>JAPMIB010000051.1:796273-1287434 GCA_034770305.1 Trichogramma dendrolimi
TACTGTGAACTTCTTTTTTTGGCCAAATTCACATTTATTATAGTAAATTAATTTGCTTTAAACAAAGAGATTCTAGAAGTGTTATGATAATTCATTCAGTCAATTATTCAACTGTTTAAGATATTTCTTTTCTGAGATTTAAATAAAATATCGATTTTGTTTGTTATAGGCTTTGGGTTTGTTACGTTTCAAAGCGAAGATGTTGTAGATAAAGTATGCGAAATTCATTTCCACGAGATTAATAATAAAATGGTAAGTTTGAAACTATTTCAATTAATTTAAAAAAATTTTATTTAAAATAATAAATTTCGTGTATAAAACTGTGAAATCATGAAAAATAAATAATGTCAATTTTATGTTGAGATTTTTATACAATTCCAACCTCTTCAGACTGATAAGAACATACCTATTGAGCACATCTATGTGTGGCATTTCACGTCAACTCTCCCAGGGCCGCACAGCGCAGCATTATTTAGTCGAATCGCTAAATTTGTAACTCACTGTAAAAGTACCTAAATACACCTAGAAGAAAAAAGTAACGCATCATTTCGATAGGAAATTGCCTCAGCTTTCCGATCGTGAGGTCAGATTTTCCAAAATTTTCCGTTTTACCAGGAAAAATCACTGGAAAAACTTTAAAGTCGATTATATCGAAAACTTCATTTTTAAGATTTTTCTAAATAGTTCAGATCGAAAGATCAGAAAATTTTCTATCGATACCAATTTTCTATAAAGCCACGTTTTTTCTTCTTTCTCTCGCTATATCTTGCTAAAATCAAAAAACGCCTCTCTGGAAAATGTCGATATCGATAGAAAATTTTCTGATCTTTCGATCTGACCTATTTAGAAAAATCTTAAAAATGAAGTTTTCGAGATAATCGACTTTAAAGTTTTTCCAGCGATTTTTCCGGGTAAAACGGAAAATTTTGGAAAATCTGACCTCGCTATCGGAAAGCTGAGGCAATATCCCATCGAAATGATGAGTTTTTTCTTCTAGGTGCATTTAGGTACTTTTACAGCGAGTTACAAATTTAGTGATTCGACTAAATAATGCCGCGCTGTGCGGCACTGGGAGAGTTGACGTAAAATGCCACATATGAGAACCGCCCTAGTATGAATTCAAGCAAAACTAACTTATGTATTTTATTCAGTCGATTATAACCTTTAAAAATCTAAATATGGCATTTAATATGATTTAAATCGTTGTTGAAAAGAATAAATCCTTTTGGAGTTTGAAAAAAATTAGTACATTTTTTCTATTCATAATCAATAATGTCAATTCTTAAACTAAAAAGGTCAAGTTCAATTAATATGCGCGTGTAAACAACAATAAGCATTGCAATCGATAATTATATATGGGTCAAAATGATACTATTTTACAAAACCGTACGCAAGTATATCACCGATTTGGACGTACTTTTGGTATGTTATATGTAGTACATGATACAAAAGCGAAACCAAACTTTTAGCCCCCCCCCGTCGCTTTACTCTCTTCCCCTTTGTCCTAAAATCATTAAAATTTTTGAAACATCTATGGACGGTGAAATGAGCCGATACTAATCTCGAAAAATTGTTCTTTTTTTATCGCATTGAAAACCTAATCTTAAATTTGTAAGAGTTTTTCGAGTTTCCTAACGCACCTTTCGAAGCTTAACCGGTCTAATACCAAGAGACCCTATTTTCGACTTATTTTTCCACGCGTTATTTTTTCATGAAACCATGGTCAAATTAATGTAAAAATACCATATTTTATGGGACTTTCATCGCTCTTTTCAAATCTGGCGTCAGATTTACGATATATGCAATCGTTTTGAAAATACATTTGTTTAAACAAGAAAAAAGTGGTTTTTGAACATTTTTTCTCAAAATGATGGTTTTTTTCACCACGATAAAATGGCCATATCCAAAAATTTCCAAAATTATCCAAAAAATTCTGAAAAAATTCACACGGGTTTTTTGATAATTCTAAGCCATTTTTGTTTTATAACATTTTTTCGTAGAGTCCATTTTTATCAAGTAAAAAAATACCAAAGCATTATAACATTTACAGTAGCGTCCTTTAGTGTATATGGCAGCCTTGGCATTCGTTCCTCCCGACGACGTCTATAAATTATTTCTATGAATTTAAAAATGAAACTCCTACTGAATCACCTCAAATGGCTGACTTTGTATCATATTTTGAGACAACGTATGTAAAAGGGACGAAAGCTCGAGGCAGAAGAGCAGCCGCTACTCAACGTTACCCCATTCAAGTTTGGAATCACTACGACGCTGTGGTGAAGGGACAAGCGAAAACCAATAACGTGTCTGAAGGATGGCATAATCGGTTTCAGCTGCTAATGGGGAAAAATCATCCTGACATTTTCAGCTTCATCCGTGAGAAGGTTAAGGAACAGGGAGACACAGAGATTGCTTTGGTCGAGTTATCACGCGGCCGAAGAGTCAAGGCAGCCCCAAAAACAAAGTGGCTAGACGTTCAGGCCAAACTCCAACGGATCGTGCTCAATTTTGCTGCGTATCAACCGTTGGAATATTTAGAGACAATCTGAGATATCATTGTTATCTCGTGATTTTTTATCGTTTTTGTAAATAAATAAACATATAAAAATACATATATATAAATTTAATTTTTTCGGGAGAATCAAAATTGGGGGACTATTCTTCGGGAAAATAAAGATTCGGGGGATTATTCTTTCGGGAAAATAAAGATTCGGGGGATTATTCTTTCGGGTACTAAAAAATTCAGATGAATCATTATTCGGGGAATCGATTTTCGGGGGAATAATCGGGAACCGCATTTTCAAAACGGTTGCATATATTGTAAATCTGACGCCAGATTTGAAAAGAGCGATGAAAATCCCATAAAATATGGTATTTTTACATTAATTTGACCATGGTTTCATGAAAAAATAACGCGTGGAAAAATAAGTCGAAAATAGGGTATCTTGGTATAAGACGGGTTAAAATCATATTTTTTAATGAAAATCATTTTTTTGGACGATACGGAGGCTTAAAAACACGCACGTAAGCAGACAAGCTACGTTGAACATGCAGTACTGCAGCTCAAACTCGGTGTGTCATTGTTTATGGACAGTCGAGTCTAACGTTCAGTGTTTCCGAGTATAGTTAGAACTTGAATTAAGAACTTCCCAATGTCAACTACCAGGCTAGCCGTTTATACTCATAATTTTTCGCCTTCTTGTTTGTGAATAATTGTTCGTGAGTGCATCTGTGTGCAGCATGTGAGTAACGAGCGGGCGCATAATTTTACATAGTCTGCGATGTATGTGTGTGTGTGTGTGTGGATGTGTGAGTCAAGTCAACAGTCAAAGCGTTCGTTAACCTGTACATGGAGCTTGGTCTCGCACGAACATCTACATAAGATGCGCATTGCTGATGTCTTCTCGCCGCTTGCTCGGTTGCAGTGGCTGATGTATTATATTGTTTAGTGATCGTAAGTTAGACTTTAAAATCAAGTCAGCTCATCAATCGTTCAGTTTAGTGTTTGTTTTGTGTTTATTGTATGATTCGTGCACGGGACTTTGAATGCGAACACGAAGTTGCGAAGACCCAGTGGTGAATCATTGCCGCACAAATATGCGTCACTTTTCTACTATGTCAGGATAAATTTCAGCTTGGCTCAAGAAGATTTGTATTTCTTGAGCCAAGTAAAGCCTTTTTCACGATTCAGTATATTTATTTTTTTCAGTGTATTATAACGTACCAAAAGTACGTACAGATCGATGACATACGTGCACACGGCTTTGTAAAAAAGTACTATTTTGACCCTTATACAATTACCATTTTTGGGGAAGAAATCACCGAATTAATGCAAAAAAAATCTTTCCGATTCCCGGTCCTAGTTGCTGGTCAGAAGAGGTTAATGTATAAATATCGAATATTCTTTAAAAAGGCCGGCGAAATATAGAACTCTAATATGAACCAATTTTTTTTTTTGGATTACAGGTTGAGTGTAAGAAAGCACAACCGAAAGAAGTGATGTTACCAGCAAATTTGGCAAAGACGCGAGCAGCTGGTCGCGGTGCTTACGGTGAGTTGGTGATGGTCGCTCAACCCCCGAGTGCAACTAGTGCGACCACCGCGACATATCGTTATGCGCCTTATCCATTACCAACCAGTGCAGCGGCAGCAGCAGCTCATGCTGCTGCTGCTGCCGTGGCTAACTCGACTAATCCCCATCATGCTGCTGCTGTTGCCGCCGCGGCTTCACATCCGGCTACGGCAGCGGCTCTCCTCGCCCCAGGCCTCATGAGTACCGTGTCGACGGCTCAGTCTTCTCCTGCAGCTGCAGCTGCGGCCAATTATCAATACGCTGCGGCTGCCGCTGCCGCCGCGGCTGCTGCTACTCCAGCTAATGCCGCTGCAGCCCAAGCCGTTTATGATGTCAAACGAGCCTTGGCCGCTGCAGCGGCTTCTGCAGCTTACAGACCCCATCCAGGCGCAGCAGCAGCAGCGGCGGCGGCAGCTTCTAGAGCAGCTAGTCTTACTTATTCGATGAGTGATTTATTAGGAGTTCAAGCTCTTGATATTGGAACCATGTATCATCCCCTTGGGCATACGATTGGTCTATGACCGGCTACAATTTTACCTTTATCAAGACCACACTAATGAGGAAATAAAATAACTTTATGATTTAGAAAGTAGTCTTCAAAATTTTAATTTATTATTTTTCTGTAATATTGAGGAGTATACGAAACCGCACCTCTATGCACACTGAAAAAAATTTTATAGCCAAGTCCAGCGAAAGTAGACAGCTGGATCAGCAAAAGATATTTTGCTGCCACGGCAAAATTATTTTGCTGTGGGAGCAAAAATGTTTGTTGTGGAGGGTATATATATTTTGCAGTCTATGGTGGCTCAAATGAATGGATGCACTCCCGCAGAAAAAACACAAGTAATCACGCGAGAACTACACAACACTGACAAAATTTTATACCGAATTCTAAATTCGAACTCGGTCGGCTGCCACATTATTGCGCACATAAAACAGCACACAGAGTCCGAGCTCGATACTGCTCAATACAAAGGACAGTTTCAAATGCGACCTGCTATTCAAACACAAACATAGCGCGAGAAGTCAGCGGCTGCTCCGAGACACTCACGATCAACTCACGACTCCATCACACGCTGCATACAAACACACTCATGGACGCATTTTCACGAACGGTTGCGGAGAGCACAGCATAGCACTGGTTGCAGACGTCATGGCAAATTTTTAAACCAAGTTCTAAAATTGCACTGATTTCGTCACAGCACACATAAACACAAGTCCGTTGCACAAACAAACCCATGCGAGACGACGATGCTCAGCTACGATCTACTACTCGAAGGGACACCACACACACACACACGAGTTGAGTCTGAAGAGCGAATCAAGCAGGACGTGTTCTGCTCGTGCTCCGGTATTCTCGACCTTTTTGTGTAGATTCACGCTGCATCAAAGTGCTTGTGTGAGTGCTACGCGTTCGCTGTGCACGCCGCGTCGGTGCATGTGTGTGTGCAGCCCCACCGCTGTGTGTGTGCAGCCGTAGCAGGCTATCTAGCATCGTGTGTCAGTTCCTAGGGATATTAACATATTGTTTCCCGCGCTTGGTACCATCGGTGTGAGCCGCGCGCGTTAGTGTGAGTGCGTGCTTCGCGCCGTTGTACTGATGCTCTGTGCTGTCGAGCCTATTCGCTTCGAATCCGCAACTATGTGCGACAAGCAGCAGGACAAACAGGCGCCTGGGTCGACGGACGAAGTCGGAAAGACGAGCCAGCTGGAGAGCGGCTCGCTGCCGTCGATGCCGATGAAGACGATGACCCCCTCTGCGGTGATTGCGGCGGACATGACACGGAGAATCATCGGCGCCCCTCTGCTAGCAAAAGATGCCCCGCTCCCTATCCCCGCAGAGTTTGCGACCGGGAGCTACGAAGAGAAAATGATGCGTACAGAAGGACTTGTGAAGGTCCTTAATACGTTCATCTTTGGCAAAAATAACCTCCACAAGGAGGTGATCAAATACTCGCTGAGTCTGGAGCAGGCCATCTTAGCGCTCAAGAAGACGAAGCAGAAGCAAGTACCGCCTCGACCTCCCTCTGCCGAGAAAGCGGTCTGTACTTCTCCAATATTCTCAGTCAATGCAACCGGTAAGCGGCCTGCAACGTCACCGCTGGACTCACACAACACCCAAGCGTCATGCCGTGACAGCCGCATCCAAGCAGCTTGACGAGAACAACAACGATGTCGGAGACAAAGACGCATTTGTACTCGTCGACCATCGTCGTCGTCACCAGCGTAATCAGACGGCAACAATAACACCTGGACCTGTCCGCGCCTGGCAACTGCCGAAGCCACGGCCAGCACAGCAAAGAGTTCACCATCGACCAGACGCAATCGTAATAAAGGTGAAGGATGCGTCTTCGTATGCCGACATCCTGCGAACTCTCAAGGTGAACCCGACGTTGCAGCAATCGGTCAGGAGCAGCGTCCAAAACATCAGAGCAGTGCTGCAGGGGCCCTGGTGCTGCAACTCAAGAAAAACGTAGACAATGCCACCACTCTTGGCGCGAAATTGGACCAAGTCCTCGGTGACGTGGCAACTGCCAGCGCTCTACAGCATACTACTATGATCGAGATCCGGGATCTCGATGAGTTTGCCATCAAGGAGGAGATCGCCGAAGCGCTGAGCACATCGCTGGGTGCCCCGAGCCTCAACAAGGAAGTAGTCAGGACACTACGGAAAGCGTACGCTGGAATGCAAGTGGCTGTCGCCGCGTTCCCGGACGACCTAGCCACCAAGGCACTGAAACTCGGCCACATACGGATTGGCTGGGTCAACTGCCACATCCGTGGTCGCGAAGATGCTCCGCGCTGCTACCGCTGCTGGAGCCACGGTTACGTCTCAGCCCGCTGTAAGGGACCTGATCGCTCAGGGCACTGTTTCCGCTGCGGACAAGCAGGCCACTAAATAAAGAACTGCAAGAACAACCCAATGTGCGTTCTCTGCCAAAAACAAGGCGTTGCCCACGACCATGCGACCACAGGCCGTTACTGCCATCTTGCACAGAACAACACTCAAGCCCGCCAATGATGAAGATTATACAGCTTAACCTCAATCACTGCAAGGCTGCTAAGGATCTCCCTGTAGTGCTTCACGATACGAGACGATATCGATATTTCCTTAATATCGATTATTGTATCGAATAAAAATGACCGATATCGTATTGGTATCGATATCGTCAAAATATCAATATAAAAATATCGTATCGATATCGTCGATATCAATACGATAATCGATATTTATCGAGGAATTTCGATATTTTATAAATGTTTCAATAAAAATACATTTTATTAATAAAATTTTATTAATCATAAAAATTCGAGTCCGAATAAACTCGATCCTTCTTCTTGATTAATTGATATCCATCAATAATGTGCACAAATTTGTTACACATTACACACTTGTGTTGAGAGGGCTCATGCCCATTATCACAAGCTTGACACTTACTCATAGTAAATTAAGAACTATAGAAGTTTTCATGTTTAAAAATGACCTTATTAGAAAGATCTACGTATTAGTACATACACACCGTTACACAAAAAACTCGAGCTCGAGAAGAAAACAAAGGTTAAGTAGACGATTAACTGGCTACGACTGCAGCCGCGAAAATTTATCGACGATTACAACATACACGAGCAAACGTGTTGATCGCCTGCGTTTTGATTTTTGAGTCAAACGAGGTAGGTGGATGAAACCGCCACCGGCGCCAACTCGGGTTACATAGCACGGTGCGTCATGCGTCATGTAAACGTTCTTATGTTTTATGTGCAGCCGCGGCGCTGTTCCGCGAATTTTATAATAACACAGTGCTTCGGTACGTGAAAACATGCCTGCACAGTATACACTTTTTTGACATCATCTTGCCATACCACTCGGTTGCTTTGCGAGCATGATCATTGGCGCGAGAAAAATTGCGCTATTAACGATTTTCACACGCATAACAACGCACTCGCGTGGAGTAACTCACCTCCCTTCATCGATATCGATATTTTCGATATTATCGACGTCTCTTATTGACGATACGATAATATCGTCAAAAAAATTTTTTGCCTATCGTATCGAACTCGATATCGTCAAAGGATATATTGTATCGATTATTGTATCGTTTTTCGATACGATATCGATACGATATCGATATTTATATCGAGTATCGTGAAGCACTAATCTCCTGAGCAAAGCCATGCATGAGCAGCGCATCAACGTGGCCATAGTGTATGATCAGGACAAGAACCTCGATCCACCCTATACATGGCTCGCCGATGCCAACAGCCAAGCCGCCATCTGGGTGCAGGGAGGTAGCCTGGTGTAGGAGCACCCAGCAAGAGCGCGTCCCTTTTTCACCTGGGCCCGTATCAGCGGAATCTACTTTTTCAGCGTCGACGTATCACCAAGACTCGCTGATGTAGAATTCTCCGCTCTTCTCACCAACATCACCGAGGAAGCCCGGGGCAAGAGACCGCTCATCATTGCTGGCGACTTCAACGCCTGGTCAATGGAGTGGGGATGCCGAGCGACGAGACAGCGCGCCACCACTCTCCTGGATGCGCTCGTCCCCCTCGAAGCTGTACTGCTGAACACCGGAGATACACGAACATTCACCGGTGTACTGGGCTACTCGGTCGTAGATCTCACCTTCGGCAGCGACACACTCGCTTCCCAAGTTACATAATGGGCCGTAAGCGAGCTCTACACGCACAGCGATCATCAAGCCATCGTGTTTGAGATACAGATTGCCAGACTGCCTTTACCCGCGACGCGCCAAAGCTGCAAGTGGAACGAATGCAGTCTTGACACAGAGTGCCTCACGGCCATGATGGCCGGTGCCGCGGTCCTACCCGGGTCTACAAAAGAGATGGCAGCGAGGCTTATGGCTGCCATTACCAGTGCATGCGACTCGTCTATGACCAAGGCAGGTGGACGATGCCGTCGTGGCGCAGTATCTGGTGGACAAGCGAGATCGCTGACCTCCGGCGCTCATGTCTGCGAGCGTGAAGGCTTGCCCAGAGAGCACGTAGTCGGACAAATGAAGTCGCCTGACAAGCGAGCTATGCCTCCGCAAGACGTCTCCTGCGCGCTGCTATCAAGATCAGCAAGTGCCTATGCGCGAACGAACTGTGCGACGAGGTCAACGAGGACGTATGGGGCAAACCATACGAGATGGTCATGTCCCGTCTCAGAGAACCGAGAGCAAATTCACCAAGCTCACCGACCATGGTTCGCCGCATAGTGGCTGCTCACTTCCCTCGTGTGCCTGACGAGCCAGCTCTGCCACCACAACTCCAAGCAGGAGCAATTGTACCAACCGTCACCATGGAAGAACTTCAAGGAGCGTGCGGGAGGATCAAGGATCACACTGCGCCTGGACCGGGCGGAGTACCAAACGCCGCTATCAAGATCGCAATTGCCTCGCACTCTGACATCTTCTTGCAGGTGTACACGGCGTGCCTGCGAACCGGTATCTTTTTCGCATGCTGGAAAAGACAGAGGCTTGTCCTGCTGCCAAAGCCAGGTAAGCCACCCGAAGAACAATCGACGTATAGGCCGCTGTGTATGACACAGCGGGCAAGATTCTCGAGAGAATCATCTGTGACGTGACGTCATGTACGACACCGTTCTGCGCTTCAACTTTAGAGGCAACGTAAGAATCGTAGGCTTCGCGGACGACATTGCCCTGGTGGCCGTGGCCAAGCACTTGTGGCAGATCGAACACGATCTGAACTCTGCCATCGCGCAGGTGCGCGGCGCGCTTCAAGATCTCAGCCTAGAAACGACTGACCATAAGACCGAGGCCATTCTCATCAGTAGCAGAAAGAAAATGGAGACCATCACCATCACAGTAGGCGACTGCAGTGCAATGTCGACCCCCTGCATCCGCTACCTGGGCCTACACATCGACTCCGGGCTGAGGTTCGACCAACATCTCCGAATCGTCAGCGAAAAGGCAGCAAGAGTGGCTGGAGCCCTCGCGAAGATCATGCCCAACACCGGTGGGCCCAGAAGTAGCCAACGAGAACTCTACGCTCGCATCGTCGACTCTATCCTCCTGTATGGAGCGCCCATCTGGAGATGTGCGACGGAGCAGGCCTACATCCGTCAAGCGGAGGCCGTGCATCGACGAGCCTGCCTGCGCGTGATCAGCGGGCGACCACACGTCTCCTACGACGTGACGTACGTGATAGCCATCTTACCACCGCTGGCGCTACTAGCGGATGAGCGAGCGCGCATATATCAGCGCCGCCCCGTGGACGTCAAGGAGGAAGAGAGAAGAGGGACGCTGAACAGGTGGCAGGACCCGGTGGGACCGGGCCTCAAAGGGCCGATTGACACACCGGCTATTTCCGAACGTCGTAGAATGGGTCGAGAGGGGACACGGAGAAGTGGACTTCCATCTCACACAACTCCTGTCCGGGCATGGCTACTTCAAAAGCCATAGCCAGCGCTATGACAACACCCTTAGCGCACTCTGCCCGGCCTGCCCAATCACAGTAGAAGACGCGGAGCATGTGTTCTTTCGCTGCCCGCGATTCCACGAAGAGAGGGAGAGACTCTAACAAGTCCTCCAAGAAGAAATCGAGCCTGAAAACATCGTCAGCTCATGCTTGCGAGCGAGCTGAACTGGCTTGCGGTTGCTTCCTTTGCCCACTCAGTGGTAACAAGACTGAGAGATGAAGGAATGAACTGAAGGGAATGACCGGACGATGCGGCTAGAAGAAGACGCCACCCCATCCAAGCCCTCATGAAGTGCATAATGCCAATCCCTCCACCCCCGTGAAGTAATGCTTAACGGCGGTTTCCGCGGGGATGGAACAAAGGGAAATTGTTGTGGATGTATCTACATAACCTATGTAAATTCTAAACCAATATGTTACATTTGCTACCTAATGTAAATTTCTCTTTTCTCTTTTTACCAAATAAAATATATATTAATACATCCAAAAAAAAAAAAAAACACACACACACACACACACACACACACACACACACACACACAGGCACACACCTAAACAAATGAACGCGTGGGCGAGCAGTGGAGTTGCCGGCTCATCGATCGTTACTCCCAAGGTGCAGAAATTCGACTGCTCGCCCACGCGTTCATTTGCTTATGTGTGTGCCTGTGTGTGTATCCTTTCGAGTAGTAGATCGTAGCTGAGCATCGTCGTCTCGCATGGGTTTGTTTGTGCAACGGACTTGTGTTTATGTGTGCTTGACGAAATCAGTGCAATTTTAGAACTTGGTTTGAAAATTTGCCATGACGTCTGCAACCAGTGCTATGCTGTGCTCTCGCAACCTTGCGTGAAAATGCGTCCGTGAGTGTGTTTGTATGCAGCGTGTGATGGAGTCGTGAGTTGATCGTGAGTGTCTCGGAGCAGCCGCGACTTCTCGCGCTATGTTTGTGTTTGAATAGCAGGTCGCATTTAAACTGTCCTTTGTATTGAGCAGTATCGAGCTCGGACTCTGTGTGCTGTTTTAAGTACGCAATAATGTGGCAGCCGACCGAGTTCGAATTTAGAACTCGGTTTAAAATGTTGTCAGTGTTATGTAGTGTTCGCGTGATTACTTCTGTTTCTTCTGCGGCAGTGCATTCATTCATTTTAGCCTCCATAGACTGCAAAATATATGTAGCCGCCGCGACAAAAATATCTTTTGCTGATCCAGCTTTCCACTTTCGCTGGACTTGGCTATAAAATTTTTTTCAGTGCATTAATATTAATTCACATAAGATCTAGAGGAATAGATACGACTGATTTTACACTATTCCTCTACTTTTTATGGGAGGCTTACATTGGATACTTAGAGGATCTGTGGTATAGTATACTTCCCAATAATATAATTAAATTTCAGAAGTTTACATATTTCAAAATTATTACTACTTTTTAACAATAATTATTAAAGAAAATACTAGCTACACGGAGAGAAATACTATACTAAATATCAACACATCCGCTAGCAAATATTGCTACATTCTCTAGGAAAAGAGCCCCAGAGTCGATATATATTAATTTTTGTTATGTAGCATAGTAATTTTTGGTGCGGTATGTAGTATTTTTTAGATTGGTAAAATTATTTTAAAATAATAATTTTCTGGCTTCCTGAGATGATTTTTCGATTTTTTGAGAGCCCAAAGTATTCGACCTAACCCTGCTTTCTGCTATCATGGAATTATTTTATTCGACAATTTTTACAAACAAGCATTTGCTCACCTCTAGTTCGTATTCTAACCTTATGTTAGTTATCTACGCATATCGCGCATATATTATCTGTTCGAAATTTTTTGTATATATACCAATCGGACAGTTTTTCTGACACTTGCGGGATTTGACCACGCTCCATCTGTTGATGAAATCGAGAAGCTTTGATTATGGTAAAAATTGTTACAATACAAAATAATTTTTGAAATATTCATCCACAAATTTTTCCCATAATCTATAGTAAAATTTGCTACATACCAATTTTTACTATGTTAATGTAGCAATTTTTAGAATATCTCATAATTATTTTTGAATTACAAAGTTACAAAAATAACACGATATTATAGTAATATTTAGCATGTACATAGTAGAAAATGCCCATAATCTGACTCTGAGGCACTTGTACTAGCGAATATAGTAATTTTAGCTTACGAATGTGTTGATATTTAATATAGTATTTCTCTCCGTGTAAGTGCGTGAGAACTATACTTTTTTATAAATTATGTCTTTTGTGAAGATAAGAAACAAACAATTATTTGTTACATAAAATGAAAAAAATTAGACATATCAAAAAATAAACTTATGACACAGTTAGCACCATTTTCTCATTTCTCTAAATTAAGATTCGTGATACAATGATTAGTTGTATTCTAAATAAAAGACTGTGTAATAAACTCAATTCAAGAACACTGGGGTTGTAAATTCGATTATTGAAATGGTTATATGTTTATATTTATATAATTAACACAAACACTAGCTATGAGTAATTTTTAATGTATGGATTGATTACCATTGGGGGCTCAGTTTTGATGAATAATAATAAAGTTTACCAACAGACTGAAATTATTCATAAATGAATCAAAACAATTGTAGTGCTATTCGCTGTTGTTTACGAAGAAAATTGCTTGTATGGAATAGTTTTCAGATGTAAAAACCCCTTTTTTGTATCTAGTCATTACACGTTTTTCAAAAAATTTGCAGTTCAAATCAAAAGAGTAATTTTTTTCGCCACATTAAAAAAAAAGAAAATTTTCACCACAGAATTGTTTGTCTGCATTTAAAAAAGATTTAATCTTCGTAAGCACTGGATTATTAACTATCAGGATATAGAACCGCGAGGCAGTGAAAAATAAAAACCATCGTCAATTCATTGGCATTCAGTTTTCACCTGAAAAAGTTGTAAATTTTATAAAATATAAACTCGTGAAAAAATTATGTACAATACTATATATTCTAAAATACTAGAAAAATTTGAATTGAAAAAAAATATCAAAAATCGAATTTTCAACTTATTTTAAAATGAAGCTGAAATGATTTTTTATAAAGTTCATGAAACGAACTTCTTAATAGTTTAATATAAATGTTTAGAGGTCACTCAACGATTGTAACTGTATAATAGTATTTTTCCCAACGAGTGCAGCTATGGTTTTTTAGAAAAACCATATCTACACAAGTTGATGATACAATTTTTTCCTGCGATAACCTAAAATTAGCGGCAAATTTGTGTATTTGAGGTGAGAGTGGAAAAAAATATTTATCAAGGTCTATGATTATTTCAGATAACTAAATTTTAAAGTATATACGATTTGGAATTTATTTTAACAAATGGAAGTATTGTTTACATTTTTTATTCTATTTGACCGTTGAGTGACCTCTAAATATTGATGTTAAGGAGGTTCGGGAGTCGCAAAGGGGGTCGCAGAGTGATTTGAGGTGCTCTTATGTTTACCGTTTTACAAAATCAGAACTGCCTACTTCGAAATAACACAGAATTATAGATTTTTTCGTGAGCTGGCACACAATTAAAGCTATTATTAAAAATGTTCATTATGTCATTAAATCATAGTGACGTGTTTTTTCGATGGTTTAGATTTAAAACAATATTCTATCTGTCATTAAGGTCGAATGAACACATATTTTTGTTGTCTCAGCTCACTTGTTGGTTAGAGTACGCACTAATGACCCAAGAATTTTTATACATAACAATTTATAGCACTCTAATCTAAATATCGCAACTTTGCCGCGAGTTTTAGGCTCTTATGTTATAATAGTAATTTCTATACAAGTGCCATAAGTAACCCTCGCTGCGCTCGGGCCCTAACTACGCCGTGCCAAAAAGTGTCCCCATGGCACGAGTATCGTACAAAATTTTATAGAACTATGCTAAGTTCACATTTATGCCCCTTTTTCGAGCCATGAGTCGCACTTTTTGGTAGCGCGAAGTGAGGTTAGCGCACGAGCGTATGCGAGTGTGACGCGAACGCAGTGGTGCCAGAATGTGCGATTTAATATGCCATAGAAAAGCGTGCCATAAATGTGAACTTATGCCATGCAGTGCTATAAAATATTGTATGCAACTTATGCGAATAAGCTTTTTCAGCAAATCTCGTTACAGCACACGCCTTTGGCTCATGCTGCAACCCCTTATTTTGCAAAAAAAGCATATCTACACTAGTCCGGTACGTTTTGGAAAATTTTTTTTAATTTTAGGAGCACCGGCAGAATCCTTTAGTTAAACTAAAAACATGAAGTTTGCCGTCTACCTGGTGTCGCTAGGTGCCCTGAATAGCTGTCGATAGCTTTTTGAAGTTTAAAAACGCGGTGCAAAAATTTTACAGCATCGCTAAATAAGATTTAAATTGCCTACTGTGCTCTGAGGGTAAAATCTATATTAACAAGACGTTTTCTTACGTAATTTTTTGCGTAGAACCGATTCCCGTCGTTATTTTTGACCTAGGAGTACGATAACATTGAAAAAAATTCACTTTTTCGATTTTTTTTTTCATAAATTTCGAAAAGTTCATGTTCGAGGGCGTGTCAAATGAACAGAATAAATCTAGAAATTTTTTGATACTACCAAAATTTAGGATTTTTTATGACAAATCCAACGGTATATATAGTATATACTTTAAAATTATTTACATACAAAAAAACGACGTTATCCAAAAAACGACATTACAAAAAATTGAAAATTGAAAAGTGTATTAGTTTCTTCTAGGAAACGGCTAAGTAAAATCAACTATGGAAAAATTGCATGAAACCATCTGATAGGGTTTTGTCTCACCTTTCAAATGCCGTTTACCGATTTTAAAAATTTGCAAGATTCGCTGAGATACAGCGGTTTTTGTACGATGAACTTTTTTTGTATGATTCTGCGTCGCCGGTTTTTTGATAAATTGAGCTAGCTCAGAATTATGGAATTTTAAGCTACAAAAGTTCATCGTACAAAAACCGCTGTACCTCAGCGAATCTTGCGAATTTTTAAAATCGGTAAACGGCATTTGAAAGGTAAGACAAAAACCTATCAGATGGTTTCATGCAATTTTTTCCATAGTTGATTTTACTTAGCCGTTTCCTAGAAGAAACTAATACCCTTTTCAATTTTCAATTTTTGTAATGTCGTTTTTTGGAATAACGTCGTTTTTTTGTATGTAAATAATTTTAAAGTATATACTAATATATACCGTTGGATTTGTCATAAAAAATCCTAAATTTTGGTAGTATCAAAAAATTTTCTAGATTTATTCTGTTCATTTGACACGCCCTCGAACATGAACTTTTCGAAATTTATGAAAAAAAAAATCGAAAAAGTGAATTTTTTTCAATGTTATCGTACTCCTAGGTCAAAAATAACGACGGGAATCGGTTCTACGCAAAAAATTACGTAAGAAAACGTCTTGTTATATAGATTTTACCCTCAGAGCACAGTAGGCAATTTAAATCTTATTTAGCGATGCTGTAAAATTTTTGCACCGCGTTTTTAAACTTCAAAAAGCTATCGACAGCTATTCAGGGCACCTAGCGACACCAGGTAGACGGCAAACTTCATGTTTTTAGTTTAACTAAAGGATTCTGCCAGTGCTCCTAAAATTAAAAAAAAATTTTCCAAAACGTACCGGTCTAATCTACACCCGTTGCATATGGTACTACTATTGATTAATAAGTAAACGTCAGCGTTATATAAAGTCGGGTGTGGGAAATGGCAGTCAGTCCAAACCTAGGGACATTTTGGGGCAGACAATCTAGCGAAACAAGAACCAAACTTAAATTTTTTACACTTTTTTTACCATTTTTGTATTATTGTGACGATGAATCATGATTTATAAACATTTTATGTTTTATTAACATAAAATCATTGTTATAGTAAACATAAATAGCCAAAAATTTCACAGAATTGAAGTTTTTATGCTGCATTTATTATAAGACTGTCTGCTACAGTATATCGCTAGATTTTAACTGGTCACCATTTCCCACACCCAATTTTACACAACGCTTGTAAACGGTTGATAATTTTTTTTCCGGTCAAATTATTCGGTATTAAACTTCTCATACATATGTAATTTTTTCTTCGTGCTACCCCAGGCGAAAGTAATCTTTTTCGTCCCTGCGGTCAAAACGAAAAAGTTAATTTCTGCTGGGGGAACCATGAAAAATAGTATACATACATATGAAGCGAAAAAATAAAGCCTCAGAGTACATGTTTATCAGTCTCCGCTTTGCCTAGACCGATAATTACACGTGCTGAGGCTTTCCAGTTTTCTGCTCCCTATAGGCACGTAATATACTATTTTTAGTTTTTTGGTTTTTTTACATTATGTTTATGCTCATTGGAAATCGGAAAGTCATTTCTTATTACAAACCATGTTAAAAAGGCAAACAATTTTTTTGTATTTTTTTTTACAGTGAAAAATTTTATTTGATGTTATAATTCATAATATGAAGTTTCAAAACAAATCATAGTTTTTTGACAACTTGACTGCATTTTGAATGAGACTCCTGAACCTCGCTAGAAATTTATGAAGCTTGAATATATTTTTTTTTGGGCCACATTAATCCTCTCTTAAAATCCTCTCTTAAAATAATGATGGATCTGAAAGTGAAGCCATTTTATTTTATACGTTTAAAAATTATTTCTCTGATTGGTCGACTGACTTTTGACGTGAATTGAAATTTAATAGAGTGACATCTACGGTTAAAATAGCAACTTTTTCAAAGTACGACTGAAAAACTGATGCGCGCGAAGTACGTCTAAAAGTTACGAGTATAAAGTAAGGTTTTCGTGAAATTTGTGGAATAAGCATTCGTAAAGTTTGATTCGTGAATTGATAGAGTACCAGCTAATATCCATTATTTATAAGTACATCATATCGACGCGACAGTGCTGAAAGATGCCGCTTCGCAGAACAGAGCTGAAAGATCCCACTTCGGCGCTCGGTATTTCTGCGTTTAAAGCTTCAACTTTAATTATTATCTTCATTCCAACGACAGATTCTGGAAAAGGATCCAATTTTACTTCTAAAACAGGAAATATTAATATGGTGTCACTTCAAACGCAAAAAACCATCCTTCAAAATCGAGCACTGAAGTGGCATCTTTCAGCTCGAACGCGAAATGGCATCTTTCTGCCTGGAGCGTGACATGGCATCATTTTGCTCGGATCTGCGAAGCGTCATCTTTCAGCACTGGCACGTCGATATAACACTAATAAAATAATATTAAAAAAAACATCGCTTAAAAAATTAAAATTCTTTTTTTACCCATAACTTATTGGTTTTTTTTTAAATTTAAATACAATACACATAACTCAAATTGAAGCTCATATTCTCATCAGGAACCGAATTATAATATATTTATTTTTGGAACCCCAAATAATTTAAAAGTAAAAAAATTGAAAGAATTCTACATTTCTATAATCCTACAAGAACTATAATAGTAATTTTCGATACAAGTGCCATAAGTAACACTTTTTGGCACGGCGTAGTTTAGGGCCCGAGCGCAGCGAGGGTCCTAATAGCTGGGCCGAAAAGTGTCCCCTATGGCCCGAGTATCGAACAAGGTTTTATAGTACTGTGCAAAGTTCACATTTATGCCCCCTCTTCCGATGCATAAGTCGCACTTTCTGGTACCGCAAAGTGAGGTTAGCGCACGAGCGTATGCGAGTGTGATGCGAACGCAGCGGTGCCAGAATGTGCGACTTATGCCACCGAAAAGCGTGCCATAAATGTGAACTTATGCCACGCAGTGCTATAAAAATATGTAATAGATTACTGGATAAGAGAGATAAGTAAAATAAAAATATTACTTTAGGCTGGAGGAGTCACAAAAAACTGTATTTGCACCTATGTAATGAAAAAAGAAAGCCTTACAGTACATGTAATTTATCAGCTGAAGCGAAGTCAAGTATTCAGTTTTTCATCCTTTAAGGCAAAATGTACTATTTATGTCCAATCAAATTTGTCAGAATTAAAGTTTAAAATTCAAGGACATGTTTGTTGAAATTCAAACACAACATTTTTACTGATTTTTATGGGAGAAATTAAAATTAATTTTTTTTAACTGCATTCTTTTTTAAAAAAGTATGAATGACTTTTGAACTACACATTTTTTTTCGAGAATCTGGATTAAGTTTCTAGTTTCTGAAGTAACTTTCTCATTGCTTGGATATCTACGAGGATTATTCACGTAGATTTCGTGTGTATTCTGCGTGGAAAGTGCTTGGGTTCCACGTCAAAAGTGCACAGATTCCATGTGGAATCTGCGTGGATGATTGTTAAAAAAATCTGTCAACATTTTTCGATTATTCCTTGAAAAGGGATACGAGCCTGGAATCAAGTTTTTAAGAGATAACCGAAAAAACTTTTAAATGCAGATTTTTACAAAAATGATCCACGCATATTTTACATTGAATCTATGTACTTTCCATGTGGAATATATGCAATTTCCATGCAGAATCAACACAGAATCTGCGTGTATAATACACGCAGAAATCCACACAATTTAACTGAGAGTATACAACCACATCGTAAAATTTTATACTTACAAGGAGATCTTCTTACCTTCGGGTCATGGATCTTTACCAAAATTTTTTTGGGATCTCCAGAAACCTAGTAATAAAGCTCCATATGCTTAGTTTTATTTAATGGGCCTTAGGGCCCATTTTAAAAGGGGTTTTCTATTTTAATTAAAAATCTTTGAGATTTTCTGTATCAAGTTAGGAGCACTAAACAAAAAAAGCACCGATCAAAAATTTTGGAATTTTTCAAAGAATCTGTCTGAATTTTTTCAGAATTTTTTGAATCGTCCATTACCTTTTTTCAGAGGTTTCTGAATTTTGCGAAAAAAGCATCAAAGTAGGGTATCTGAAAAAAGGTAATGGACGATTCGAAAAATTCTGAAAAAATTCAGACAGATTCTTTGAAAAATTTCAAAACTTTTGAATGGTGCATTTTTTGTTTAAGTGCTCCTAACTTGATACAGAAAATCTCAAAGATTTTTAATTAAAATAGAAAACCCTTTTTAAAATGGGCCCTAAGGCCCATTCAATAAAACTAAGCATAGGGAGCTTTATTATTAAGTTCCTGGACACCCCAAAAAAATTTTGGTAAAGATCCGTGACCCGAAGGTGAGAAGGCCTCCTTGTTAGTTGCGCCAAAGATCACAGGTATAGTCAGTGGCATCGCGATTTAACTTTGGATTCCGACTGTGGCGTAGGAACTTTCTTAAATGAAAATCGTAAAATGGCGTTACAACGATTTTAAAAGTAAAATTTAACCAGCATGGCAAAATTGCGGGACACTTTAATGAATATAATAACTAGTTTTATACATAAATAATAAGTCTCTACAGCTTTTTTAACATATGAGACCATTTTTGTGGCCAAATTCTTCTCAAAATAAGTAAGTTCAATTTACTATAAATTATCGTTATAAAATATGACATGTATAATAATTACAAATTTAAAAATTCAAATATCAAGACAATTAGTAACTACTATTTATAATATGATTAAAATAAATTATTATTACAATTGAACATTTTTTTACTGATCGGACAACAAGTTACAAGGGCTGGTACATAGGTTTCAAATCAAGCAGGAACGTAGTATATTTTTTTTTAACTTTAACTCAAACCTGTGTTAAATTCTTTTCAAGTGCACGGTTTGAAAAAATCTACATATGCTTTAAGAGAATGAAGGTGGGATGATGGGCAGTTGAAGCAAGTTCAAACACACAAATAACAACTTTTGCGATTCATTCATTTGCGAGTTATCTGGATTATCGAGTTCATGAAATTTCATAATTTTAATATTTGAGCATATACGATCGATTATGAAATCAATAGTTTTATTGATAAAAATATATAAACCAACATTTCAATTAACAAAAATATGTATTTTATATCTAAATCAAAATATTTTATCGATGATGTAAGAATATTCACGCTCCTTAACGTTGTGTAATATTTTAAGAAACCAAAACATATGATCATAGCTTTAAGAAGTTAATATTTTGAACACGAAATAGTTCATTTTTCAAGAGTAAATGTTTTTTCGTAAGAACTTTATTATTAATTAACTAAGTAATAACTTTCACGTATAGGGTGAAGTGGCTAGTTATGGGCCACCCTCTAGTTATGGGCCACGGTGAGCTATTATTTGAATAAATAAAAATAAAATTGAAATTTTGACTCTAAAATTTTTTCCCTATTTCTATATTATTTGTTCAGAAAAAATGAACAGCTCTACTTATGGACTGCTAAATCTTTTTTTATAGGATTTATAACTCTGCCCTGGCCCATACCTGGGCTATCCGGTAAAAGGGTCCATCCAATTATGGGCCACCTGTAATATCAATAATATTTATTTAAAGGGTTTAATTTAATTTTTAAGAATGACAGAAGTTTCCTCATACATTTTGAAACACGTATGTTCATTTTTTAGACGTTCAGTGCTCGAAAATAAAAATTGAACCCAGTCCTTAGTTCAGAATCATTGGCGTCCCAGTAAGGTGGCCCATAACTAGTTGATTCGCATTTTTTTACTTTAATCACTTCTTGAGAAATATTATTAGCTTTTTTATGTCAAGTATATTATACTCATTCGAAAGGTTACCTTTTTTGCTTTTAGAAGCTATTTTCAGACATTTTTTTTTATTTTATGCACAATTTCTATAAGTAAGCAAAGTGAAAATTTTTCTTGGCCCATAACTAGCCACTTTACCCTACCATTCAATCTTAATCTAGAACATGTACTATTGAAGAAATACCAGAATTTCATACGTGAGATACAAACTTAGGATCCTATTGAAAATTATTAAAGAAACAAAAATTGGATGCAAAAGTTACCAAAACAGGAATTACCACCCAGTTTTTCTAACATAGCATGTTAGAAACTATCACTCGTGTTAAAAATTCAATTAATTGTTGATTGATTACAAAAAGTTTTTACTATTCAAATCAATTTTTTGATATTTTGAAAATAAATTTTTAAATTGAAATTTTTTTTCTGGGAGTATTGAGATTCTAAAATAAAATGGGTTTTCCATAAAATATTTCAAATTTTTAATGAAAATTAAAGACATAAAAATACAGAATTTTGACACAAAAGATTCAAAATAGTTGTTTATTAATAGACCAGGTTTAGAAAATTTAGTTAGAAGTGTGAAGAATTATTCTACTAAAAATTATATACATTACTAAAATTATAAATATTAATTATATCCTTAGCCAGAATAAAAATAGATATCAAAACTTATTATTAATTATTAGCCTGTTAGCTTTAGAGGTATCAAGTTGAATACTGGCCGGGAGAAGCTTCGGGAAATCGTTGGTACTAATAACGAGTATTATGTATAAAGTGGTTTCTCCCCAAAGGAATTGCGAAATGAACGATTATTTACAGCTGTTCAAATCTATACAATAATAAGATCAAATACCTAAAATTGGGAATAAATGTTACATAGTTTTATACGTAAACGTATTACTATTAATATTATTATATTTCCGCAGAGTATAGACAACGTTATATGTATATTTAATCGTAAAACCTTATTAATAACTGATTATAGTAATTCATCCAATTATTTAACATTATAGTAAATTACATTTTTCTAAGATAGTATCTAAAGGTGTTGGTAATAAAGCGTGAAGTTTATCATTGTAAAGTACATACTTTGTCTGAAAGACTCAAGATTATCATTTTCGTACGAGGTTCACTTATTGCCGAATCTAGTACATTTTCATTTGAATATAAATTTAAATTACAATTGACTATACTTGTATGCTTGGAAAAACGCGCATACATAAAAATGATTTCCAATTTGAGTTATACATTTGTTTACATCGAATTAACTTTGTCAAATCACAATTATTTAAACACCATTTTAGCTACTTTCAAAAATTGTCGTTTACGTAAGAGAATTTTGTATAAATGTACGTGGGGTTACATTCATTCACTCAAATACGCTCCGTGGCATAGGAAAATTAAATTAAAATTTAATGAAAAGAAAACTTAAACTTTAAGTCGATGTAGTCATTGTTTAGATAGTCAGTTCTAAAAATATTACATTATTGGTACATGTAATTTAGAATAGTGATTCTATAATTTCTCGTTATTTCCATAGACGAACTAATGTTTTGACCAAATTATTTAAAAGTGTGTCAGAAAAAAGGTCAATCGTGAAAAATAGCAATTATTGAGTCATCGTATTTCCACGATGAAAATAGAAACTTATACAATAATTGCAAAATTTAAGAATTCCATATAAAATAAGCTAACCCTAAAATAATAATAAGTTAAAGATAATAAAAAAATAGTTATAAAAGAAATTCTTAGTATTATTTATTGCCACTATCCATTCAAGAAAAAACTGATGATTTATACTGAATGTAGTGAAAACCAGCCCGGTAAAAAGTTTTAGGTACGAAAAAACCAATAATATTAATATGCATCAGTGTATATCTGAATAAGTCTAGAAATATATCATATTATGTAAGATCTGCGCCTATGAAGCGCATGATCGGTGCGATCAAATTCATAGCATAGTTCTTTAATTAGTAGAGTAGATTATTGTGATCGGTGTTTATTTAAATATATCGATAAAATACACCATAAAAAGGAAAAAAATCATTGATTTAGATGTAGTAAGGTTGGTAATTATTCTTGCTTTTATCGAATGTATTGTGTTAATAAATCTTAGAAAATATATTATTAAGTTGATAGGGATACTTTACCAATCAAATAGTCGATATTAATTAAACTGTATTAGAGTTATAGCATAACACCTTCTTGGTATTATTGAGAGTTACTATACTTTGAGGTTTACAATAATAATAGATATAATGATAGATAGGAGATTTATTTATTGTAGATTAAACAATATATATTTTCAATGACATCGCGAGTAGTTAATTAGTTGCCTTTAATCGACAATAATAGTCAAATAATAGAGAAATAATAGAGAAAATTTAGTTGTGTGGTTTTTAAATTAGTGTCAAATTATGAAATTTCATGAATGCATTTTTGTTTATTTAATTCCTCCTTATTTGTCATACTTTTTTCTCTTAATATTTAATATGCGTTTTTATGTCTATTTATATCACTGATAATTTATTGACTTAGTTGCTTTTTTTATCCACAAACTGTGTGAAATAAATTTTGTCGAATATTTTTATTTATAAAAATGATTCTTATAGCACTTAATACAACGAGTGTGTATATGCTTTTAATGCAAAGTGAGGGATTTTTCTGCACGAGTTGAAGACAAGTGCAATCTCGAATTTTAATTAAGAAGCTTATTCACACCCGTTGCATAAAATACTATTAAAGTAGTGCGTTGCATAAGTTCATATTTGTGGCACAATTTTTTTGTGGCACCTGACTTGGAAAATGGGGCGATCGTTCTTATAGTGTTCACTAGTTTTGTATGCTGACCTCACTAAACGGTATTGCAGAAACCGCGACTTATGATTCAGAAAGAATAGTTTATTAATTTGGACTTAGCACAGTGCTATTAAATGGTGTTTGATATTCGCTGCGCTCGGGCCCGAAAATCATGTCATGCCCAAAAGTTTTACTTATTGCACTTGAATCGTTTTGTGCGTGGTATAAATTGTCATTCGTTGCACGCTTTCCGATGGCATAAGTCGCACATTGCGCGCTATCAGAAAGTGCGATGTATGACTCGGAAAAGAGATCATAAATGTGAACTTAGCAGAGTGCTATGAAATTGTGTGTGAGTACTCACGTCATAGGATACATTTTCTGACACGGCTATTAAGGCCCGAGCGCAGCAAATATAATACTATGGAGTGAGGTAAGCTCATTTACAAGCTATACGCTCGTGCGATACGAACGATGCAATGCCAGAATGCACAACTTATGCTACAGAAAAGTATTACACAAATGTGAACTTATAGCATGCAATGCTATAATAGTATATACATTTATAATACATTTTGTGATTTTGATATTTTTGTGAATCACAAATAGTATATTACGTGCCTAGGGAGCGAAAAACTGGTTATGTTTATCAGCCTCGGCTTCGCCTCGGACGATAATTACACGTACCCTGAGACTTTTCTGTTTTTCGCGGCCTAGAGCAGTAATATATTATTGAGATAAATAAGTATTACGTGGCTGAATTATATACGAAAATTATAAACTATAAAAACGATTTGAAAATATATTTAAAGTCGTTGAAACAAACATAACATGATTAATTTGAAACACTAATCAATTTTTCCTTTTTCTTTTATAGACTTCATGTGGTCTTTAGGAGCATTACCTGATGGTAAGTTTATACTCATTTTAGTCTTCGAATATTACAAGGTATTTAAATTAAGAGTACCACAAACTTTTTTAATATAGATTTTAATATGAAGCTATGATACTCATTGTAATAAAGAAAATTGTGACCTATTCACAGGTTTTCCAGCGGCCTATGCGGCATACGCAGCAGGCCGTGGCTACTCTGGCTACCCAAGCTTTGGACTACCGTATCCAACAGGTAACCATTTTAGCCTTAGCCACCTTAACCAACTGAATTATCATAATGCGACGGCAGCCTCGACTCACCATGTTGCTCAAACGTCTTTAAACTTTAACGTGAATCACTTACATACGGGTCCGACGTCGGCGGCAGCAGCAGCGGCTGCCGCCACCCCCAATCATCATGATCCTGCAGCAGCTCACGCAACAAGCCCAGTTGCACTTTTTTACCACCCAAATTTAGACTTCTTTAACGCCATGCCTCTGTGAACTAACTAAAATTATGATGATTGCAATTTTGTTGATTCTACTTTATTTTCAAACGAACAGTAATATCATCATAACGGTTATTGCTACTGGTAGCATAAGCAAATCAGCTTCATCGAGGATTTCACATGTTGCTACTTAATGCTTTGCTGCTGCCGTCGACGCTGCTGTCATTGAAGTTTTACAATGATGGCTTGTTTTCAATTATACATAAATATGATAAATTATGCAGAATAAAAAACTCGAATTCTTTGCTGAAGCATAATTTCTTTAAACAAGATGCTGTATAAATCTACATAACTAAATATATTATAATCATTTACATTCTCATTCAGGGAAATCATAGTTTATAGTCTTTTTTGATACATAAAAAAAAATACCATCTTTACGTGAACGGAGTTACAAACAGTTTTATGAAACCTACCTGCAGTGTATAACAGATCGGATAACCTGTCATTTTTGTTATTATATTCTATATTATTCAGTTTGCTACTTGCATCGCATTCCAGCCGATAATAAACCGGGTTTTTAATAAATTTTTATTTTAAAAGGCCCCTAACCTTTATGCATCATTATTTTTTTGGACGAACAAAAACGATTTCGTTACGAAAATTACAAAAACAAAATTCGAGAACAATTGATTAGTTCATCAAACTAGCACATTCAATTCGAAGATAATATAATTTTTTATTTAGGCTTATAGAAGTATTTTTTATAAGAAAATTGTGCATCGAGTTTCCGTCATAAACCACTTCATGGTTTTGGTTTAACCTGAAAAACTAGTGATTTTAGTTAAAGTTTAAAAACGAGCGAAATTAATCGAAATAGTTGAAACTTTATTTTATGATAGTAAACATGCTAACTACACCTGGTTGTCTAGAAAAACTCTTACTCAAGCTCACATATCCCAGTGATATTACTTTTATAGTTATTCTCCATAATCCCCGAAGGAAAAAAAATTGTTCAAGAAAGAGTAAAAATAAATATTAAAATTATCATATTAAATTGTAAAATATAATAAAATGTAAAAAAATGTAAAATTACTAACGATTTAGGATAGTCAATGCATTAAAAATGCAGCATAAAATATCATTTTTGTCACATTTTTTTACTTTTTTACATTTACTTACATATGCTATCCACATGTGATCGCATCAACCGCAGCAAGTGATTTTCGTGAAAAAAAATGTATTGATTTTTATGAATAAATTAAGACAAATTTATGAAGGATATGTATATGAGCAGTTTTCTATATATGTACCACTTTTGTGCGGGGGGTTCTCGGATCTGCCCCAAAATTTAGTATGTTATTTGGGTATGTGAAAATAGCCTTCAGGTAAATCTTTCGCCCTCTAGAGGCCTAACGGCCCAATTTTGGGCCTCTCGAAGGTCCAGAAATAGCCGTTTTTACGTATCTTTGCGTATTATTCAAATAGTTGTAGCTCTGGCCCCGAAGCATATTTTTTAGCCCGGAGGGTCGCATTCTTTAGGTCAAGACATGTAATTTTCATAAAATAATTATGTAGAGCTCGATAAAAACACCCCCGGCTACGGAGTGGCATTAAAGGGGGATGAAAAATCGCAAAATTGTCGTTTTTGACCTTTTTTTAAATTGATGTAGAAGATGATTGGATTGACGTATCGACCTTTGCAATATCTCATTTGAAAGGTATTATTATTAACTTTGAATCGCCGTACTCAGGTTTAAAATTGGTTCAAGAACGACGGAGATACAGCTGTTTAAAGATAACAACATTATGAAAAAGAGCGTTTTTTCAAGATTTCGATAGGCTATAACTTTTTTCTAGTATAATGAATCTCTTTGAAATTTTATGTTTAAGTAGTTGATTATATGTAGTTTGAAGCCATGTAGGTTAGGATCTTGGTATTTGCTTCTATAACCAAGAACGAGGACCCGGAAATCCGGTATTTTAGCCTTTATATATAGGCAAAATACATTATAAATTGGACGGCAAAACTATTTGGTAACTCCTGAAATCATCGCAAAATAAACATAAAAAAAAATCAAAAACCTCATTTCCAACGTATTTTTTGACCAGGAATCGAATGGTAACTTTGAATTTGACCTTGAACATAACAATCAATATAATTATAATAAATAATATTTGTGTGCAAAAAAATGCTAAGCATCTGCATCGAAAGTGAAATTGGTGCGACAAGCCGCGAAATCGTCCTTGGAGAGACAACAACACCTATATCACATAACCATTTATTCACTTCTAACACAATTCTAATTCTATGAGCATGAAGAAAATGCCGTAAATTCAAGTACTTATAAAAAAGAGAACGGCCGAAAAGTGAAGCCGCGTAAAACGACCTCTGATTGGCTGACACTGACGACGACGCCCGATGCAAGCCGACTCGATACGAGCGCCTGCGCTGCTAACTGTCAACAGACAGTTAGTACTTAAGTAACCTCAAAACACGAATGAAAAAAATAGACGCGCGCGAAGCACGTTGGAAACTTAATTTTTCTGAATCTTAAACTAACCTTGAAACACGAATAAAAAAATTAACACGCGCGGAGTAATGTCAAATAACATATTACAATATGATGGATAAGAACATGTTTATTTTTTGACTTTTGTGCTATTTTTCATAATTTAGTGATTTTGGGGTTATAATTTTGATTTAGGATAACCAATTTGAATTCCTCGACAAATTTTACATCAAAAATTACATGTTTCAACAATTTTTTTAGATTCACTCTTGGGAAGCAAAATAAAATTTGAAAAATGAAATTCTAACTTTCAGCCCCTGAAGATACATGACAGATAGACCTATACGGCTGAAAATTTCAGGATTTTCATTTTTTAATGAACTCTTCAAAAGGGCATATTTAGTTTTTATTTCATTTTTAGAGGGGGGGGGGGCAGTTGTCGTGATATAGCCCATATACAAATCCTTCATAAATTTGTCTTAATTTATTCATAATAATCAGAACATTTTTTTTCACGAAAATCTCTTTCTGCGTTCGATGCGATCACATCCGGGTAGCATATGTAAGAAAATGTAAAAAAGTGTAAAAAAATGTAATTTTATGCTGCATTTTATAATGCATTGGCCGTCCAAAATTGTCAGTAATTTTACATTCAGTACTCTATTACATTTTATAATTTAATATAGTAGTTTTAACTTCCACTTTTACTTTTTCTTGTACCTTTTTTTCGGTCAGAGGAATTGTCAATTATAATTTATCAAGTCTAAAAATCATTGGTAAAGTACCCTCTTTGTCCTGGTCGGAGCAGAACTTGGAAAAATTGTCTACAACTTAATGCCCAGTTGAAAAAAATTGCATGGATATCCGCATGGATTAGCTATCCACGAGGATTAGACATGAATACCACGCAGATCGGACAACGATTCCACGTGGATCTCACATGGGTACCAAGTGGAACATACATGGATGGAAAAAAATTCTAAGTTGGTG
Organism: Trichogramma dendrolimi; assembly: GCA_034770305.1. Taxonomy (NCBI): domain Eukaryota; kingdom Metazoa; phylum Arthropoda; class Insecta; order Hymenoptera; family Trichogrammatidae; genus Trichogramma; species Trichogramma dendrolimi. Next base: position 825,011 of record JAPMIB010000051.1, read on the forward strand.
GTTTTTCAACTCTTCGAGTATCTTGGACTTGTTTTGCGAACTCGCTCCAAGTATCTACGAGGCTTTGTCGGTGAATCGTCGTGGATTTTAACTTCTCCACGTGGATAACCGATTAATCCACGAGGGGTTTCGTGGAAATCCTCGTTGATTGTTTGAAAATCATCGCGGAGGTTCAAAAGTCTATGAGAATTTTAGCGAAAATCGTCGTGGGTTAATAAAAAATCTGCGTAGGTATTATGTCAATCCACGTGGCTTACCTACCTAGGCAATTTATTTAATCCACGTGGTATCCATGTCCGATCCACGTGGTATCAATGCCTGATCCTCGAGGAATCTATGAATGATCGACGTGGAATCGATGTGATAATCAACGCGGATATCCATGCAATTTTTTTCAACTGGGTGTGCATGTCAAATTACATCAACTTACCAGAAAATGAATATTTTATTAGATGTTTCATACCCTAGTTAAACGCTTGTAAGAGAAGCAACAATTTTTTTTCAAATTTTTTTCTACTAGAGGGCTCAAATGGAACTTGAATTTCAAAAAATAGTATTTTTCTCAACGGTTGCCGTTATGGTTTTTTTAACAAAACGAGGGATTATATCATGATCCAAAGGCGAGTGCTGTAACGAGTATAATTCCAAAATGTTTATCTTTTAATGAGATACACCTACTCCTATATGAGCTTTTCAAAAATGCACCTCACTTGTCGTAAATTTGAAGGCGAACAGTTTGAGACACAGCACGCAGAGTTGCGTTCACTTCTTTAGTACATACATAAATGGTTATGGCCAGTATACCTTCGCCGAGGTGATTGGACCTGTAGGTTACTTTACACAAAAACTTGAGCATTATTTTTTTCATTTTACGTTTTTTTATCTTTATCATACATCTAATGATTGAGAACGCCCTGTGTCTTCAATCACCTTACTTGAAGTTCTAAAAGTAACCATTCGTGTTCCTAAAGATTCCAAATGACCCTAGTACTGTAGCTTCAAGACATCAAAAAATGGGCCAAACGGAGACACGGCTAGATAAATTATTACTTCGCGCAACTATTGACCAGGCACGGTTTCTTCGGACATCATCGGCGCAGGCAGTCTTATCTAGACCGTTACAAGGGTCAAAAATGAATAAGATCAACGATGAAGAACAAACAAATAAAAATAACGTTTTAAAAATGCCGGCTAGGGTCTACACCGAAGTAATGTCTAGCGCGGCGGTGTGACTAGCCCTAATTGTTCAACGACATCTCGACGTGCTAGAGTTGAAAGATGACGCTCCGCAGAGCAGAGCAGAAAGGTGCCATTTCACGCTTCGAGCTTAAAGATGCCACTTCGGCACTAAGCATTTCTGCGTTTGAAGCTTCAACTTTGACTAATATCTTCATTCCAACGCCAGATTCTGGAAGAGCATCCAATTTCACTTCTAAAACATGAAACATTAACATAATCTCACTTCCATCGCAGAAAAAATCATTCTACAGAATCAAGCGCCGAAGTGGCATCTTTCAGCTCGAAGCGCGAAATGACATCTTTCTGCTTTGCTCTGCAGAGCGGCATCTTTCAGGTCTGGCACGTCAATCTGGTTCAAAACCTCATTTTATAGTGTATCACAAAGCTTCCGCTAGGATAAAACAAAATTTAACACGCAAAGTAAACGAAAAAGGATCATTGAAATGGTTGTTAAATGCATTTTTAAATTTTAACAACGAAAGCAGAATAAAAATACTTTCCAAAAATTCAATCTAATTTTTTTCCAATTCAAAAAATAAAATTAAAGAGACTTCAAACAATAAAATTAATGAACAATTTACATCAAAACCGTGCGGCACGTCAATTTATATCAAAATTTTAAATATTGTTGAATAATATAACTGGTATATTTTATTATAAAAAATTTTAACTATTTTGATTAATTTTAACTATTTTTAAATTTCAGCTCAAAACATCAATTTGTTATCTTAATGAAAGAGCTAATTTTTAGGAACATTCAAACGGCTTCGAAACGAAAATTTTTTATTAAACTATTTTAGTCGTTTTTTAGTACTATTTCAATAGGAAGTATACGAGAGTATTGGAAAGTATATGAGAAAAAGTCTCATTTTTGCGTCTTTCATTCCAAAGATATTTGAGAAAATGAATGGCTACCTCTATTTTGAGACACGATTTTGGAAAGAAGAGTGCTTTCTCTACAATTCGTAGATAAATATTCCCCGGAGAACTTTGATTCTTTTCGATAAATTATAAAAATAGCTCAAATTTGTATACACTCCCTTATAAGCCTGTGTTAATTTTGGAAATTTTGATCGCATTTTTCTCGAGATTTTGACTGGTTTGGGCATACAAAAATTATACCATCGGATTTTGGGAATCAAAATTTATTGATATTGATATATATCTTTCTCGAGAAGTTTGCACGTGAAGCTCCATTAATGCTTCTATCTCGAGATATAAAATCTGAAAGATTTTGAAATAAAACAGAAAATGCTTTTTAAAATGAACCTCAAGGCCCATGAAATCAAACGAAACACAGGGAGATTTATTATTATCTAGTATGACAGATTTTTTTTTCCCCAAAAAATTTTGGGATATATTTATCGCCCAGAGCTGAAGTAGTCTCCTTGTAAGTCATTGTCAAGCAGCTGTGAAACTTGATATCCCACGATTAACCATTGGATAATTATTATTTGTAAGAAGTGATATAGAACATTCTGCAATTTATGATAACAATCAAGGAATTAATAAAACGTCGAAAAATTATTGAAAAAATGGTTTATGAGTGAAAATTATTTTGGTTACTTTGGTTAAAAAAATAAAAATTATTTTTATGTACTATTTCTGAATAAATTTTTTTTGCCGTATATTATGAACAGTTCCTTAATGTGGCCAAACCCCTTGGTCCCGGCATGACCATAATAAGCAGTAGAGATAGTATATTCCCACACAGCAATTCAATATTGTACTAATATCTCTAGAGTAATGATGATATTTCAGTAATATTGTGGTAAATGTTATGACAATATTTATACCATATTGTAGCAACACGAAAATGTCCGCCCATTTTATGTTGCAATACAATATTCCATCAATGTTGATAAACTTTATTGCTAAAATACTGAAAACTACGTATCTTTACACATAGCAAATAAACATCATAGCAATGTTGTCCCAATAATGGGACAATCTTCATGGATCATTGCTACAACTTTCATCAACATTTGGGAGATATTGTGGCAATATTACATCAACATTGTGTTGAAGTTTTTTTTAGAAACTACATTAAAAATAGAATTTTTAATGTTCTTTAGTTATTTTGGAGAATTTACTCGTACTTTTTAATTTGATATATGTTAATGTGTACGCTATTACTTATATCAAGAAATATTAAATTAGTTATTATGATTATTTATATTTTAAATATAAAAGAAAAGTTGATCGGAGTTGGATTCGAACCCGGATCTTGTTGATTGTCAGTCATTCACTCTGCCAGTTGTGCCATTAACCTGTTATGTAATCGTTGTAACTAAATCTGCTAAAATTTCAAATATCTTATGATAAAATTGCAACAATGTTTATCCGTAAGAAGTAAACCGCGTTCTGTGGCTTTTCTATTCTAGAATAGCTTCACTATTTCGCCAAAAATTCAGTAAAAATTAAAAACAATTTTCTGCGTTTTCTATTTAATATTACCACAATTTTACAGCAATATTCATTTTTCAAGTCTTTTTTTATTTTATTATTCATTAATTATGTATTTAATGTATAACAGTATATCGTTCCGTTAAAAGTCCCTCACACTCATTACATCTGGACCCAGGATCAGCGAACCCTTTTTATAACTCAACATCAGCAACGACCAGTGATCAACATTAGCCGGCGGAGACCAAAAGAGCACAGTAGATAAATCATTCTCAAGTTAGAAAAAACTGTCGACGAGTTAACTGTAAACTGCGTGTAGCGTATTTAACTATTTCCGTTTCGAGCTTTGTTGCATTGAAATCAAAACCTGAGTGAGTCTCTCGGACGTGCAGTTGTAATTTTCGGTGTTACACGGGTGTTTATTAAAAATACCAAAAACGAATTACTCTTTCTACGTATTGCAGCAATGTTTCAACGATTTTGATATGCGTCACATAGTTTTTTTTAGATCATTGAATATTGCTGTATAGATATGCAAGATATAATTTTTTTATTATTGAATATTTCTGTAGTATTGATGAGATATTGTAATCTAATATATTGATCTGTAATATTATATCAATATTTAGCAAATATTACGAAAATATCGTACTTTTTGAAAATATTGCAGCAACGTTTGTACAACATTGATATACAAGATATAATTTTTTTGATAATTGAATATTGCTGTAATATTTGTGAAACATTGTATTCTAAGATATTGATTTATATTACTGCAACAAAATATTTAAATACGATTCATGATTTAAAAATACTGAAGCAATATTGCACCAATATTAATTGTTTTGAAATTATTATGACAATATTTGGTGCTGTGTGGGTTATGTTTATAATAAGTAGAGAAAGTTCAATTTTTTGTAAAATGTATTTATTCGAGAATAGAACTTTTCTCACTCCTGAACCAAAATTCTTCGTACAAATCATTACTTCTCTTCCACAATTGTCATGAAGATACAAAATCAATATATTTTGATTCTTTTTGCGGCGAGCAAGTAGGATTGTATGTTGATTGAAATGAAGCTCTGTTTGTCACATCGCTTGACCGAAATTACCAATGATGTAACTGCGTGCCATTTGTCCCATTTAATTAATTTATATGCTCGTGGCTATATTATTTAACTGCTATGCTAAAATAATACGTACGCTCTATCTTAGCAGAAATGTGCAAATATATTCGCTTTCGATGGCATCCAAAATTCGCATATGCAAAAAGCGCGGTGACGAGCTTTCACCCTAAATTCTCATAGTTTAATGAGCCTCATCATATATTCCACCTAGCGCTTATGCATCAAAGCAAATAATGATGTCTTCGTGACAGGGTATGATATCGGTAGTTCGAAGAGGCTCGAACATGAACTAATTACAGGTAATAAATAATTAAGGGCTCAAAGGGGGCTTAAAATTGAAAAGAAATTTTATTTTATTTTTGAGTAAAATGTTTAGTCTCCTTTCCATTGCATTTTTCGAAATTTCAAAATTTTGATTTTGCCCTGAGATACAGCTGTTTCCGTGAGCTTTTTTGTAGACTTGGCGTGATAAATTTTATATTCTTTTCCATTTTCTGGCGTTTTACATTTTTGCAAAATGCACCTCACTTGTTGTCACATTCAGAGCGTACTGATTGAGTTACAGCACCAGGGTCGCGTACACTTCTTCGGAACATGAATTGTTTCGGTCGGAACCTCGGGCGAGTTGATCAAACTCGTGGGTCACTTTTAATCAGTACATTCATGTTGGAGGTCACAAAAACAACGTAAAATGAAAACAAAATTGTGCTTAAGTGTTTGTGCAGGGTGACTTATGGGTTGGATCAAATGTTTGTAGTTTAAAAGTATAGTAACAGTGACGAAGTCCATTGTTTCTAATTTTACTATACTCAAGCATATTGTAAAAATTTTATTCGTTTGTTATTGCAAATAAATGCACTGATATTAGTCAGCAGATAAGTAATATCAGATATTCATTTGATTAATTTCTTCAGAAATTCTTATAATGTGATTAAATTTTCTATCTGTGTACGACACAACTGCAGCTCATTGCATTCTATCTTAATTTACATACTACTAGTGAAATAGTGAAAAAGGGTACAATTGATTCATCTATTCTATTCCTCTAGTTTTCGTGGAAAGCTTTCTTTGAATACTGAGAGGTATAACGTATACTTTCCAATCAAACAATAAAATAAACAGTTATCCAAAAAATTCGAAAAAATTATTATTTTCAAGTAATTCTGATTTCTTTTTTGTTCAAAAAATTGTTTTTTAATGCTATTTTTAATGCTGAGTCTTGAGAGTGTGAAAAAGTCTGTAATTTTTCAATTTGTTTACTTATCAAATTTCATTGTTATACTTATCGAAGATAAGCATAAAAATTTTCAATTCAATTTTCTAATAACAATTCTTTAAAAACTTATTAAAACACTTGATACAATTAAACAAAACGTAAAAAAATGAATTCATGACAGCTGTTTATGCGTAAGAAAGGGGGTTCAAAAAAGAGCTACCAAACATTATCGCTTTTTGTACATAAGGCTAAATCCTCGCACTCGCTGAAAAAATTATGGGCCAAAATAATTATGCAGAATACTCTTCATCTAGTAACACTAATAATGAAAATATATCTCGATGCCTCCTAACAGCAAGATGCTAGTTTACAAAACAGTGCAACAAAATACCAGTTTAATTTTCATTTGGCCCAATACTATTTCATCGATCAGAAAGATGCTACTTCGGTGTTCTGTTTAACAAGATGCTTTTTCGGCGCCCGAGCAATAAAAAAATTAAATCATAACTCGGTCAATTGAATTGACACTCTTAAGGGCCAGGCCTACCCACTCAGTCGGTATTCAGTACCGAAATATTTTGTCCTCATTTTTCTCAATGAATAGTAAATAAATCATCTCAAAACTTAGTAATAATGTTCACGTTGGTTGTTCTTTAAGTTATCCCCGATCGACCCTTAAAATTTTAAGCTAGGTCAAGATGCTACTTTTTCCGAATTTTCAATTCAAAAATCGATATTTCACATGGGCTCTTTGGGAGGCTGTTGAATTTTGAACAAGAAATAGCTATTAATTTCTTGATTATGTTACGAAAGAAATAAACGACTATTCATTAGAAAGCTAAAGTTATTATTTTTCGATTAGTCTATTAAAAAATACATGCAAACACGCTTCTTGAGGATTTATCAACGATCAAAGTATAAAATCATAAAATCTAGGTTTATGTTTGCCATTTAACTCGCATCTAGCCTGTCTATAAGTCAACTGCATATGGGTACCATGGAGGCCATTAAAGTTGGGCTTTTTGTGTTCTACGATTTCAAAAATCCCTAAGTAACAAAATTAGACTCGTTTTCATCGTTAATTAGCGGAGGAACAATTTTTGAAAATTGTATCTTCGAGTTGCACTTCTAAAATTAATTTTTCTCATGCACGGATGATTTTTATTTCTCACTCATTAATTTTTTTCACAAACGTGTGCGATAAAGACATGACAAAACAAAATGCGAAACGAGTTGAACTACTAAATTTATTAATAATAATGGTTTTAAATTAAAATACTTTAGTTTCAAAATAAAACATAATTTACATAAATTAATTTATGAATCCAATTTCCAAGAAAACAAAATCGTATAGATTTCACTTTCCGACACTATTTTGAGAGTATAAATCAAATCGAAAAATTTTTAAATTTAAATAAATAATATTTTCTTAATAATAATTTCATACATTCTTTTTAACATTAGTGAAAATTCTAGACTACCTTTTTGATTTGTGAAATTCGTTGTGAGTGCTACTATTTAAAATGATGACAATGATGGTATAAAGTAGTTCTATGCAAATTTTTTTACGTATTGTTACTTAGCGATAATCATTAAAATATTCTTTCAATTAAACTAGATTTATTAAAAATAAGTGTTATTCAAAATTACCCTGATCGGAAGTTGAAAAAAATGTTCACAGACGCATGGCTGGCAAACTCCGTGGTCCTTCGTCAAGCAAAACGACGTCTGCCTCTACCTCCTTTCCATTAGGTAGTTCAATAGTTTGATCAAACAGCAAGATGTCAAATATTAGCTCCTGTGAAAGAATCGAATTATTTACGAATGATTTATATGTGTAGAATACATTTATATGAGCCAAAATGAGGAGGTGATTGAAATTAAAAAAAATCGTATTAAATTTATTAATAGACGTGGATTCATTTATAATTGAAATTAATTGATAAATGTATTTTTTTTCAATAAGTTTGAAAAAATCAATGAAACAATTTCGATATTGTAAAATTTCGTGCTTACGATTATTGTGTATAAAAATATGTAAATTATTATGTTTTTATTATAAATAGTCTATCATTCAATCCAAACGGTAGTTAGACGTCCAAAGATAGTAAAAGTCCTCTAAAGTTTCAAAATTTGAATTCAAACGAGTTTTTGAAATGAGGAAATTTAAAAAGAAAGGAATAATGACAGTTGAAAATGTATACATTTTTATTATGAGATTTATACAACTTATACAATTTATACAAGAGTATGATAAATTATGTTTTTATACTAAGTTCTTATTGTATTATACTAAGTTCTTAAAATCTATTTTGTTACTCAAGTAATAATTATCAATCAAGGTGCTTTGTTTTTGAAAGAATAATGATTGTTTAAATTTGTATTTCAATCAAATTAATTAACTGTTTCAAATAAATTTTGTTATCAAAAAAATGATGAATTCACATCGAGCATTTGATATTGAATGGCTTTCAATTTTAAACGAAGAACTGAAGTCAGTTGATGGAACATTTAAATTAGTCTTATTAAAACTCAATATTTTCTGCTAGAATAGTGGAATCATAAATAAGAATATCTAGTATATTAGTGTGCATATATTAACCTCTATAAAATAAAAAGAAACATTTAATAAATAAACTCAGCAATGTAGAACTTGATTAGAACAGACATGATTAAGATCATCATAAAATTTAATAATTGAAGATACTCAGTTTCAAATTTTTGCGAAATCAACGAGCTTAATCAATTTTTTATTGCATTTTGAAGTAGGATTTTTCTGTTTTTTTTTAGGTTATTTTCTGTTATTACTTTTAATCATTTTTGTAAAATGTTTTTTCACGGCTATTGTTTTTTTTATTTTGCATTAAAAATTAAATTTTGTTTTTCTCTTATTACTTTACTCAACGTTCAAAAAGAAAAATATGAGTTACTGGGCAGGTTTAATACACTTAGGTATTAAAATACATTTGAAACCCCAATAGTAAAGCTTAAAACAAAAGCTCACTAAGGTTGATTCAGTGTAGTTTCATGTTAGAGATCACGTAAAATAACTAAAAAGGAATTATTATTAAGTGGTTCTTCAGAATAGATTCTTTTAATTCGCATCCAATCACTTTGAAAGAAATATGCAAATCTACAGTCTGAGACTGAATTGATTTGCTTCAAAACATGAATTACCCAGTGACTTTAAGGAAAAAAATTACCGCACTGAAATAAATAATTTTTGAGTACAAGAAAAGTCAATGTCATATGAGATAAGAATTAACAACTTTTGTAGAGTCTACATTTTGTATCTACTAGCTGCACTTATGCCATTATTGCTTTCTCATAAAGGAAGCTTTGTGATGGGTATAAATAGACTTTGGTAAATTGCTGTGTATCATATACGTCGAGCATATATTCATAAACTAGATCAAATTTGTGGCTGATATGTCTGTACATTAGACTGACAATAAAAAGAATTTTTTTTTAAATCGACGGGAAGCCCCTTCAAAAGTTTCAAACCCCCAAAAAATGAGCTCTACCAAATTTCAGCTCATATGGTTGAAAAAAAACCCGTGCCACAAGACGGATGTTGATTAACATTAAATTAAATGGAAAAGTCGTTGTCTCGTATTATATCCATACGGGGTTTCTATTTCCACGCCCTTTACGAAAAGAAGGGAGATTCAAATGTCTTACGAACGGTATAGGAAGTTTAAAATTTATTGCGAAAACCAGGAATTTGGAATTTAATTTTTCATATTTTATTATGCTTCCCAAGGGTGAATATAAAAAAATTGTTGAAACATGATTTTTTTATGTAAAATTTGATGAGGAATTCAAATTTGTCATCCAAAACATATTCATAACCTTAAAATCCCTAAATTAACAAAAAAAAGGCCAAAAATAAACATGTTCGTATCCAGCGATTAGGCCAATATTGTAATATGTTATTTGACATATCCAAAACTGACTTTACCTCAATTTTGGTCATCGGCGGACAAACAGACTTCATTATTGAGCATAATATGAGTCAAGAATCAAGGAAAATTAGAGAGAAACCATGTTTTATTGACTCATATCATACTCAATAATGAACTCTGTTTGTCTGCCGATGACCAAAATTTGACGGATTGTATTTTGATGTATCGATGAACATATTACAATATTTGCCTAATCGCTGGATACGAACATGTTTATTTTTGGCCTTTTTTTTGATAATTTAGGGATTTTGTGGTTATGAATAAGATTTCGAATGACAAATTTGAATTTCTCATTAAATTTTACATAAAAAATCATGTCTCAACAATTTTTTCATATTCACCCTTGGGAAGCAGAATAAAATATGAAAAATCAAATTCGAACTGTGATCCAAGAGGGGGGACGGTTGACGCGATATAGCCCACATGTACGTATGTATGTCTGTTTTTTTTGTTTTTTTTTTGGACGTGGGCAGATTGAACTTTGCAGCCAGTGACCCTTCGAAACGAGTACCCCACTGGAAACCGTCGTTAAACATTACTTCAGTGGGGACCCTATAGAGCTTTTCTGCTACATCTGTGTCTTTTCCGTACATCCCCCGTCCACCTTACGGTGATTAGGGGTTCGGGAATCAGAAGCGTCGTCTTCGTCTTCTTCATACAGCATCGTCCGGATCGTTTTTACACCTCTTACGCCTCTTGCCTCAGTCTGGTGACGACTGATTGCGCGAAAGACGCTACCGCTATCCAATTGCTTGCGGTTTCGAGCATGAGCCTGACGATGTTTTCAGACTCGATTTCTTCTTGGAGAGCTTGTTGGAGTCTCTCCCTCTCTTCGTGGAATCGCGGGCAGCTAAAGAACACATGACCCGCGTCTTCTACTGTGATTGGGCAGGCAGGGCAGAGTGCGCTAAGGGTGTTATCATAGCCCAGGCTATGGCTTCTGAAGTAGCCATGCCCGGTCAGGAGTTGTGTGAGATGGTAGTCCACTTCTCCATGTCACCTCTCGACCCATTCTGCGACGTTCGGAATTAGTCGGTGTGTCCATCGGCCCTTTGAGGCCCTGTCCCACCGGTCCTGCCACCTCTTCAGCGTCTCTCTTCCCTCTTCCTCCTTGACATCCTCAGAGCGGCGCTGGTATATGCGCACTCGCTCATCTGCTAGTAGGGCCAGCGGAGGTACGCTGTCTATCACGTACGTCGCGTCATAGGAGACGTGTAGACGCCCGCTGATCACGCGCAGGCAGGCTCGTCTATGTACAGCCTCTGCTTGACGGATGTAGGCCTGTGTCTCTGTACGTATGTCTGTCTGTCTGTTTGTATGTGTGGATGTATGTATGTATGTGAAACGAGTTTTCTCAATAATGGGATGGAGAATGTTATTGAAATAAACTGCATTTTTGTCGATTGGGTTGAGAATGAAGCTTGAGAAAGTTTGTTTTAACACTCAGTGCGTAAAACATGGTTTTTCTAACCTATCAATAACACAAAACTGTGTATATGTGTTTTATGTGCAAAGTGTCAATTGAGAAGTGTCGAGCTCGCACACTGTGCAGTATGTGAATTCACCAGTGTGCGCAGAGAATTCAACATGTACGATAGTGATACTTGCAAGGTTATGTTGAGGTCTGGGCCTTTACTCAGCCACGGGCCTCTACGTGATAAGAAATATCCTTTCTTCTGACAAAAAAAAGTTAGTTTTGTTGCCACATGAAGAGTGGTTTCTTGAGACAAGAAATTTTTCTTCATGAGACAAGAAAACTGTGTTTTCATGTCAGTTGGTACCGACTTTTCCGGTACTGGAATAATGATTTCGTTCAGTGTATAAGTATAAAAATGAGCACACAAGATTAAAATTTGTTAAAAAGGGTTCAAAAAATCCAAAAATAGATTGCCACGCTACTAAGGCATAATATTCCATTTTTGTGTTACTTATTGATGTAACTTTCAATCATTTCAAGGGCATAAGTTAAAAGATCAGCACATATAATCTGCCACTATCTGTCGTATTTCGCAGATGCGAATTCATGAAAAGTCGATTCATATGACAAGAAATTTTTTCTTCTCGTGACAAGAAAATTATGTATTCTTGGTTCGTGATACTGAACCTGCTTGTCCTCAAAAGATTATTTCTTTCGGTGAACACAGATTATAGAAAATTGTTTTGCAAGAATGAATCATAAAATGCGATCGAGAAGGAAATGCCTGGTTTTATTACCATAAAAAAGTATAAACTTCAACGCTTCGTCAACGCTCGTTGACCTCTCAAGGAATAAAATTAATTTTCAGTCTCACGAATCATTCATCAATTATTTTAATTCTGTAAGTTCAATAACTTATTGGCTCTAGTTATTTTTCTTACTTTATAATTCTTATGACGATCTATTTTAATGTTATACAGCTTCAATAATTCATATATGTTGTTGAAAGCTGATGGAAAATCATTGTCGATAAGTGTCTTTTTAATCGTTTCCAGTTTCTAAGCATGAAAACGGTAGTCTGACAATTTTGTGTCAACCAAACAAAAAATGTCAACCGCCTTCTAATTGAGTAAGAGCGAAGGTTACTCTAAGGAATTAAGGGAAAGGCTTGTCTCCAGATTTTGTTATGGTCTCAAGACCAAAAAAAATTTTTATTGAAAATTTAAAAAGATAAAAAAAACAGAAAAAAAGTATGTTCAGTAATTTTCGCGGTAATGCGGTAGCGTCTTTCGCGCAATCAGTCGTCACCAGACTGAGGCAAGAGGCGTAAGAGGTGTAAAAACGATCCGGACGATGCTATATGAAGAAGACGAAGACGACGCTTCTGATTCCCGAACCCCTCATCACCGTAAGTTGGACGGGGGATGTACGGAAAAGACACAGATGTAGCAGAGAAGCTCTATAGAATCCCCACCGAAGTAATGTTTAACGACGGTTCCCGGTGGGGTACTCGTTTCGAAGGGCCACTGGCTGCAGAGTTTACTCTGCCCACGTCCAAAAAAAAAAACACACACACACACACATACAGACATGTGTTAGGAATTCAATCTAGTTTACAAATATGTAAACTAAATTTTCCTACGAGGTCTGGTTCAAAAACTCATAATCGAACCCATCACATTTTCTATGAAAAAACGCACGATTCGTCATAAATATTCAAAAAATATACGTTAGGGTGATCCACTTTTTCAAAAAATTTTTGTATTTCGGGGGATCCATCGGAATCTGAAAGTTTGAGGTTGAAAGCAAGTTTCCTTCAAACTAGAACTCAAACAAATGATTTTAGATGGTGTCGATGGATTTTTGGAGTTTAAAATGTGGTCCTCAAAAGGAGCAAAATCGGTCGACCATGAAATATATTTCAAACTCTGTTCTGAGGGTAAAAATAATCTTAACGATACACTTTCTTACGTATTTTTGTCTGGAGAATCGAATGCCGTAGTCAGATTTAATCTAGGAGTACGATTTCATTGAAAAAAATACACTATTTTGATAGTTTTTTTTTCGCAAATTTCGCAAAGTTCATTTTCGAGCGAGCAGCAAATGAACAGAAAAAATCTACAATATTTTTGGACACTACCAAAATTTAGGATTTTAGGAATCTGCTTCGCTGGTTTTTTCTTAGCTAGCTCAGAATTATTGGATATTAAGCTAAAAAGTGTATAGTACAAAAACAGCTGTATCTCAACCAAACTTACGAATTCTTAAAATCCAAAAACGACGTTGGAAATGTGAGAAAAAAACCTATCAGATAGTTGCATGCAATTCTTTTCATGAGTGATAATACTTAGCAATTTTCTTGAAAAAACGAATATGTTTTCCGATTTTTCAATTTTCAATATCGTTTTTTGGGATAAAGTCGTATTTTGTTGGATTTTTCATCAAAAATCCTAAATTTTAGTAGTGTCCAACAATTTTCTAGATATTTTCTGTTCATTTGCTGCTCGCTCGATAATGAACTTTGCGAAATTTGCGAAAAAACTATCAAAAAAGTGTATTTTGTTGAATGAAATCGCACTCCTAGGTCAAATCTGACTACGGCATTCGATTCTCCAGACAAAAATAAGTAAGAAAATGTATCGTTAAGACTATTTTTACCCTCAGAACAGAGTTTGAAATATATTTTACGGTCGACCGATTTTGCACCTTTTTAGGACCACATTTTAAACTTCAAAAATCCATCGACACCATCTAAAATCATTTGTTTGAATTATAGTTTGAAAGAAACTTCGTTTTCAACCTCAAACTTTCAGATTCTGATGGATCCCCCAAGATGCAAAAAATTTTTGAAAAAGTGGACCACCCTAATATCCCCTGTTTAAAAAAAAATCGCTGGATTTGACTGGAAATCCAGCTCGAATTTTGGCCCGCAATCTAGCTCGGTTTTTAACCTGAAATCTAGCTCGATTTTCTAACTGGAAATATAGCTCGATTTTCTGACTGGAAATCCAGCGATTTTTTTTAAACAGGGTATGTTTACAAAATTTCATTTGTCAGCAATTTTAGGAATACATAGCTTTAAGCTCCCTGTTAGCCCTAAGGTGCTCCTATCATGATATAGAAAAACTCAAAGATTTTTAAATAAAGTATAAAACCTCTTTTAAAATGGACCCTAAGGCCCATTCAATAAAACTAAGCATAGGGAGCTTTATTATTAGGTTCCTGGACACCCCAAAAAAATGTTGGTAAAGATCCGTGACCCAAAGGTGAGAAGGTTTCCTTGTTAGTACATAGTATATATCTATTGTATAAAATCCTAAAAATATGGTAAATCAGTCTCTTAACCTGTGATATTATAGGGCAGACTGATTAATCTTTCTTATGTACTTCAGGTAAACCATATGGTATTTTTAAAAATTTGTAATTTAATCGAATTATTTTTACGGGTCTTATGAGGTTTCCCTCTTAGTTAGCTAAGGAGCAGCTTCATTCAGTGATGATCGTTTTTATGCACATACTTCGAATTTCCTTTTAATACTTGTGGCCCGAAAGTGACTATTTTTTTGCCGCTACGTAAAGCAGATAAAGTTATTTTCGGGCTACTGAGTATGAAAAATAGTATAGAGATCTAAACCGTTAACAAAGTAAGCCCCAAAGTACGTGTTTATGGACCTCGGCTTTGCCTCGGTCGCTAATTGCACGTGCCCTGGGACTTATCTTTTTTTCGTGGCCTTGAGCAATATTATACTATTTCTGTAGGGTCAATAAATATGGAAAAATCTTTGAGTCATAAGATGGATTGGAATATTTATAATTTTTTAATTAAATAAAATTGGGCATTTCCTCTATAATCGCATTTTATAATTGATTGTACTAGAGAGGTGTAATTAATCATAAGTATGCTTCGTAGAAATTTTTGTTTATTTGAAAGCATTAATATAACATAATATAATATAATATAACATTAACTAAAATGAGAAAAATCCTACTTAAAAAAGATGATAAATAATCGATTGTAAAGGCTATGTTAGAAATTCTTAAGATAGATTCATCGTTTCCATGAATTGAATGTCATATCCCATTAATTATATCAAAAATTTATTTTCAATATTTCTTAAACTATATGCTATTTATAATAAGCATTATGGTAACGTAATAAATCTTTAAAAAATGTATACGTCATTGATTTATACTATAGTATCAGGATTAGAAGTTTCGCCATTACATGAAATTGACATCTAAAGCGAAACTGAGCGGGTCCTCTCAGCCAGCGGCGAGTCTTTAGTTTTTGATCTGTAAGCTATTAACTATTTTTCTGAATCCTCGGTTGAAAGTACATGAGAGCGTTCAATTCAAAAGTGACATTTTTAATGACCACCTTCATATTTTCAGCACATTACTTGAGCACGCAACAAATTCCCTATCAAATTTTCTGCGTGCTTTATCCTCGTCATTGCCTTCTTCTACTAAGAAAAATTGATTGTTCTAAAAAAATTTATAATCATATACTTGGTAAAAAATTAATTACTCGTTGATTAGCTTACAGTTAAAAATGTATGACAATGAAGCAAAACCCGGTCAACTTAAAATTAATTATCTACTCGAAATTTGCAACAAAACGTTAAATTTGGTGTTAATTCAAACTAAAGAAACATATGCTCCAGATGAGCCTAATCATAATATTACTATAGAGGTTTGGAGATTCACAAAAAAATTTATTTCCACCCATGCAGTGAAAAAAACACAACAGGTGATTATCCGCCTCGGCTGATCTTAATCTGCCACTTCAGTTTTTCCCTCCTTACGTGCAAAACATAATATTGTTCATTGCTATGAATATAGAAATTTTTGAAGATTCTCGACTCTCAAAGAGCTTTCGACCAAGGAATCAAGGAAAAATTGTTTTTGTATTTTTGTTGTGACCACTATTTATTCATGAAGATGCTAAATATTCTTATTAACTTTTGAACAGACGAGCTCGAAAGAATTTTTTACTTTGGAAAAAAATAACTTTTATTCTCATATTATTTTCTTTCATGTGAAATAGTGATACTGTCACTTAGATTCGTTTTGTTATTTTCTTCATTTTAGCAAACGAAAAATAATCGAATTGTAATTTTTCTTGTCCGCGCCATAATGTTCGCTTGTGTTGCATGTTGATACTAGATTATTGTGAAAAGTTTAACAATAATGTTGGCTAACCATTGAGCATGCGTTGCAGCACAACGTTTCATAGGGTTTACGCTAACAGGGTACTCCTCAAATTCTATCGCACAGTATTCGTGCTATGAAGTCATCGCACACGTTAACTACGGATTGATCGCTACATGCAGCACCTTCAATCAATAAGGCCTTTCATACTTTTGTGAGGAAAATTTCTATGCAATAATAAAATAGTTGATAATAGTATAAGTAAACGCAAATGTGTACTTTGACACTCCGCGTTGTATGTGCAATTCTCAACTATTTCACACTCGTTGCTTAGTACTCTATTTCATCAAATAAACGAATATAAGTATTATCACTTAGCTACATGTGAATGATAAAATTGAAAATTTTCATGTTAAAAAATGTTGAAAAATGATAATGGAAAGAAAGAGAAAAATTTTCCTATAGATTTGAAGTGAATACTCAATATTAAAAAAGAAAATTGTTTACTTTTTCAATAATTAATTAGAGTTAAATTTACAATACCTGTTTTGAAACACAATTAAAATTTGAGAATAAAATAAGATATAACAAAGCTTATGTAAAAAACCGATCTTCTAATTCAAGAATCGCATTACCGGATGTGGAGAAGCTGATTGCTTTGAGCTTCAATTTGTTATTATATTCGATGCTTGACGATATTTTAATATTTTTATGATAAACTTTAGTCTAATGGCATCATCTTAATCGTTTTGAAATTGTGAAACTTTTGGAACAATTTTATCAAATATTTTTTTAATAAAGTATTTTTAAGTATATTTGAGGAGAGTTGACTTTATTTCGATCTATTTTCAATTATATTCTCAACGTTGCCTGGGATGATGCCATTAAATTATGGTTCAATTGTTGCTAATCATAAGATTGTTGTTGTAACACTGTGATTGTGAATGGATCTAAACAATATCTATCATATTTTCAGTATACTTTCACCAAAAAAAGCTTACGATTTAATAATTAGAATAATTTTCTTAAAATTTGATCACATTTAAAAACGACAATATAATTTTTAATATATTTTTTTATCAACAAGTTCTTGTACATCTGATTTATGATTGGCATATTTTTTCCAAAAATGCATCAGTACTTCGTGATCTTTAATGGCTTAAGTTTCTGAAACCGTAATCGAATGCTTAGAAAAATATATAACTTGAATGAACTTTTAAGAACGAAATGTTTATAATGCAGTTTGTTGCCATTTATTGTAAGTCCTTCGGATGATCTTGAAAACTTTTTGAGCAAAGCAAAAAATATTGCGCAAATTAACTCGCTATTAAACTCATGCTATGAAAAAATGTAAGAAAATGATGAAACTAAATAACGTTTACTAAATACATAAACTATAAACAATTGAACTGGATGTCTGTAAAAATAAAAGATATCAAAAAATACGCTTGTAGGAAATTTTTTGTTTAATTTCAGTGAGTTAGGCAATCTTTCTTTTTTTTATGAGTTAAATTTTTTATTTTGATAGTTTTTGTCCTAATAATGATGTAGGGATAACATTTTTTATCCAATAAGGCGAATTAAGTAAATTCTCTTTTTATTCTTCAATCCTTCCTCTATCTACTTCGTCAATCATGTCACTGATACTTAATTCTATTGTGAGGTAAATTATGATAACTGCTCTAAGCATTATTTCAGACAATTTTTTTCGATAATTTAAAATTCGAATTGAATAATGTAATTTCTTCTATAGTTTGTTGCTATTTATAAATCAATATATCTAATTTGGCATTTGTTAAATCAAATAGATCGGCAAAATTTTTCCGTATTAATATTATGTGAAGTATAATTTGTTTTAAAAATTTTTCGGTACTTTAAAAAAAAAGTTGAGTTAGTACAGTAACTTTTTTCGATATTTTAATTGGGCAATATAATTGAACATTAAATATAAACGTTCCAATTAACATGGTTTTACGACCAAAAAAACTGCCACGTGCTGCAACAAAACAATGATTTTCGGGCGTAAAGCCATATTGTTGGGAAATTTGCGCTCATTACTTTCCACGCAATTGTTTCTCCATCCTGAAATTTTGACGCAAAATTTTTGAATAGATTTTTTTTTAATGATGTACTTGAGCTGGAAAAATTATAGGAGAACTTGCTGAAAAAAACATTTAACTTTGAAGCCATTTTTTGGAATGAAAAATTAATTTTTTTCGAAAAAATAAGGGTATATAATGGGGCGGAACGAAAAAAACCCTTTTGCCGCCGATCGCTTTGTAATAGTAATTTATTGAAAGTATAAGATGAAAAAAGAGAAAAGCCACGAGCTGGCGCGAACAAATGATGTCTTCAGGTGGCGCATGAAGCCTGAAAGTTGAAATTCGTAAAAACAATATTTTTATGCTTCAGTAAGAAATCTTTGCCTAATTTCTCGGCGCTGGATTAACCGATTGGGCTGAAAGTTTCAGGGTTTGTTTTGAATGTTAACAGGAGCTTCTCTAGGAGCTCCTCTAGGAGCCTTAGAAGCAAAAATATAGTAATAGGAAAGTTTAAAAACGAGGTTACATTAATTTTTTTTGTCCTTTTTCTATCTTCGTAAAGCTGTACGTTGCGTAATTTTGCTGCTATTGAGACGAACGAGTGACCAATTTTTTCGTCTTTTAAAGACGTTTTTAACCATATAACTTTGTATAGGGTTTTTTAAATTTTTACTGAATTACAATATAAAACGTCCAACTTTTTGTGTCGCACTCGAAACTACATTTGTTACTATTTTCTCAGTTTGTTAAGTGTTACACGTGCTAGACAAACTTGAACCCCAACGATAGTTATATGGTCTTAAAGGATACAAAATTACCTTTAATTTGGCATATTTAAAAACTCTTAAAGTCCTCTAAAACTGGATATACAGCTGTTTGAAGTTTGACTGAAAATTAAAGATTCAATACTGTGCTGATCACACCATATCTGGTCTTTGATAAATTCACAGATTTAGTATTTTCATTTTCAGTAAAAACTTCTAAGGCTCCTAGAGGGCTAAAATTTTACAGAGAAGCTCCTGTTAACATTCAAAACAAACCCTGAAACTTTCAGCCCGATCGGTTAATCCGGCGCCGAGAAATTAGGCAAAGATTTCTTACTGAAGCATACAATATTGTTTTTACGAATTTCAACCTTCAGGCTTCATGCGTCACCTGAAGACATCATTTGTTCGCGTCCAGCTCGCGGCTTTTCTCTTTTTTCATCTTAAACTTTCATTAAATTACTATTACAAAACGATCGGCGTCAAAAGTGTTTTTTCGTTCCACCCTAGTTTATAAGGAAAGACGAAAACGAAGACAACGAGCTAAAAACGTTTTAATCAATGCAAAAACTGCGCAAGTGCTTTATGAATGATTTAGCTTGGACGTGGTAATTTACCCCGATTTTTGGTGGCATTAGTTGCACTTTCTGGCGTCACATCGTTCGCATCGCACTTGTTATGCGCTAACCTCACTCCGTGATAGCAGAAAGTAGGGGAGAGAGCAGGATGTGTTGGCATGTGAAGTAAGTTGGCATAATGGCATATTTCTCCTTATTAATGATTTTTACAAAGATGATACTATCGATACTACCGATTTGGTAGTCCTAACACCATAATAGGTAGTGTTTGTATGCAATGGCACCATCTCAGTTGAAGTCATTGATAAGGAGAAATATGTCACTTTGTCAACTTGACCTACATGCCAAACTCACCCTGCTCTCTCCTGCGACTTATGACTCTGAAAATGGGGCATTAATGTGAACTTAGCACAGTGCTATAATAGTAATTTTCGATACAAGTGCCATAAGTAACACTTTTTGGCACGGCGTAGTTTAGGGCCCGAGCGCAGCGAGGGTCCTAATAGCTGGGCCGAAAAGTGTCCCCTATGGCCCGAGTATCGAACAACGTTTTATAGTACTGTGTAAAGTTCACATTTATGCCCCCTTTTCCGAGCCATAAGTCGCACTTTCTGGTAGCGCGAAGTGAGGTTAGCGCACGAGCGTATGCGAGTGTGATACGAACGCAGCGGTGCCAGAATGTGCGACTTATGCCACCGAAAAGCGTGCCATAAATGTGAACTTATGCCACGCAGTGCTATAATAGTACTTTACGATACTAGTGCCATAAGTAACACTTTTTGGCACGGCCCAGCTATTAGGACCCTCGCTACGCTCGGGCCCTAAACTACGCCGTGCCAAAAAGTGTCCCCAATGTGCGACTTATGCCACCGAAAAGCGAAAAGCGAAAGCGAAAGCGTGCCATAAATGTGAACTTATGCCACACAGTGCTATAAAATAGAGTATGATACTCGTGCCAAGGGGGACATTTTCTGGCATGGCTACACCAATACATCATGCGATGCCTTAAAATGTTACTTTGACACTTTGTATCATGAATCAATAAGTCTTAAAAAACGTTCCATTTATGTTATTTACGAGAAAAATTTGTTCAAAATAGAGAATTTGTTCATTTCAAAGCTATTTTATATTTGAGTTTAATTTTTTTAACAAATCTATTAACTAACTTAGAAAAAAATTCATAACAAGAAAAATTATTTTTGACTTAGAATTCGACTGTTAAAAACGTGTATATTTTCAAATGTTTGCCTATCTCACTAAAACATACTTTTATTGTGATTGATTATATTTAAAAATATTTTTTGATTTATAACTTTTTTCCCTGAAAGATGATAGTTTTTATTGCTTATTATTAAAAATTCTTTTAAATCATTTTTTTTTAGTTTTTAATTATTTATTTTTTCAAATAAGTTTTAATGGTACCGAAAAGTGTATCATAAATAAATATATCCAAAGTCACATATATTTAATTTAAAATTGTTATTTATATTTTAAAATGTATTATAAATAAATTGTTAAAACATAAAGAAGTTATACCTAAGTTTTAAACGAGTGATGGACGTCTAGGAGGAAGAATGTTTTGGCTGACGCTGTCTCATCTAGCGGCGAGTAATCTACAAATAAACTATTGACTAATATTAGAAATATATTGGGCGATTTTTTGTTTAAATCGATAGACTTGAACTTAGAAAATGAAATAATTACGTTTCACACGTGGGACGATTTTTCAATGTATCAATGAGTTACCGGAAAAAGGATATGAAAACTTATACACACATATAAATATTAACAGAACACAAACACAGAATTTTTGTAAAATAATCATTCGGGTATATAAAATTTCTACAAATTGGTCATTTTCACGAACAATTTTTTTTATATGTTTTTCTTCTAAATTCATTAAATTTAAACTTTATAAAGGGTTTAACCCATTATTGCAATCAAATTATAGCTTTATTTTACATATTACCTGCACATTAAACCAATACCCGTTTATGATACTCCGCTTTTCAAGTCTCTAAATCGTCCCGCGGAGAGACGAAAATTTGTAGTTACTGGTAGAATTCAGTTTTCTTTGTATTATTTAAAATGAACGAACATAGGACCAATTCTGTGAAAAATCGAATGATAATAGTTTTTTTGCTGCTGGCAAGAAAAACTTGATGTTTAGAGGCTTCCAAGTTGGCATTTTACCAAAATTCACGATTATTTCTTGTATTAAAAAAAATTCTATCATCAGTCTTATGTGGCTTTAGAAAAAAGCTGCGGAGCTTTTTGATTTAAAATTTTTAAAACTTTAAGAGAAAAACACTCCAAAAGCTTGTTAATATACAATGTGAGAACCAATGAACCATATTGCCTTGCAGCGAAACAAATATTTTTCTCTGCCTGCAAAACTGCTGTTCTAGTAAAGCAATATGCTGGCATCATAGTAATAGCAATACACCCTTCTCAGTATAGAAAGAAACATGAACCCATTAACTGATGGGCTTTAATACGAACTTCACCAAAAAATGAACAGAACTTTCTTATAATGTCAAATAATACTTTTTAAATTTTTTTCATAGCACATTATGGCATTAATTCACATTTATGGCAAGCTTTTTTGTGACGTAAGTCGCCCTTTTTTGGCACCACCAGACTTATGACTCAAAAAGGGGGCATAAATTTGAACTTACAAAGAAACCACCCCAACTCCGGGTCATGGATTTGCTCCAAAATTGTTTTGGGGTCTCCTGGTACCCAATACTGAAGCTCCCTATGCTTAGTTTAATCGCATGGGCCTTTGGGCCCATTTTTAGAGGATTTTCCACATTATAAAAAAATCGTTGTTATTTTCTATATCAATATAGAAGTACTTAAACAAAAAAATGCAAAGAACAAAAGTTTTAAATTTTTCAAAGAATCTGCTTGAATTTTTTCAAAATTTTTGGGCCTATCTATTACTTAATTCAAGAGGCCCAAATTTTACGCTTTTTTTATAAATTTTAGGAATTCTTAAAGAGGGTGGAAGATGTTCACAAAAATTCTGAAAAAATTCAAGCAGATCCTTTGAAAAATTTTAAAACTTTTGTTCGTTGCATTTTTCGCATTTAAATGCTTCTACATCGATATAGAAAAATCACAAACATTTTTTGACAACACAGAAAATCCTCTTGAAAATGGGCTCTAAGGCCCATAGATAAAACTAAGCATACTGAGCTTCATAATTAGGTACCAGTAGACCCGAAAAAAATTTTGGGGTAATCCACGACCCAGAGTTGGGGTGGTCTCCTTGTTAGTTCAGTGCTGTGATTGAGTATGATGCTTATGCCATAAAGTGTTACTTATAGACTCTTTTATCATAATAGTTATAAATGCAAAAAATTCCCAAAAGGCGTTTTTGCATTCGGTGTATGCATGAGTGTCGGGTATGCCAGTATGAGTCCTTACAAAAGGGACAAGAGTGCCTGCACGAGTAGGTTGCTTTATGCTCACGAGTACTAGCTACCTGCTACGCCGTCAAGAGTGGCTTGTATTGCGCATACTGTGCGCAAAAAGCAGGGCATGTGTTGCATAATTTACGATACAAGTGCCATAGGTAAAACTTTTCCTTCTCCGAGCGGTTGTCCGGTGTGAGGATCCCGCACGCGACGCCCGAGCACGCGGACGATATGGCGGCTGCCCTAATCACCGCCATCACCGGAGCCTGCAGCGTGTCAATGTCCAGTGGAGGAGGGCGCCGCCGTCGTCGCGACCCGTCTGCTGGTGGACGGATGAGATCGCCGCTCTCCGCCGGCAGTGCCTGCGAGCACGAAGACGCCAAAAGAGCGCGGGGACGAGCCGTGGAGGATGCTCGACGCGCCGATTTCGCCACCGCGCGAGGCCGACTGCGTGCTGCCATCGAGGAGAGCAAGCGCCGCTGCTGGAGCGCCCTTTGCGACGAGGTCGACCGGGACGTGTGGGGCCGGCCATACAGGACGTACATGTCGTGCCTGAGGGGGCCCAGGACGACGCCTCCACGAGAGCCATCTCTGGTACGACGGACGGTTGCCGCTCTGTTCCCGATGGTGACAGAGGCGCTGATCCGGCCTCCGGCGAGTCCGGCTGGCGCCGTTATCCCTGGCGTCACCCTTGAGGAGCTTCGAGGAGCCTGCAACAGGATCCGGGATGGTGCAGCACCCAGACCTGATGGTGTGCCGAACAGGGCCCTCAAGCTCGCCGTCGCCTTGCGTCCGGAAGCCTTCTTGCGTGTGTACTCGGCATGCTTGCGCGGTGGCGTCTTCCCGAGCCCGTGGAAGAGGCAAAGGCTTGTGCTCCTTCATCCTACCGTCCGCTGTGCATGCTCGGCACGGCGGGCAAGATCCTCGAGAGGATCATATGCAGACGCCTGGAGGTGTACACGGAGGCCCCGGACGGCCTCTCGGATCATCAGCACGGATTCCGGAGAGGAAAATCAACCATCGACGACATCGAGTCCGTCACCGCTGCAGCTTGTGAGGCGGTCGGAGGCGCGAGGGGCAGCCGCAAGTACTGCGCCGTCGTCACCCTCGACGTTCAAAACGCGTTCAACTCGGCACGGTGGAACAACATTTTCGCCGCGCTCGAGAGAATCCGCACGCCTGAGTACCTGCAGAAGATCATCTACAGCTATTTCCAAGCCAGAGTGCTGGAATACGACACCGATGATGGCCCGGAGTCCTGCAGTATCACGGCTGGCGTTCCTCAGGGCTCGGTCCTCGGTCCGATCTTGTGGAACGTAATGTATGACATCATCTTGCGCCTGAGATTGGACGAAGGAGTGCGCATAGTCGGCTTCGCGGATGATATCGCTGTGATTGCCATGGCGGGGACGACGTACGAGGTCGAGGATCTCTTCAGCCACGCCATCGCTAGAGTACGCGACGCGCTGTGGGGACTGGGCCTAGAGACGGCAGACCATAAGACTGAGGCCCTGCTAATATCAAGGAAGAGGAGGTTGGAGACCATCACCATTGAAGTAGGCGACTGCTTCATCGCTTCCTCTCCTTCCATCCGCTACCTGGGCCTACAACTGGACGCGAGGTTGACATTCAACGATCACCTCAGAGCGGCCAGCGAGAAGGCTTCGAGAGTGGCAGGAGCCCTTTTGCAGATCATTCCGACCATCGGTGGCCCCAGGAGCAGTCGGAGGCGGCTCTACGTCAACGTCATCGACTCGATCCTCCTCTACGGCGCCTCCGTCTGGAGCTACGGAACCGGAACACAGGCCGGCATGCGTCGGGCGGAAGCAATCCATCGGCGAGCCTGCCTACGTGTCATCAGTGGTCGCCCGCACCTCTCGTACGAGGCTACCTACGTCCTTGCCAGCATACCACCGCTGGCCCTACTGGCAGACGAGCGTAGCTGGCTCTACCAACGCCGCCAAGAGGACGCGAGAGCTGAAGAACGCCAGGAGACACTACGAAGATGGTAGAACCGGTGGGATCACTCACCAAAAGGACGATGGACGCACAGGCTGATCCCGAACATCAGGTTGTAAATACAGAGGAGACACGGAGAGGTAGACTACCATCTTACTCAGCTCCTGACAAAAGCCACGGCTATTTTAAACACCATAGCCAACGCTACGACCACAACGCTAGCGCAGATTGCCCAGCCTGTCCCCACACGGTCGAAAACGCAGAGCACATTTTCTTCAACTGCCCTCGATTTGAGGAGGAAAGAGAGAAGCTCCATCGCCAGCTCTGGGAAGTTGCCAGGCCTGAAAATATCGTCCAGCTCATGCTAACGGACAAAAAAAACTGGCTCGCGGTAGCCACCTTCGCCCAATTAGTCATAACAAGCCTGAGAGCCGAAGAGATGGCCAGAAGAAGAAGACCGGACGATGCGGCATGAAGAAGACGCAACAACAGTGCAAACGTGACGAGCTCGCTGCACCAGCCCAGCCTCTCCCCGCGAAGTAGTGACCAACGGCGGTTCCACGGGGGTTAAACAGGAGCAGAAGGAGAAGTAGATGGGCCACACAACATCTTTCATATTTTTTTATCTGCTTTACATATCATATGTAGCCACAAACTCACAAATATACTGTAATACATTTATCTTTAATAAACCGAGCCCATCGCTCCCATTAAAAAAAAAAAAAAAAAAGTAGGTAACACTTTTTGGCACGGCGTAGTTTAGGGCCCGAGCGCAACGAGGGTTCTAATAGCTGGGCTCCTAACTCTTTTCTCTGTGACATCACACTCGCATACGCTCGTGCGCTAACCTCACTTCGCGCTACCAGAAACTGTGACTTATGCCACCGAAAAGCGTGCTATGAATGTGAACTTATGCCACACAGTCCTATAAAAAATTGTGTGCAATAGTACGCAAAAAATGCTTAAATAACAAGTATGATATTTCACACAAATACGAATGTCCAAAAACGTTTATGACTCACTAAAAAGTGTACGTAGCTAGGTATTTTTCGTCATACTATTGCATAAAAGAACTTTTTCCACTTTTTTGTCTACGTTTTTAGACATTCTTCAATTTTTCGTGATCATTGGACTTGCAGGCCGATTAAAAAATTTATGAGATATCTTTTGACATTTTGAGGAAACTCTGTTAATTTTTTGGTGATGAAAGTACAGATTAAACTTACTGCGATATTAAAATGTTGTATTTCCTCCCGTAGTAGCAAGCTTCAAGAGTGCTCAGATCACATAAGAGGCATTTTTTTCCTGAAAATTTAGATAATTTCTAGCAGAACGCTCAATTGCACTGTTTTTCCTAAGTCACTAAATATTGCGCTAAGAATTTTGAAAATATTAGAAATAAGCATAAATTTCGGACAAATTCTTACAATACGTTTTTCACATTTTGCAGAAAAAAACATTTTTAGACGTTCGATTTTTGTTAGAATTGGACATGTACATAAATAATAACCCCAAAAATATGTTATAGAATTATTTTAGTATTTAAAAACTTAATTGTAGTATAATATGAAAAGCTTCTATTTATAATATTTTTTATTTTTTAGTGTCAATCAATAATTGTACAATTAAGCAGTTTGTCATTACGAAAATACGATAGGTTACCTAATAAATAATTGTATATTAGATTATAGAGATAAAAATTATAGTATCCAATACTAAATAATCCATTGAAATTCTAAGTTTATTTACTACTGTATGAAGTACGCCTACTTTATCATTATTGTAATGAAAATATCGATTACCACGGAAGAACATTGAACACAACAACATGCCAAAAGTATTTGAGGTGAAGCCTGAAGCTGGGTAGGGATTCAAATTCTTAAACTCGTTTTCTGAGACTTCTACCAAACATTATTCTTACAGATATTGCAGAACCAAACCAATCAAATATTCAATCTCATCTTTTGAAATTTCAATTGAAAATTTCTCTAAAAAGTTCTATAGTATCCTTGAGAACATTAAAATTAAGGTCATCGTAAAGCCTTTTAGAAAAAAATGTAGTAAAATTTGCAGAAAATTTAATTGAAAATTTTATTTTTGGTATGGCTTTGCCATCCCCTGAAAGGTTCTACATTGTATCTGGAACGTTTAAAATAAAAGGCATCATAGAGCCTTTAACATAAATATTCTATAAGAGTTTCAGAAAATAATAAAAATGATTATTGTTACCATTGCTTCGTCATCCCATTCAGATAGATGATTCAGGTCGTTCGAAAAAGTTTAAATAAGGCATCATTAAATATTTTAATTCGTGTTTTTGTTTGTTTGTAGATCTAGCTTTAAAAAATTTCTCACGTAAATACAAATTATAAAGTAGATAAATTGAAATATAGTAATGGTATTGGTCTACAATTAATATTATGAATGTCGTTGCGTGTAATGATATCACAAGCTTATTAATTGATATTTTGACTTATGAAACGCCATAGATTTTTATTTTGGTTACATATTACATACTATGTTTAATAAATGTACGGATTATACAATTTTTTTGAATAATTTGATACCAATAAAAAAGCGAAATTGGCTCGATTTAATCTAGGCTTTATAGAGAAAAATTAGATTTAGAACAATCAACATGATCACATCAGTAAAATGCATATAAAGCATTGTTTCTGATCTGACTGTTGTCATAGAATATATTTTATACAATGTGCATTACATTTTTAATATTCTTGCGTGTGAGTGAGATTGTGTAGCCTAAAAATACAGATTAGTTTCTACAGAATTAAAAATGTTGTATACAATAATACCTTAATGGTGGCTTAGATTTATAATTTTCATTCTTTTAACTACAATTTCCTGATGCAATGTGTTGTTGATGTTTTTTTAAGAATTGTTAATTTGAAAATTATTTTGCAATTTTTTATACAATCAAAGTACAACTACTTTTGCATAGAAATTTGTACAGTGTAATTAAATTTTCGTTCTTTAATTTTCGCAAAATAAAATACTTTGATTCTTACCATTTATTTGTCGAGAAACTTTACTCGATCAAAATTATATAATTTCAATTTCACCAAGTTCAAAACTCATTTATTGAATAATGCGAAGTGATATCTTTCGTTCACATCTTTATCTAAAAATATTAATATCAACAACACGTTGTAATTTCAGATTGCATCATGTATTTGAAATAATATGTAATGCTTTTTTTATTCTAGTAATCTAAAATGAGTCAAAAAATAACATTCATTTACTGATGATAAATTAAATTAATTCAATAAAAATTTCTAACTAGAGTTTTATGTTTCAGTGGATCTTACCAATGGGCAGCTTACACCAAACAATAATACACCGCTGCTAACGCAAGCTCTTTCTGGTATGTTTTAATATTTATGTCAATTTCCAAAAAGTATGAATTTTACATAAAGGGTTTTTGTTCTGGAAAATATATATGTAGTTTTTTTTATTTTGCTCTTAAACTAAAATTTTCATCAATATTAACGACGAGTTGCAAAAAGTACTTAAACCAAGTTAAAAGCTTCTCAATTCTCACAAACATTGTCAATCAAGCTGAAACTACTAAGCAAAAATAGTAGTGTCCAAGGGCTGTAAATATTGGAAAGTATCTGTGTCCTCCCGCAAGCTTCTTTAACCGATAAACTGTCTATCACTCATCCTCTGAACTTTTTATACTACGTCGTCCGCAATCTTCCCTCAAATGAATCAAACTTTCAAATCAAGAAGCATCTACATTTCTCCAATTGTATAGACTTTGGAAAAAATACCTTCAACCTATGCTAGCGACCTATTTTCGCATTAGCAAAAAATTTGTCATTGGCTTCTTCGTGTACATTGTCAAAGGATTTGGAAGCCAAGCAGATTCGAGATTTTACATTAAATTTTTTGTAATTATCACTTCTTCTTTTTTTAAATACATCAAGCATCATTTTTATTTATTATTTTAGCCTTATTTCATTTGAACATAAAAAATATGGTGTTATTCATATTTTAAAAAGCATCCCACATAAAAATTTCTCTTTTCACGACAGTTTCGCAAAACTTTTACCCAAAAGACGTTGTTTAAGTGCACACAAAATTTGACCCATGCGACATGCCAAACTTGCGCTTTTATTACAAGTTTGGCGAAACTTTATATAAACTTTGGATCTAAAAGTTTTGGTAAACTGCACTTGATGAAATGAAAATAATGAATAATCCGCCTTTTGTTTCAATATCAATTAATTAATTGATTTGGGCGAAATTTTACAACCTACGAGTCTATAAAAGTTTATCATTTGTAAAAAGCGAAACATTTAGCCCACAGTTATCCAAAATGTCGATCGAGTTTGGCTAAAGTTTTACAATCTAAATAAATCTATGAAAACGTAAGTTTAGTAAAATTGACAAAGTTAGAAAAACTTTTGCGAAGGAAAACATTTTTTGCGTAAAATTGGATTTTATTACGATTTGTTGAAATTTTTTATTCAAGAACTTTAAAATTGGTTGTTTGCTAAAACCAGAAAACAACAAATAATACATTTTTCACCTAGTGAGTAAATACCTGCAAAGCTTTAGAGCACATGTAATTTATCAATGAAGGCTGATAATCAAGGGCTCTGAGACTTTGTTTTTACGCTGCAACATATTTAATAGATTTAATTTTCATGGGTGATTCATTCATTTTATTTGGCCTCAAATCATTCTCAATTTATAAACGGATTTTTCATATGAAATAAAAAGTAGCGTATGTAATAAAATTGAGTTATCTGAGACGTTGCAGCGATCGTACGTTCAGTAAAATAAGGTACACTCAAGGACACAACGTGATTTTTTTAAATTTGTTAACGTCAGTATTAATATTATTCATTTTTTTAACGAAAACCAAAATAATTTAACTAGACTACTTGATACAACTTTGCTAGTTGTACATTTTCGTAGTGCTTTACTGAAAAAGAGTTGTTTCCAAAAATTCTAAAAAATGTGTGGAGCTAGTTTTGAAGGTCTTGACAGAAACCATTCATATTCTGAAAAAGGGTGCGAGACCGTAATGCTGTAGCTTGAACCGCATTTTACGACAAATGAAGTGCATTTTGCAAAAACGTAAAACGCTATAAAATGCAAAAGAAGAAAAATTTAATACGCAAAGTATACGAAATAGTATTACGAAACTGATGTAACTCACAAGGAGACCTTCTCACCTGCGGGTCACAGATCTTTCTCAAAATTTTTTTAGGGTCTTCTGGTACCTTATAATGAAGCTCACCGAGCTTAGTTTAATTGAATGGGCCTTAGGGCCCAAGTTTAAGAGAATTTTCTATATTATCAAAAAATCTTTGCGATTTTTTATCTCGAGATAGAAGCACTTAAATGAAAAAATGCAAAGAACAAAAAAGTCTTCAAATTTTTCAAAGAATCTGTCTGAATTTTTTCAAAATTTTTAAAACCGTCTATCACCTATTTTCAGAGGCCCAGATTTGCCGTTTTTCTTAAGGATTTCAGAGACCTCTGAAAATAAGTGATAGACGGTTTTAAAAATTTTGAAAAAATTCAGACAGATTCTTTGAAAATTTTAGGACTTTTTTGTTCTTTGCATTTATTCGTTTAAGTGCTTCTATCTCGATATAGAAATTCGAAAAGATTTTTTGATAACATAGAAAATCTCCTTAAAAATGGGCCCTAAGGCCCATTCAATTAAACTAAGCTCGGTGAGCTTCATTATAAGGTACCAGAAGGCCCCAAAAATTTTTTGGGAAAGATCTGTGAACCAAAGGTGAGAAGGTCTCCTTGTCAGTAAAAAAAACATGGAATTTTGAAAAATACTGTGGAAAGGGGAAAAATCGTACTCAAAAATACAATAAAATTTTTTTTGATTTTAAGCCCCATTTGAGCCCATAATCAACTGAGTTTTGGGAACTTTGATTTCGACCTGTATATCTATCACACAATATGTACATAAAAACATTGATAATTTTTCGTAACTTTATCGATATACCACAAAACTCAGGAAAATCCGCGCAAAACAATTCTTACTGTTTCTATGCTAGTCAATGGTACTTTGAAATTTTTTAATCAAAATTCACTTGAATATCAAGAAATTTCATTTCAAATACTAAAAAGCACACTATATGCCTAACTATATAACTTAAGTATACTGTTGATTTATGATGACATTTTAGCTGTACTAGAGACATTTTCACTAATTGTATTTTCACATAAGAAATTATTACTCTGATACTGATACTTCTGCTGGTGCTTCTACTGCTACTGTACAGAGGCTAAGTTTTCGTTTAACCCTCAGATTTAATCCACGAAGGGCACTGCATTTTTTATCACTTCTTATACCTCACTGCTGAATAAAATGTTTATCCATATTTTTCTCAACAAATAATAAAGAAGAAAAACAACAACAATTTTCAAATTATTTCCAAAAGAATTTTGAGAATCCCTCATCGATACTACGATTAATGTATTTAAACGCGTGCGTGAAACCATAGGAGCGCGAGTCATAGGATCAAAGATGTTTTACAGGCATAAGTACCCATTTTACGTATCACGACAGATGAAAGCGAACCATGTATTTACAATAAATATTTATAATAAAAACCTTGTATTTACAATGTATATATATAATAAAAACCTTGTATTTACAAGGCATATATGGGCTATTCAACAACAGGTGTTGCAGGCCAAAAAATGAAGTTGAAACTAACTGTGTACTCTTCAAAAAAACCATGTTTTTTGGCTCTTTGCAAGATACCAAATTGTCTATAATGGTGATTTAGTTACCAAACTTTATCAGAAGTTGTGTTTTGATGTATCGATGAACATTTTACAATATTGGCCAATTTGAGGTATACGACCTGGTATATACCTTGTAAAAGTTTACTTTATATTTCTTGCTTTCTTAAAAATTCTTACAAAACTCTGACTAAACCGAGCGAGCGATAGCGAGCGAGGTAATTCGCTAGTAGACATTATCCCCAGTTTATGCACAACTAATAGCCCCATTCGGGCACTGCTACTACCTCCTGTTTAAAGACACGACAAAGATCGTCATGAAAACAATTAATTTTTTGTTAAAATGCTTTTTAATAAAGTAGCATTTAAAGAGTTAATAAATTATTATTATTATGATAACCATTTATTGCTTCTTTTATATTTTTTATAAATTACATTTAAATATTGTTAAAAATGACTTATAAGGGTCGTGGGAAATACTAAAGTAAGCACATCAGGCTTTATTATTAGGTACCAGGAAGCCCCAAAAAAATTAGGTAAGAGTCTGTCACCTGGAGCTGAAGTGGTAGTAACTTTTATCAACTCTCGAACATACTGTAAAGCAAGATCCAGTAACTGATCATTGAATAAATTAAAACAGTAAGCGGTACAGTCTACACAAAAATGAAATATTCAACGTACACAAGTTTTTGGCCGTAAAACGGATTTTGATTGAATTCGATTATATTATGCAATAAAGTGTTGATATTAATCATTACTGCATTGCTCTACCCTTGTTGCTGAGAGGGGAGGAAAAGAAATTAAATAAAATGATTATATAATAATAAACTTACAATTCTGTATTTTTATAGACACTGGTATCTGAAGGTGTACACGCACTCAGCTCGGTTTGCTGTGCGACAGATATTAGCTTTGTTGAGGGATCGCCGGCACCATCAGTCACTCGCACTAACTCACACGATTTGATCTAATATTTTTATTTTAGCGCTTACTCATGCACCCAATTTACAGTGAAGCTATACCATGTGTATTATCTAGGAATACTACAAGTATTTAGTTTTACAAGTTTTACAAAAAATGTCACTGAGTGCGTCGTTACCTGCACCTTCTACACTCTTAAGAAAAATCCAAATCGATTTTTAGTATTTTAACGTTTTTTTCATAAAATCCTAATATCCCAATAGGCCCCACCATGAATTATCACCAAATTATAAGGACAAAAATAGTTTTTGAGTAGCAGAATCGAGTGGTATGTCTATTTTTGGTGTGCGTGCCTTGTAAAAAAAGTTATGTACGATATGAACATGGAATTTGCCCGCGCCCATTGTTGATTTTGAGTGCATTTTAATCGAATTTTGAGTTGCACATCAACAGTTTTACTTTAAAATGGCTAATAGTATATTACTGCCCTAGGCCGGGAAAAACAGAAAAGTCTCAGGGAACATGTAATTAGCGGCCGAGGCCAATAAACACGTGTCTTGAGGCTTTCTGTTTTTCGCGGCCTGGAGCAGTAATATACTATTGCTCTTCCTGCTTTGCGCAGCGGCAGGGAAGTAGTCACTTTCGGGCCACTGGTATGAAAATTTATATTTTGAAAAAAATATGTTCAATCAGCTTCAGCTTTAACATGTACTTTATTAAATCTCCGAAGGCCCTCATCCGAATTTGGCACTATGTTTTTTCAGGTTTCTGAATCACTTACAAGTCCCCAAAAAAAATTTCACTAGTGTGCTCTATAAAAAAACAATAGTATATTACTGCCCTAGGCCGGAAAAAACAGAAAAGTCCCAGGGCACGTGAAATAAGCGACTGAGGTTTCGCCACGGCCCTCTCTACGTGACGAGAAAAGTCGGTTCTTGCCGCAAGAAATATTTTGCTTGTGACAGAAAACACAGTTTTCTTGACAGACGAAGAGTAATTTATTGTGACGAGAAATATTCCTTCATGTGACAAGAAAACTGTCTTTTATTTTCTCATGAAACCGACTTTTCTTGTACTGGAAATGTTATTTCTTTCAGTGTACTGTTACCGACTAAAACCGCTGCCAATTTATTGGCAAAAAGCTTCCTCATAAAAAAAAATATTAATAAAAGGGATCGGTTATTAAAAGAAAAATTCTTATTTCATTTTTAAATTCACTGTCTAGGATCCTACACTTCTATCATAGCCAAAGGGCTGAGAAAACAAACCCCGTGCAAACCTAATTGTCCTACGACGTCTGGTTCCAAATCTCGTTTTCAAGCCTATCACAGAACTTCCTCTATGAGGAAGCAAAAAAACAACTTTTCATTTCGAGTCGTTAATTTTCATAATATTCGGTGAATCTCTATTTTTTGGTCTTAAATTAAGGCCTGACTGCTCTGCTTCCATTCTAAGAACCGTAAGAAAAGTATAAAAATTCCTTCATTTATACATGAAAAAAATCGAAAAAAAATTTTTTCTAAAAAAAACCATTTTACAACACGATACAATGAAGCATAATTTTTTAACTACTCCTAAAATAAGTTTTGACGCTTTATACGACACACAAACCCTTCAAAACAAGCCAAACCACTTCTCGATACGTGTCTCCGTTCAAAAATTACATTGGTTCCAGCCCACCAGACGCACATACACACACACACACACACACACACACACACACACACACACACACACACACACACACACACACACATATGACGCCTCGATGGCTCAGTTGGTAAAGGGCTCAGGCCTCTTGCTTGCTGAATCTGAGAGTGTCGTCTAGGGCGTGGGTTCGATCCCCACTGGGGGAAATTTCATCCGTGATTTTTCCCCCGGTGTGGTCGAGCCCGTGCCCGAGGTGGAGCGGGTACCACTCAAAAAGAAGACCCGGGCTACGTCATCAGCCTCCGAAGCGGTAAAAAACCCCGATCACTGTGCGAGCTGGAAGCGAATAAGATAACCATAAGTAGGAGCCCGAGGCGAGGACACACAAGGCTGGCAATAGATGGAGCACAACACTCCCTTGATGAAGTCAGAAGCGAGAACCACACTCACAAGAAGGCGCCGGTTGGCTGGCGCGACGGCGCCGGTTGGCTGGCGCGACGGCGCCTGAAGCGAGAACCACACTTACCAGATGGCAACAGAAAGGAGTATCAAAAACTCACGGAGACTCAAAGGGTAGCGCCGGAAGCGAGAACCACACTCACATGATGTAGCCGACAGAGCAATCGGGCACTTGCCATCGGCGACAGAAGCGAGAACCACACTCACAAGAGGGCACTAGACAGCGAGTTCTAATACTCAACTCAGGAGGAGACGCCAGCAATGTGTGACCACGCAGTAGACGGCTCTGAAAAAGGGGATACGACAATCGAGAAATGGCTTCACGCAGGATCGGAGGTTCACCAAGTACAAAAAAAGATGAGTCCCTGAACCCCTAATCGTCGCATATCACTATGCGATGGATGGGGGATGTATGGAAAAACAACGACTAACACAGAAGTAGCAGAAATGCTCAACTAACCCCGGCCTCACCGAAGCAATGCCTAACGGCGGTTACCAGTGAGTGTCCGAATGGGGTGGAGTAGGAAAAAAAAAAAAAACACACACACACACATCCATACAGACAATTGTTCAGAATTTAATTTAGTTTCCAAATATGTAAACCAAATTGTCCTACGACGTCTGGTTCCAAATCTCGTTTCAAGCCTATCATAGAACTTCCTCTATGAGGAAGCAAAACTTACTCTATTCATCTGTACCTATTCTTTCCCCGTGGGACTAACGTTCGGCATTACTTTGCGGGGAAAGGCTATCGCTCTTTTACAAACTCTTTTTGACGTAGTGTCCTCCGTCTACTGCTTGCTGCCAAATCGGAAGTGTGGTTCTCACTTTAGCAGTCATTCTTTAATTTTAATTGAAGTTAAATTGAAAAAATATGATTTTCAGGCTCGTATTAATTTTTAGTTCTGACAATGTTATTTTCAAATATATAGTAAATTGAATTGTTCTATAAATCATACACATAATTAATAGTTACTTGAAGAATATTCAACCTAGTTACAGTAAATTTTTACACACAATGAAAATACAGCTGCCAATTTATTGGCAAATAGCTTCCTCATAAAAAATGATATTAATGAAGGGGTTTGATTGTTGAAAGACAAATTTGTATTTCATTTTGGTGCACAGAACTATAAAAAAACTGAGAGATTTCTATAATTTTGTAAAAGATTCCCTTGTAAAAGTTTCTCTTGCTCAATTTCACGCTACGTGTCTCCGTTCAAAGGTACACTGGATCCAGACGTCCGCTTTTACTCGATAAAGGAGCGAAAATACAACTTTTCATTTTGAGTTCTAACTTTTTTATATTCCGTGAATCTCTACATTTTTGGTCTTAAATTAAAGCTTGGCTGCTCCTCTTACACTATACCGAATAAAAAGTATATAAATTCTTTCATTTATACATAAAAAAAAATCATAACTTTTTAACCACTCGGTGGATCATAAAATAAGTTTTTGGCGCTTCATGCGACACACAAATCCTTCAAAACACAAACCGAACCGCTTCTCGATACGTGTCTCCGTTCAAAAGTTACAGTGGTTCCAGACCACCAGACGCACATACACACACACACACACACACACACACACACACACACACAAGAGGCGTAAAAGCGACCCGGAAGATGCTGTAAGAAGAAGACGATGATTCTGGTTCCCGAACCCCTAATCACCGTAAGGTGGACGGGGGATGTACGGAAAAGACACAGATGTAGCAGAGAAGCTCTATAGAGTCCCCACCGAAGTAATGTTTAACGCCGGTTCCCGGTGGGGTACTCGTTTCGAAGGGCCACTGGCTGCAGAGTTCACTCTGCCCACGTCCACAAAAAAAAAAAAAAAAAAAAACACACACACACACACACACATGACCGCCTCGAAGCAACTACTGAGAGCCCTGGGGGCCTCTCAAACCACCAGTACGGGTTTCGGAAGGGGCGTTCGACGATCAACGCAATCGAGAACGTCATCGCCACCGCCCGAGAGGCCATCGCGGGTAAGAGATGGAACCGCGGCACCAAGAAGTACTGTCACCCTCGATGTGAAGAACGCGTTTAATTCGGCTCGGTGGACCAACATCAACGCCGCGCTACGCCGAATGCGCGTACCTGAGTACTGCTGAGAATAATCAGAAGCGTACCACCCTACTACTCACGCTAAAAACCTCAACACTCATATAGAATGGGATAATTAAATTATCGAAGTATTGACTGAACCTACGAAAGAATTCTGCTTATAGTCAAATATTTTAAGTAAATCGATAAAAAAAACCTATGAGTACGAGTTTTTTTTCAGAAATTGGGGAGGTTTTACAGGTTTAATAGTTTAAAAGTATTTCCCTATAATAAAGTTTTTATTATCATTTAATTTTTCTAAAAATATCTTGCCATAAAAAATCTCTAGATAATGTTTCCATTTACTTATGAAAGCAAAAAGCTTCTGACTACATGTCAACGTCATTTTATTTTTACAACAATAACTAATTGATTGATAGTTATAGTTCATAAACATATATTAAAATATGGTCGTTTCAGTGATGAATAACTATCAAGCAGCAGCACAGGCAGGTTTTCCCCCAGCATCACCTCATGGTGCCGGTGGACATGGTGGGCCGCAAGGTCGCTCGTTCCCTGCTGCAAATTCACCAGGTCCCATTGACATGTACAGTTCCAGTGCAGCTGCTGCAGCAGCCGCAGCTGCTGCGGATTCAGCAGTGGCAAGTTACGTCCAAGCAGCTGCAAGCCCACAACCACCTACCACCGCGTTCCCAGCAATCGCTGTATCGCGTGCTCCACTCAATTACAGTCCTGTAAGTATAATAGTATTTTTGTCTGATGTCAAGAAAACTGGGCCATTCTTTACCTTTTAAAATACAACACCAATTCTGAAAATAAAAACTTTCATATCCTACAATCTTAAGTGGACAAAATTAGTCCACGGATAGTGTACATCACTATAGAGGTCGACTGGATCTATAGATCTAATTTTTATCCAACCGAAAAGTCAATTTTACTAGTCAGTAATAGAGATATGCGTACTAGAACTGCTCGATTAAAGCGTTACAGTAACCATCACTAGCACAATTATTACTTTGGACAATTTTATATTTTCAGTGTATTTATTAGAGCCGTACATATTAGAGACGCGAATGAGCCCTACGTCGCTACATTTACGTTTTTTCCGCGTGTCAGATCTAATGACACACAAGTGCACATAAAATTCAATGTCCATAATTATACGTTCTATTACGATTTAACATCATGTAGAAAGAAGGCTATCCTAAAATGAAGAAAAGCATCTGCCTTATATTTTCACCAAAAGATGGCAGATGCATCGTGACTCGTATCTTATCGAATTTTTGTCTAGTCTAATCAGCGTTGTCAGAAACACGACGACTACAACTAGCGCCACGCGCGGCAGTGCACCTTTTCTCGTACACGATACCGACATAAGGAGTGTAGCCAACTTAATATAAAACGGGTAACTTAACATTTGCTTTATTTGTACATGAAAAATGTTTTGCAATACTATAGTAATAATGAAGGAATCAACAAGATTCGTTTTTTTGTGTGTATGAAATTATTTTTAGTGCATAATTTTTCCAAAAGTACTACTTGGAATATAATATATTATTTCGTAAATTATTTAGAAGTTGGCTGCACTCCTTATGTCGGTAACGTGTACGAGAATCGGTGCACTGCCGCGCAAGGCGCTAGTTGTAGTCGTCGTGTTTCTGACAACGCGGAGTCTAATAAGCATATTCTAACCTACGCTAAATTAGAGTAATAATTCAAATTAGAAAACATTTTTTCAGGGTCCTCTGATTCCAGCAGCATTCACTAATGGCTACCATTGAGCTTTGTTCGAAACAAACACCAGGTTAGTTAAATATTGTAGCATATTTACTATTATACCATGTAACATGAAACTTATCTTTTAAAAAAATATTTTATAAAAAAATAGTTAAAAAGAAATTAATCATGAATTTTTCACCCGTTATATTTTTTCTAATTAATAAAAATACTTATACAATGATAACAGAAACAATTAAGTTATGAAACGTGAAAATTCTTATGAGACGAAGAGAATCTTTAATTGTCTCGACTGTTTGGGCACCGAACTTAATTACACAATAAGGCAACGACGCGATTTTACCTGCAACAACAGCACTGTATTTTTTTTAAAGCCGATGGGCTCAAACGCGTTATGTCACTTTTTTTAATGTGAACAATTCTAATTAATTTAAATAAATTTGAAAATTTTCTTTAACTCGTTTCTGACGTTCGAAAAAAACTCGTTTTTAACAAGTCTATGACAAAATTTATTAAGTTTTGAAATTATCTATATGAAACAGAACGAGTATAGCTTATTAGAGAAATCGTGTAAACCGTGCATCGATATATGGGTCAAAATAGTACTTTCTTAAATTTTCGTCCGCACGTATGTCACTGATCTTGACGCGCTTTTGGTATGTTATAGTACATGGTAAAAAGGTTTCGAAACCAAAAATTTCCCATTTGAAAAATAATGTAAGTATGAATCTTTGTGATGCTCTAGATTGAGCTAGGAGGCTTTATTTGAAAAAAATGGAAAGACCAAAATTTATTGAAATTTGACAAGGAATTCAAAAAGAGTATCTTTTTTGTTAAAAATAGCGTTTTTCGGCTCTAGACGCTATCGCCTTCAATTAAAAAATATAAAAAATTTTGAGATTGTGTATTTTGATGAACAAAATAAGAAAAAATATTTTTTCACATTTTTGAAGGATTCGTATAGCCCAAAAAAATTATTTTCATTAAAAAGGGCGTTTTACGGCTCTAGATGCTAGTGTTCTCTATGAAAAAATCTGAAAAAATTTGAGGTTGTTTGGATTGTTGAAAAGTACCTTCATGAATCTTTTCAGACCCTTTATTAATGTATTGTAACATATCCAAATTGCAGGAAAATCCGTGGACCTTGTCCGCAGGTTTATTTAAAAAATTCTGAATCTGACCCATATATATGGGCTAAGCCATATAGTTGGCGCGATGGTCAAAAAAAATTTTTTTCTTAAATTATGTACTTTTGAAGAGTACATTGAAAAGTGAAAATCCTGAAAGTTTCAGCCCTCCAGGTCCAACCCTATTGGATTTTCAGGGTCTTAAAGTTTAATTTTCTTTTTCTGGTGATATTCTGCTTGCTATTCTGATTTTCTGGTGTTAATATGAAAAAATTGTTAAATCATGGTTTTTAATGTAAAATTTGATGTAGAATTCAAATTTGTACTTGAAAATCATATATACAACTTCTAGACCCATAAAAATGATATTTTCAGGCATTAATCATATAACTGTACAAATATAAGTGCATTCATCTACTTCGATTAAGCCAATACTGTAATATGTTCATCGATACATCAAAATACAACTTCTGATAAATTTTGGTTATCGGCAGACAAACAGAATTCATTATTGAGCTTAATATGAGTCAAGAATTAAGGAAAATTAGAGAAAAACCAAATAAGTCAAGCCATATTACGTTCACTCTGAGGAAAGGCAATTGCCCCCCAATCAAACTACACGGAAGCCCGATCCCACAATCGGACCAAGTCAAATACTTGGGGTTGCACCTGGATCGCCGTCGCACCTAAAAAACCCATATCTGGACGAAACGGAGACAGCTCGGCCTTAAACTTACGAGACTATACTGGCTCATCGGCAGAAAATCTTCGCTCTCTCTGGAAAACAAAGTTCTCCCATATAAATCTATCATGAAGCCCGTCTGGCAGTACGGTATCCAGCTGTGGGGAGCCACTGCCAAGTCTAACATAGACATACTGGAAAGATTTCAATCCAAAGTGCTACACAGTATGGTCGACGCACCCTGGCTCGTCCCAAATGAGGTGATCCGTAGAGATTTGCGGATATCGGCTGCGTGTTCACTGGATACAGGGAGGAAGTTCGGTGAACACTCAAATCCGCTCGCCTTGGAACTAGCAACGCTGCCTCCAGCGTCAAGACTGAAAAGACAGCAGCCCA
Source organism: Trichogramma dendrolimi (assembly GCA_034770305.1). NCBI lineage: Eukaryota > Metazoa > Arthropoda > Insecta > Hymenoptera > Trichogrammatidae > Trichogramma > Trichogramma dendrolimi. The sequence continues at coordinate 866,085 of JAPMIB010000051.1, forward strand.
GGTAGCACTGCGACCTCCATTACTCAAATCGTATAAATAAATAAATTATAAAAAAAAAAAAACGTGGGAGATGGACGCTGGCCCATCCTCTGACTCCTGCTACTGTTTATATATACACACCAATATTTGCTTATTGTTACTATTATTCTGACAGATTGCAAATAAAAAATATGGAAGAAAACAAAAAAAAAGAGAAAAACCATGTTTCTTGACTCATACACTGAGAAAAAAGTTTAGTTGAATCTATGAATTTTTAGTTCATTCAATCAAAAAATGTAGGGTACTTATATCAGTGATTGACCGCTTTCGACCAGTAAAATGACCACTTTTTGATGTGCAATAATTATTGTTTTTTCTTGTTGAATTATGATCGAATATGGAAAACAAGATGCACCGTTCACTAAAGAATTGAATAACATCCATACAAATATATTTTTAATTGTTTTTCAAATGGTATTTTCCAAAATGGTCATTCACTGGTACCCGGTCATTGATTGGTTTGACTACCCTAATTGCGGGCGGCTCATTAAATATTTATTTAAATAAAAGAAAAATATGTAATTGTTTCAGTTAAATAATTTAGTTGATTCAAATAAATATCTAAATAAATTGAATACTTATCTAATTCAAGCAACTACATATTTCATTGAATTGCAGAATTAATTAATTGTTTCAATCGAATCTATTGTTGTATTAAGACTATAATTTCATTACTTCCAACAAATATTTACTTAATTTTTAATAGATTTGATTAATTAATTTGGCGCTGCGAAAAAATATTTGGTCATGTTGATTAAAATATACTGGTGAATCTAATACATTATTGAAAAATAATTTGAAGTGATGTCTTTAACATAGTGTGGTATATTTGATAGCGAACTGTTCTTAGTTCCGGATGTAGAGGGGATAGAAATTAATTAAATATTTAGTTGAAGTTATCATATGATCACATCGTATGTATGTTGTATGTTAATTAGTTTATTACATAATTATTGAACAATCTTAATAACTATGGAATATATACATTAATTTCTACCTATTCTAACGCATGAGACTGTCGCTTAATTCTAACGCTTGGATGACAGTTCGCTCGCAGTAGTCAATCGCATACTATCATTATGAAAATTTCTGTCTTATATAGTAATCTCGAACACTTTTTTGCCACTTAGGGTTTCGGGAAATGCGCCATCTAGGTAAAGGGCCGAAACTAAAATAATTTAATATTTAATAAAATATCGTATAAATATTAATTACTTCAATAAAATCTAAATATTAAAAAAAATGCAATATTGGAAACTAATGATATTTAACTTCTTTGATGAAGCTCTGTGTAAAGTTTAAAATTGGTTTTTACATAAGAAGTTTTGCGGTTACTATTAAGAATATTTTTAAACTCGCCTCAAATTATTACATACATCTATCCTAAACGCAATGACGGTTGAACGAAAAAATAATTATAATAATTACGATAAATATTGAATATTAATTAAATGAAAATTAGTGATTTCGAAAAATATTCAATTGATAAAAACTAAATATTTTTTTCATTATGTTCAATTTATTTTATCGTACTCAACAAAATATTTTTTTGCGAATATATTATCATAACATTAAACCTATAATATATTTAATTTCCTCAATCAAATGAGTAATTATAATGAAAAATAAATATTTAATAATATCTATTAAGGGGACACACCTGTGTTAAACCCTATGATTGGAAAAATATGAAAATTATATGTCATTATTATAATTTATTGTTTTTGATGTAAAAATATGTTTTTACAAGACTTTTTACATCAAAAAAATGACTCTAGTACCTAAAATTATTTATGTTAGTCCAGGATTCATCCACAAAGATTTATTATTTTTTAGATGTGTGCCGCATGATTCTGAATGCAATTCTTGACCAATTTGTATCTATGCGGTCTCAAAAGCTTTGTAAAAACATTCTCTTCCACCTAAGTGAAGCAGATTTTTGATAAGATTTTTTGTTCAATCTATCAGTCTTTAAATACAGCAATTAGCGTTGATAAAATAGTTATTTTTGGCATTTTCTTTACATTTTAGTGTACAAAAAATTTCCCAAGCCTCTTATCAAAATTCTGTTTCACTTAGGCGGAAGAGAATTAAATTACAAAGCTTTTGAGGGGACATAGATACAAATTGGTCAAGAACTCGACTAACATAAATGATTTTAGGTACTAGAGTCATATTTTTTGATGTAAAAAGTCTTGTAAAAACATATTTTTACATCAAAAACAATAAATTATAATAATGACATATAATTTTCATATTTTTCCAATCATAGGGTTTAACACAGGTGTGTCACCTTAAACAAAAACTACTTGATTCCAATAAAATATTTATTTCGAACAAATAAATATTTTATTGAAATTCAAGTGGGTGAGCAATTAAATCAATTTTGTTGAGTCAATCAAATTAGTTTTTCAAAACTATTTAATATTTATTCATAATAAATAAATATTTTATTGAATCCAAAAAGTAAATGATTTAATTGACATAAATAAATATTTCTTTGAATTTAGAAAATAATTAATTGGTTCAAATACAATTTTGTTACTTCAATTAAATTTTTTTCAATAAAATATATTTAATTGACTCAACCAAATCTTTTTCTCAGTGTATTAAGTTCAATACTGAATTCTGTTTGTCTGCTGATAACCAAAATTTATCAGAAGTTGTATTTTGATGTATCGATGAACATATTACAGTATTGGCTTAATCGAAGTAGACGAACACATTTATATTTGTACAGTTATATGATTAATGCCTGAAAATATCATTTTTATGGGTCTAGAAGTTGTATATATGATTTTTGAGTATAAATTTGAATTCTACATCAAATTTTACATTAAAAACCATGATTGAACAATTTTTTCATGTTAACCCCAGAAAATCAGAATTGCAAGCAGAATATCAGCAGAATAAGAAAATTCAACTTTGAGGCCCTGAAAATTCAATAGGGTTGGACCTAGAGGGCTGAAACTTTCAGGATTTTCACTTTTCAATGCACTCTTCAAAAATACATAATTTGAGAAAAAAAAATTTTTGACCATCACGCTAACTATGGCTTAGCCCATATATTAGAGAGACGAAGCGTAAGCACTAGACTGATTCAAAAAAAGAAGTTTTTCAAAACCTCGATTTTACAATCTTAATGTCTTCCATATGCCTAAAAATGAAGCCCAAAAAATGTTTAGCCCATTTAAATAATTTTTACTGGTCGCTCAACGAGCATTTAGATTTACGATTTAAAGAAGATTTGACGATCTATTTTTTCTCTTTGAATGTCTGAGCCAACCCCAAAACAATTGGACAACTATGAGCGACACTATTTCGATGCAAAATTTTATCACCTTTCAGAATCCGGCGTAAATATTGAGATTGGTGCATTATTTAGATGTTATGATCTATTTTGGGCCGAAAAACGTGGTTTTTTTGTAAATCGAGAAAAGTGCATTTGTTTCTTCAAAAAAACGGCTCAGCACGATCATCTATAGAAAAAATGTCAAGGAATTGGTTAATAGGTTTTTTTCACCTTTCCAACGCCGTATTCAAATTTTAAGACGGCCTTAATTTCGCCGAGATACAGCTGTTTTTGTGGAATGCGTTTTTGTAGCTAAAAATTCAGTAATTCGGCTTCGGATTCTCGAAAAATCACGTTTTTCCTCACTCTTTACAACATTCTAAGAAATCTATAGAAGCTACCAAAACGAAATTTAGCTAATTTTTTTAGAGTAACTTTTGCAAAATTTCGTTCCGCTAGCTCAGACATTCATAGAGAAAAAATAGATCGTCGAATCTTCTTTAAATCGTAAATCTAAATGCTCGTTGAGCGACCAGTAAAAATTATTTAAATGGGCTAAACATTTTTTGGGCTTCATTTTTAGGCATATGGAAGACATTAAGATTGTAAAATCGAGGTTTTGAAAAACTTCATTTTTTTTAATCAGTCTAGTAAGCATACCGGTAGGGCGAAAGAACATAAGTATAAACAGAAATGAACATCAGCTATTGCGGCGCATCGGAAAAACTTTGAGAACTATCAGATTGATTTGGGAAAATGTAGAGAATGTTGACTACATAGTATATTACGTGCCTAGGGAGCAAAAAAACTGTAAATTGAAAGCTTTTTCACTTCATAGGTGCGTATACTATTTTTCATGAATCCCCAGCAGAAATTAACTTTTTCGTTTTGGCTGCCGCAGCGGCGCGCCGGGACCAAAAAGTTTAGTTTTGGCTGGGGTAGCATGATAAACTAATTCAGAAATGATGATTCATATCTATAAATGCTTAACATAAACTACTATGAGAACACCCTAAACAAGAAAGTAGTAAAATTTATCATCAATTGACTTTTAATGTATTACATTCGGTACTCGTGAATATATATCTTGTATAATTATTGACTTGTTGACTTTTGGTAAGTACATAAACATTAAAATGGTGAGCAATGCTTTGAAAAAAGGCATTTTTGGAGGTACAATCGCGACAAAATTTGTTTTCACTTGACGCGGGTACCGAACGTTGGGGAATGTTTTTGAAGGTCTCAGGAACATGTAAAAATGTATAGGAATACGCTATATTTTGATACACTGTAATTTTTTTTAGTTTCTTTGTAGTGACTTAATAATTGAGTACGTAGCCGTATTTACGAGGAAAGTAAATTATTTTTTGTCCTCTAAATCATATAAGTTTGTATAAGCTTACATGTTCCTGAGAGCTTCAAAAACATTGTCCAACGGTTGGTACCCGCGTCAAGAAATGTCCTACATCTCATCAAAGTCTTTTTTGTCCTTTTTGATTTCAAATGTTAATAAAATAAAAAAAGTATTAGACCATTTGAATATGTATTTTTTGATAAAATATCGTTTTCTTACTTGTCACGTGTTTTTTTACAGGATGGACGAGTGGGCTGAGCGCAGTATTGTTGACTGCCGCGATTATTTAAACTAAGCAAGCAAAGAGATTAATAAAATTTCAAGATCATCAATTAATATCGAGAAGGAGATAGCTACATGATCAGAGAGGCAAAAATAGAGTGAAAGAGTGATTATGAGTGAGAATGTGAAAATGAGAATGAGCGGATGAGAAAGGGACGTACATCAAGCATATAAAAACAGAACACAGAATGTGTACAGCGCTTTAGCGTGAACACAGATATGTATACAGCGCATGAAGATGCAGTCGTCATAAGCGGGCATCAATTATAATTGAAAAGCAGCAAAGGGTTGTCCATTAAATTTTCGAAGCATTATTACAAGCTATACGTTATCATCGAATTATTTACAATGAGAAAAGAAAAGATTGAGTATTCATGTGTGCGGAATGCATCGTATTTTAGATCGATTTTAAAAAAGCTAAGAACAAAGCCTTGACAAATATAATGAGACAAAGATGTTCTCGTATGAATTTATTGCGATAGAGAGGAAAATAGTTAGTTAAACAAAGAAAGAGATAAAATATGGGAAAACTGGTTTGATGCTAAAACACATGTAAAATATGAAACTATTCTATGAAACCTCAATTGAGAGTCAACTTTTGAAGCAAAGTTGACACCGACTTTTTTAATCAGTTCTTAAAGGATACCTAAGTATGCAGCAGTTTACAAGTGAATATACAAGTGAAAGAGAATCCGTAGGCGTCCATAACACGGTGAAACATTTTCTGATCGAATAGAATACAGAACAAATTGTGTTGACTTGAAAAGAAAAAACTTATTCGCCCTAAATTTCGTTCGTGAGCGAGAAGATTTAAAAAAAGGATGATAACACAATGGCGATCTTCGATTTTTGACGCTAGCCCGTTCTCTCATACTATTGAATAAACAATAGTAATATTATTATTATGAATAAAAAATTAATAATGAATAACTATTACTATTTGCTAATTATTACAAAGCAGTGAAATTTTATGATGGGTGTGTGAATATGTTTTTAACCGTGATGAATATTCAAAGAAATATTAATAACAATGATAACAATAATATAAGGATAATAATAATAATGAATAATAATAATAATAATAATAATAATAATAATAATAATAATAATAATAATAAAAATATAATAATAATAATAATATAAATAATAATAATAATAATAAAATAATAAAATATAATAATATAATAAAAATAATATAATAATAATAATAATAATAATAATAATAATATATAATTATAATGAATAATAATGTAATAATGATAAAAATATTATTATAATAAAATATAATACAAACAATAATCATTATTATAATAATAACGATTATCATAATAATATAATTACAAAAAATGAACGAATAATGATGTTTTTTTAAATACTACGCATACACCAAGAAAAGCTGTGAATCCCAGATCTGCCGAGGACAGGCTTAAGAAACGAAACAAAAATTATTAAATACTCGAATGAGAAATATAGATGAAAAAGTATGTTTAGCTTGATTAAATAAATTATGAGAATGAAAGAAACGCTGGATTACGTATATCAATAATAAAATCTGAAAATTATTTCAAGTACAATGCATACCTGTGCGACTGTGCTTAAAAATGTAACAATGTAAAACAGTTATACTTGTGTATCAAAAACGTGCATGTTGTGAGCAAAACTTTTCAAAATAACGTAAACCTATATTGATACGAAAACAATGAAAGCACATAAACATTTACTTCCAAATTTACACAACACTGTTAACACGAATTACAATTAACTTGCAAAAATAAATTTTTAAAGAGAAGGGAAAAGATTCGCATTTTTATCTTACCCTTCGAGTAAAAACCACAGACCACAGACTTTTTTTGTCGAAGGTTAACCAGCAATACTTATATTTTTCATTTTTAATGTATTGAATTATCTGTAAGCGTGCGATAAAGAATAGAAAAATGAAGGTTTTAAAATAGGTAGATTCTACTACAGACGCAAATTTTAAAAATCAAAAATCTTCAAGCCATTAATTGCTTGACGTGTTGAATATTTTTGAGGTATTATCGATTATTAAGTAGTCTTTGAATAATTTAATAAAAAATTACGTTAATTCGTAAATTTAATAATAATTATTTTAACATGCATGATAGATTGATCACACATTGCAGCACGATAATTTAATTCTTAGTGACACATTTGAATTATTTACGGTTATTATAATAAAATTTAATTTTAATGAATAAATTTTTCATCTGAATACAGTTGTTTTTATGTTATCGCTGCTCAAATAAAAAATTTATAATACTGTATGAATAATATTTTCACTTTTATTATGATTAATGATGTCATCATAATTAGGATTAGCATACAAAATTATATTTTATCATTAATTAAAAATTTCTACGTGATATTTGAAGATATTTCATTATGTTTATCTTTTCGTGTTTTTAAATAAAAATCATTTCTAAATTTTAACATTGTCTCAATGAACATCGGAAATTTTAAAAATAAATCTTAACCCGTTCCGAGCTAAATAGACAAACTTTTACACATTTCTTCGTATAAACTCTATGAAAAAAGTATCTGAAAATTTATAAATAGTTATTTCTGATGTATACAATTTTATGAAATATAGGAATTTTTATCATAATACTTTTCTCAGTGCATAAAATAAAGGAAATGTTAAAACCAGCAAAAAAATCAAAATTTCAATCCAGTTTTCTGTAACTTATACTGTCTCTGAAAGTCTTATGGTAGCCTACATTTGAAATCGTATAGAATGCGATAAACATTTTAGAGAAATTTTTATTGAACGTTTTAAAAAATGGGATTAGAAATGTGATTTTTGAGCTGGTTTCACTATCCTGCCTCGTAAAGGACTATTTTCACTTTTTTCAGCACGTTTATTATACATTTTTATGTAGTTTCTTACTTAATCCAAAGGGTAGAACAAAGTATTCAAAAACATTTTTTGATGTATTTATGTGTAATGTCTTGTGGCTCGTTGGGTAGGCTAGTAAATCCGTGAAAAGCTAACGAGCGAGCACGATAATCGTAGCTCTATAGTCTCAGTAACGTCTGTTTGTTTCTTGCGCTATGATTGGTCAACGCTAGGCATATACGTTAATGATAAAGGAATCAAAAAAACAGATCCAAACAGTAAAAAAACCAATTTTTTTGAATATTTTTTTAATACCCTTAAGATTGAGCAAGAAATTGCACGTAAAATAGCTTTTTTATTTTTATTTTGATCGATAATAAATAATCCCTTAATGAAGCTACAAAAATAAAACTCTATTATTATTATTGCACTGAATTTTTTTTTCTTAAAAAGAACAGTTGAACATATATAATAAAGATGTTTCACGTCAAAATTAAAAAATTCATCGTATTCAGGTTTTATTTGACATCAAGAAAGAACTTACAAAAAATAACAAAATCAAGTGTCGATTGGGAAATGTGATTATAATTGTATTGTATTATTCAACAGGGTAAAATTTTTTGTAAATTTCATAATAATGTAGAATCAATAATGTTTTTGCGAAGCCTGTACTAATAGATAACCTTCACTCGTTTCACAGTTCAACGTTCATCAGTTTCAATGTAGTAAAAATAAATAAAAATTTTTTTATCGGACCAAATATGGTATGAAACGAAGTTAATTCGTTCTTCAATACTGATGTCAAGTAATCGTTCAACAATAAGGTTTAAATTCAGATAAAAAATTTAATTTGTTAAAATGATTGTATGTACCGTACTTCCATTTTGAAATTATTTTTATTGAATTTTAAACAACCTAATTTTTAGTATCCTACAAATGATTAGTGAAAATGATTTTCTTCAACTCGAATACTTTTTAATAAGACACACATTTTATGATGTACAAGAAAGAAAAATTTTTCACAGCGATTCAATATAAATACCTTGAATTAGTCATTATAATCGCAAACCGTAATTATAACAAGAAACAGCACTAATAAAACGGTACAGTGGAATCAAGCAACATAAAAAGCATAAAATTATGGTTTAATGCGTTCTTACGTAACGAGATTTGGAAAAGAAGTAACTAAATCGTCCAAACTTATTAAAAAATAAGTTCCACTTTGGTACATCTATAAATAAGAAGGTATCAAAATATTTACATATAGAAAAATTGTAGTAATCAAATTAACTGAGTTGAATGGGGAACTTTCAATCGACGTGCTAATACTAAATTTTGTATGAGATAGGTTGTAATTAATAAATTCCTCAGATTTAAAAAGCCACTTATTTATAAATTATACGTGCAAGGATACAAGCACCTGTAAACACAAATAATATACTTCTTATAACACCAATTTCGAGCGTATAACACCAAAATCAAGTCTTCAGCCCGCCATTCATATTTGAAATTTTTTTTAAAGTAGACAAATAGCAGTGCTGCATTTTATTTTTATTGTTTTTAACCGTTCGAGGTGATTATCAAAATATTGACTACATTTGAAATTTCATAAATGGATAAAGCATACAATTTTTCGAGTATGTTTACCATTTTTGTCCTTGGCATTGGACGTGCTTCAAATTCCTTAGCTTTTATAAGAGATAAATAATAGCTTAAAGACGCAAGTACCTATATATATATTAATAGATACTGATGTTTTACACGCACCCAGAATCATGCGAGTATCCATTATCTTTCAATAACCATTCCAATGCCATATGACGATAAAAAATTTGAGAAAAATCTGGTAGAAATCATAAAAATGTTTTGAGCTTTTTTCAATAGATAAACATGTTTTGAGCTTTTTTCAATACATAAACATGTTCAAATACTTACAACTGGGCAGTCATTAGCTATTTTCATTTTAAAGATACGTTTTCCAAACCAGTTTATACCCGGTAAAAATATATATAAGTGAAAATATCAAATAAATAGACCAGGAATAGAGGGAACCTAGTGACCCTCGTCACTCTCTTTACCAATAATCGACAAATTGATATGATTAATTAATTTTTTTCATCCGAAATAGCTCTAGTCTTTGGCTCGTTTCACGTTTTCAACATTTTTATTTAACGTTTACAATTTTTACAGTCGGTTGAAGGTTATTCATGTAACAAGCGCAAAAGTTATGTGAAAAAAGCTGAGTACGTATCACATACAAAATTTTATACATGTGAAATATGCAAAAAAAAAAAAAACACATTACGCAACTGAATTATCGTAACGAAAATTTTTATCAAAATCTTGTCAATTTTCAAATGCTTCTATCTTATATTTTTATCGTATAGTGGCGATTTTTTTTTATTTTAGAAATTTTTTCTTCTTTAAATCCATAAATATTATGAATGGGTTCGAGTTAATATTGAGTTACCAGTAGTATTTGAGCGCAACACAAAAAATTACTGAAACAATTGATTGTTTAAACGTGTACCTGGACTACAATAATTCGTTTATCAAAGTGTAACATACACTATTACAAAGTACTCTTTTCAACGAGTAATTTAAAATAAAGAGTTTTCTATGATTTTTTGCCCCAGTAGGCCGTTTTGATTTTTGTACATACATCAACCAACTCGTACTGGCATAACTGGCACTCATGCCTTTTGTGACTGAACTCGTACCTGGCATAGGACCTGGCCTAACTTTTTCTGATACTTGTGTCGAAAAACGCTTTTTGCTTACAAAAAAACATGCGAAAAAAAAGTTGCCCAAACAGTTACATAACCATTTTTTTGATTTCTACCAGAGAATCTTTAAGACAATCTAAAAAATCTAGAACTTTTTTTCAAAGATTTAGAAAAATAACTATTAATTCAGTATTTTGTTAAGGAGTAAATTGTTTTTAAATTAGTTTTTTTAGTATCAAATAAATATTTAAAAATGATGTACTAATTTGATATAATTTTCGGTATATACTAGTTATTTTGTTCTGTAGCAATGGTTGTCTTGCTTCTTTTTTATGTTAAAAAACATTTTAAAAATGGCCCTTTCATATAATAAATATTTATTTAAAACATTAATCAATTACGCATTGAAAAATTAAAATAAAAAACAACAGACGCTTGAGACTATCAAGTTTAAATTAAAATGTAGTGCGGGTGCTGGTTAATAAATGCGTTTACACAAATACGAGCAAATATAAAACATGAATTATTAAACTCTATGACTCTAATAATCTACACATAATGTATGCAAAAATATACATATATAAATAAAATACATGTTAAGAAAGCAAAATATATTAAATTAATATCGCGAAAAAATATAATAACAACAAAAGAGAATATTAATGAATTGTTTAACCCATTTGTATATACTATTGATGTTTTAAAACTATCATACTATTGTTCTTTGATCACAAATAAAAGAAATACACTTTCAAATAAGTTGTGCGTATAAAATATTTGACCTGAACAACAGTAAAGAATAGTATTGTAAGACTGTAGGGGTCGTTGAGCGTGTGTGAACTGATCTTCCGCTTCGGTATTTTTTACAAAGCAAAAAAATTTTAAATTGATTCAAAAATGTTACATTGATAAATATGAAAAATACATTTCGGTGCTCGCCATTGATCTCTACCGTGTCTAGTGCAATTACGTATATATTAATAAATTACTTCATAAATATGAATAAATTAAAACCTATCTCTAGAAACATTAAAAACTAAATTGATTAATTATTTAATGAAATTAATAAAAATTGGAGATAATATGCGTATTAAATTTCATCAAATATAAGAGCTATTTTTTTTAAATAAAGGTTTTAAATAAAAGAGGCAGTCGAACTATTCACTAGCAAAATGATGTTAATCACGTGTTTATAAACGTGCATGAATTAAATTATTTGAGCTTACGTCTTTTTATGTTCTGGCTTACAGATATAAACGATAAATTATTACCTTAAATAATCATGTATAAGAAAAACTCAAGGGGCAATAACTCACACATAAGGACACACACCCACATACACAGACAAATTTTTGTGTACTTACTTTTCATTTTAAAGATGTTGCAAGTTCCATTTAAATAAAAATGTCTTTGATTCCTGCGCAGATATAATAGGAGAATTTTAAAGTATGTAAAAACAAGTAGTAAAAATTTCGGAAAAAATTTACATAACAATTTGTAATAAGGACAAATCTGAGATATAAGTGAAACAAAAAGCAATATAAATTATCATTGTATCTAGCTGCAATGATACGATAATACACGGAAGAAAATACGATACCACGAAGTCAATATTTATGACACAAAATCTGTGCAGGATAGCTTATTTTATGAAAAGCAAAGTGCAAAAATCAATAAGTATAATCGTGAGCAAAGAAGCAATATTGTAAAAACATTTTTTGAAAAAAGATAATGAAAAATATGGAAAATAAATATTTTTACAAGCGATTTAAACTTGTGAATATGGAAAAATAAATCCTTAAAGCACTAAAACTTTCTTATCATTCAAGTATCTGTCCTTGGAAATACGAAAATAGTTTTGCTTAGATATTCAAACATTTTATGAAAAGATACGATAAGAGCCAAAATGTAATAGTTTTTATCGTGGGAGCTCGCTATCAAGTCAATATATAAGTAAGAAAAAAATAGTTGTGACAAAAAGTATGAGTTACATCATTATTAATAAAATTTTACTTTTGCCTCTTGAGTTTCAAATCTCTGTGCGCATATATATTTAACAGGTATGAATGCTATCACGGCGCTATTAAGAGACACCATTTGCTCTTAAAAATTAACCATACAAATATTAATGCGTACATACTCTATAAAACAAGTTATATATGAACCATGCTAGAGAACGTCTAGTTTAGTTGATGGAAAAGGAAAGAAAAGCATAATGATTATTAAAAAATTAAGAAAAATGATAAAAATATTTGTCAAAATGATTAGACATTAATATTTAGTTATTACTTCATTTAATATTGAAGTTTGATTATGATAAACCGATCAGATGGGACGGGTTGCAATGAAAAATACAGTACTGTAAAATCTAGCAGAAGAGACATAAATAGATCAAAAAGTGAGTGAATGACGCAAAACCACAGGTGTAAAAAATAAATGAGTAGACTAACGAAAATAATGAAAATTTTAAGAAGGATAGCTAGATAGGTACATTTTAACTATTTGTATAACGCAACGCTGCAGAAAAACATTTATTGAAAAATTTATATTTGCGTTGAAATTTTACAAAGTACATTATCATGAAAATATTATCAATTTTTAAGATTATATTAATAATATCGTTTTACGATTTTGTTTTATTTCTGTTGAACATTATTGTAAGTTTGTCATGTAGCTTTAATTCACTACATGTTCTATCAATTTAAGTGATACGATAATTTGGTCGTGATTAAAATATCAAACTTTTTTTCGTCGATTGATTTGCCTATATTTATTTATACATAAGTTAATAGGACTTACTTTTACAAATGCAAGAAATCATAATTAATTTAGCATAATCGAAAAAATTTAAATCCATCATAAGTGGGACTGATAATTCAGATAATTAATTTATCGGATGTTAATTCATTAAATTTAAAAAACAAAAAATGGATGAAGCACCTGAGATGGACGGATGCGTACTTTTTCTTAATATCTTGCAATATGTACATATATGTATGAATAACACAATGTATCGTCAATCTTATGAAAAGCAAAAATAGATAGAAAGTGAAATTTTCAAAAATCGAATGACGAGTTAAATTAACTATCTCGAAGGATAGAAAAATTGACTTGGTATTATTTACATATTTATTGTGTCATACATCCAAACAATGTAAACCTTGTTAAAAAAATGTTATTCTTTATTTAGTTATCTGTGAAATATTTTTATGTTAATCGAAAGATCGAGACCTGTTTACGAATCTTATCTTTAAGTTATGTTGCTCATCATATGCGCATTAAAATTGTGTACATAAATAATGGAAAATGTGCAAGCCTCGTTGTTAAAGTACAATTATCTTGGATAATATTTGTGCATTTTTTTCACAACGTAACTTGTCTTTATGGCCTTTTAAAAATTTTAATAAATGTATTTTGTACTATGAGCCTTTTTACTCAAGATGTAACGCCAATGTAAATGAATTATGACTTATTTTCCAAATGTTCAGCTACTAGCTGGAATAAAACTTACAATTTCAAGCTTAAATTCAAAGTAGGGTACAATACACAGTAAATAGGTAATGATCAGCGAATAAATAATTGGTAATTTAAATGATCGTTATAAGTATTCTATAACATAAAATTCTTATCATAACTCGAGTTGAAGTTATTCTTGTGGGGAAAAATAGTCCCTACTATTTTATGTTATAAAGTATCGAACTGGTCACTCCCCATGTACTGGGTTGTTTATCCGTAATATTTTTTTTTAATTAGCAATTCAATAAAAAAATTATTTGTTGACACATGAAGTCAACAAAAATGTAAAATTCGCACGTTTTTATAACATTCATATACGTATTAAAATCAATTTCTTCCAATAATACTCATTTTTCTAAATGATCAATGAAAGGAAAGTGATAAGGTCAATATAAAATTGTAATACTCGTTTATGAAAAAGCAATAATTATTTCATATTAATAAATTCTAATGGTTTTTAGATAATCGACGATCATGCTTTTCAATTAAATTTGTAGAAATGTATAAATGCATTCGTTTTTGTATTTTAAACGAGTTGAAAAACAATTCGAACGCCTAATATAAATTGAATAGTCAATTAAAAACTTAATGATAAAGTAAGGATGCTGGGCGAAAATCAAGAAACAACAAAAAGTCTCAAAAATTATTGGGATTTCGCCTTTCAATACTATTGATTTGACGATTTTCCATAAAACATGTGATCAAGACATCTCTTCGACCAATTAATTTTTTAATGCTTTGGATGTTTATATCAAATTGATCTAAAATCATCTGCTATAAATTTCATTGTGAATATATATGAGTATAATGGTTGTGTTTTTTTAAATTTAATTTGAATAAAATGATGTTCTGTGAAATATTATTGATGAGATGCGTGACTTTAGATTGATCTTTAGAACGTTTAAAAAGTGCTTCTAAGATTATTTATCCTGTAAATGAGCATTGTCTCTAAAAATAAGATTTTAGTTGTAAAAATGGATATAGATAAAAAAATTATATCGTATGTCGATAGGGATGTACTCGATGGCACAGTACAGCGAGAATACTTGCAATATGACAAGCAATAAATAGACCCTTTTTTAATTCTATTGTGTATATTAAAAACAATTATGTGAATGTTTGAAAAGAGATAACTTGAAATTAACACGAGATCGAAGGAGGTACCAATTTTACATCTTCTTACTCAGTGTAACAATAACAATACATATAGCGTCATATTAACAAAAATTACGCGGTTGAATGTTGCAAAGTAAATGATAAAAAACAAAAACAATATGAAAATATTTAAAAAAATGAACAAAAACAAATGGTAATTAACATATATATATATACATAAAGTTTCCACTTTACACTAATCATAACAATGATATAGGTGTAAGAATCAGTTAAAAACAATGACTTAAGAAAATTGTAATGCTGTACAGAATATTTATGATGAGGCCTGCCTTTTACAAGATTGTACCGAAAAAGAATCGATTGAAAACGTAAGATTTGTCCAAGATTTAACACACTTGAATACTTTTTTATGATCAAATCAAATGAATTTTCGAATCTTTTTGACCATTTGAAGTATTAATAGTGAGCAAACGAAAAAGTAAAAATTCTTATTTGAAGAAATATTAAATAATAGTTAATTTTTTAATACATCTTTCAAACAACTCTCAAACCGAATTTCATTTGAAAATCAAAAGCGAACATTTAATTATCATGATATTAAAAAAAACATGCTTAATTGATTGAAGATATAAATTTTAAACTCATTCTTACAATGCCAAAAGTCACGCAAATTTGGATCTATCTGCTTTTTTTACAGAAAATCTTGATCTTTGGCCCTTCAGCAAAATAATGAATTATAAAAAATGTTAATTACAAAAAAATAATAGTAAAATAAATGAGTGAATGCTAGTTTATTATGAATGGAAGAATGCAAGTATTAAAGTGTGATGAAAGCGTGTGAAATCTAGATCAAAATCTTAAAAACAGAAAATAGTGTGAGAAAAAACGATGAAGTTTGTTACAGCGTCGTGTTCCATGGCAGTGAAAAAAAAGGCCGTAATTCTGATCAATTGTTTATGTATACAACAAAATTATATTATAAGACGATTATAAATGATACTAACTCAGCAAACAATAATATTATATATCCTCTGTAAATATAATATATAATAATTATATACAATAATATGATTTATATATATACTATACATAATGAATATATTTATATATATACACATATATAGTATATATATAGATATATGAATAAATATATAAAAATATTTATAATTAATTCTAATATTATTATGTTGATTATCGTTTTTATTATAATATTATTATAACGACAAAGATGACACGACGACGATGAAGATAGTGGTGATTAAAATGATGATGAATATTACAATTATGAAATTATTATTAATACTTAAGAAAAGGTTCACAACGTGCCGTGTGTATGTGGAAATAAAATATATTATATAATGGACATTGTTCAATTCAATTTCCGATTTCAAATTTATTTATAAACCTTATAAATACTTTTTTGTGATTATATAGATTAAACTAATAGTCCAGTGCACTTAGCTGAAAAATGCCTGTTTCAGCCAAAAATGAATAGCAGCAAACGACCTACACCACCTTGTAGAGGGTGTCATGTTAGTGAGTTTCGTTGCGATTTGGACAATAACTTTTTTTTTATTAACAAAAAGCCACAAAATTTGAGTCCAGTTTTCGGTTGTTGCAATATATTTTGAAAACTATCACAACTACAGTAATGCTCCCGGAAAAAAATGTAGGAAATTTAATGGCCTTTCTAACGAATTTAGTTTCATCCCTATCGGATAAGTATTTCCCGAGAAAAATAGGGAAACTTGTGGAAAAACGTGGTTTTTGGCCAAATTTTCAAAAATTCCCAGCTCCTACAATTTTTAGATTTATAAAACGGAAGTTCGCAAAAAAGTAGCTCTTATCACATAGAAAAACTGTGCGAAACCTGTATTTTGTGGGACTTATAGTTTTCAAGTTATTCAATTTGTAATTTTTTTTTTGCGAAAAATTGCGTCTTTGGTTTTTCGCTGGAATAATCTTTTAAAGTTAACTTGAGAAGTTCTTTCCAAAAAATTTGAAAACTAGAATGTTATATCTTTAAGGAGTATATCTCGTTTTTTCCATCCAACCCGCAAAAGTATGAAAAAAAATGAAAAAAAATTTGAACCAAAAAAATCAGCTGTTTATGAACAGCTGTAAGATATGAAACATTTTTATCAATTAATTAAAGAATTCAAAATTTAAAGTTAAATGAACTAAAAACAAGAAAATTGATCAATCAAATAAGTAATTATAAAAAAAGTAATTAGTAAAATCTAAAAGAAAACTAAAAAAAATCCAAAAAGATAAATCAATAGTCAAAACAAAAAACCAAACTAGACACTAAAAAATCAAGATACAAGAAAAAAACTCAGAAAATCCCAACGCAAGCATCGATGTTTCACATCTGGTGCAATTATGCTCAAGAAACTACTCTGATTCTAAGAGTAAGCACTCATTCATTATGCTGATTTTTTTGATTTTTTTACATTTTTATCGTTGTTTTATTTAATTCATAACTTTCTTCTAAATTTTAATTTTTTCTTAATTATTTGATTTGTTAATTGATATGTGTGGTTATTTAATTTTCGTAGCTTTCTTGTAGCTTTTTTGTAGCTTTTTATTTATTCTAAATAAATTTCGAATCATAGTATTTTGAAGGTTTCTTTTAAAATTATTTATCGACGAATCAAAATATTAACATAGCGCATTCGCACTTCATCGTTGGGTATTGATATGATATAAAAAGTTGACTTCTTCGGAGAAGTCATCGCCGAATCGAAATATCGTCCTAGTGCATCGAGGGGTCATAGTTGCTTATTATTATAATACAATTAAAAAGTCAACTTCCCTTAAGAAGTCACACATTCATAGACACATATAAAAACATGCATTGATCAATATCAGATTTGAAAACATGCATGTTAGTGCGTAGAGTTTCGCAACATATACGCTTTGACAGCACATAAGTATTCTATGTACGATCTTATATGCATAAGCATGAGAGAAAAAGACAACTCAACGTAGTCAAGTTCGTTAGCTACGCTGACTGCCTTTGCTTATACTCTTACGTTGCCTCGTGTGTATGCGTAAACACATTCTTACGTGCGCGTGCGAGAGCGAGAGAGAAAAAGATACGCGTGGCGAGTCTCAGTAGCATCAGAAAGCAGTCAGCGAGTTCGATGTAGCTGGTGCGGCAGCCAATCGCAGCGCACAGCGCAAACCGACGCTGTATAGGCACTTATCATTCACTTTTTCATAAAACGAATTTTACCGAATTTCAACTTTAACTCGCGATATCTCCGAGAGTAATCAATATTTTTGGATTAAATTTTAAGACCACACTCGTTAACTAGTCTACAAAGATATAAACTTGGTCCGAAACCTTCGTTATTATTTATAATAAAATGGCGAATTTTTAAAAAAAAAATTCGACCAAACGTGACTTTTTTTTAATTGCAAAAGTTGTGTTATAAATTTTTGAAATTGAAATTTTGCATTATACTACGTTAAAGTGCAATAGTTCAAGGTAAAGTTTCAAATCATTTCATCAATTAGGTAAAAAGTTACGGCGTATTGAAACTCGAGTCTCCGCGTGAACTTGATTACACGAGGCGCTTGCTTGCGTGTTAGGCTGGTATCAAGCGAGCGGTCGGCTTTTGTTTTTTCGCGACTTCACTGCTACTATGAATGACTTATTGATGTGCTGTTTGTGTATTATAACGTGCGTGCGGTTTAATAGTGGTTAACGTATAATATAAATTAAAAAATTATAATATGGGTGATAATAAGTGATTTTTGCCTTTCCAAGGACCAACGCAGCGAGTGGTCAGAGAATCTAACTGAGAAAGGTTTTGATTCATTATTAGAAGCAGCAAACGATCGCAATGATCTTGTTGCACAAAAATTATTTCATGCGCGCGATAACAAATTATGGAATCGTATTTTGTTCCATAAAAAATGTCGTATTAAGTACATAGACAAAAAAATCCCGTATGACGTCTCAACGAGCGTAAGCAAGCGCCGCGTGAAATTGTTTACACGCGGAGACTCGAGACGTCGTAGCTTTTTACCTAATTGATGAAACGATTTGAAACTTTACCAAAATTATCTTCAACTATTGTACTTTAACATAATTTTTTTTTTTCTGAGCGATGGGCTCGGTTTATTAAAAATAAATGTATCACAGTACATTTGTGAATTTGTGGCTACATATGATATGTAAAGCAGAAAAAGAATATAGAAGAATATGAAAGATGTTGTGTGGCCCATCAACTTCTCCTTGTGCCCCTGTACTTTGACGTTAAAAAATACTTTAACGGTTCGGGGGTCAAAATTGTCATAATCTGCAGGCCTATTATACTACCAAAGTTGCGCTCGCTCGGACGGGCGGACGGACGGATGCTCATTTTTCACGGGTTTAACCCTCATGCCAAACGCCGATAAAGATGTTTCACATCAAAAGAATTATTCTTATTTTTTGTGTCGAATGACTAGTGGGTCGGATCTTACTCGAGGTCGCGTTTGTATTGATGTTTTGACAAAGTGTACACAACCCTTGTGCTGTAGCTTTAACGGTTTGCTCTGAATGTTACGACAAATGAGGTGCATTTGGCAACAGCGTTCGGCACTGAGAGAGTTGACTTGAAATGTCCTATATATGTAATATATATAAGTATTTATAATTACTATCTATATCATAAAAAAAAACCAAAAACGTAGGTGGTTGATTCTCCCGAAGTCTGCCTTTTCGGGTGTGGAAAATGAAAAAAAAGTGAAATTTTTTTTTTCATATTGAACGGCGCGAACTAGTTTACCCGTTTTTAAACCATAAAATATGAGTAATCATTGAATCTGGGGCTTTGAGATTTCGTTTTACGAAAACAATGTCCAATTTTATGCTTAAAATTGACTATTTTCGGTTACGGAGGTGACACACACGGATGTGACAAATCGCTACTTTGATCAACTACGTTTGAAAAATAAGAAATGCACAAAATTTTCCGTACAACCCGAAATTCGGTCATGAAAAACGAGTCTTTTGATGGGGCGAGCGGTTCAAAAGAATGACCATAGCTCAAGATATTCATGTCCACGGAGGTGACAGTTTTTTTGAAACACGTGAATTTTCCAATAGAATAATTATCGCTGCGTAGCTAAAATGTAAAATTTGAACCCGCAACCTGCACTAATCGAAAGTTGGGTCATAATACTTGACAGTTATGTCAGAAACATCAAAATGAGTTAGCGACCCAAAGCAGACTGTATATTTGAAATTATTCAGAAGCATGATTAAAATCCGAGACATTTTTCAATTGTGTGGGAAATTTTTTCAAAACATTTTTCAAGGCCCTACGATAGACTTAAACTTTACTTTGGATGTATAGATCGTGGTCTCGTAGTTATTATAGGGCCAGGTGCTTATGAGAATGCATGGTATATGCAAACAGAGTTGATTTTGTGATCTAGACATGCCACGGAGGTGACATTTGGCATGTATATCTTCACGGCAAATTTAACTGGCACTAAAAAATTGAAATATTTATGTCCAATCATTAAGAATACAACAATATTGAATGAATGACCGATCCAGATTTGGCTCATCTTCTCTAGTTTAAGAACATGGCATGTAGACATGCAAAAAGCAGACTTCGGGAGAATCAACCAGGTATTCATTGAATTTTTCTTTCAGGTTTTCAAACACATTATTAGAATAGCAAGCACATTTTTATTCAAATAAATTCACAAAAAATTTACATTTAGTACTTGAATTTACATCTTCACACGAAAATTGAATTTCGCGCTGATTTTGGGTGCTGATTTATAGAGTTACATATAGAGCACGACTCTATAAGATCTGTGCGAAACATAGATTACGCAGCGTTTAAGACAGTCAGTTTATGTTAAAGGGTATACTGTGACTGTCGCTTACAATCTTGGCCTTACGCAACTCTGTCTGCACTTTGCAGCGAAGGCGTGCGTATTCGATGAGACTGAAGACACGTCGTATACGAATTAAGATCGTAACCATAAAATACATAATCGTACAATTCTACTGTTTACACGGTATAATTGCGAATTCCAACAATAATACATGTTTCGCATGCAAAAGTATCCCACCTACTGTGACATGGAGTTAGTCGAATATTGTTTAAAATTTTAAGTTATTATTCTCAGCGCTATCATCTACACTTGAACAATAATGGGTATATTATTTGCAAAAAAAGAAGCCTTCTAGCCGTGTGACAGATCAGGATAAGGCTGTTTTGGTAAACAATATTGGCATTTGTAATATAACTTTACCATACGGTGACAACGTTATTTTTTATAATTTCAGCAATTGAAGCAAACAAGAGATAAAATGAAACAATACCAAAGAAGAATCGAACAAAATATTGAAAGAGATAGAGAAATTGCAAAAAAGTTGATTAGCAAAAATCAAAAAGAGTAAGGATTTCTTTGTTTTTCTATGTTACCATAATTTTTTTTTAAATGCTCATTCACACTTGGATATAATATTTTAACATTATACTTTCTGCAGCCGAGCATTGCTTTTACTTCGCAAAAAGAAATTTCAAGAACAAATTCTAGTCAAAACTGATGGTCAATTAGAAAATGTCGAACGTATGGTTCATGATATTGAATTTGCTCAAGTGGAAACTAAAGTCATTGAAGGACTTAAATTAGGAAATGATGCTCTAAAAAAATTACATGCTTTGTTATCAATCGAAGAAATAGAAAATATTATGGATGATACTCGAGAAGGTATAGAAAAACAACAAGAAATAAATGCTTTGCTTGTGGGAACATTAACAGATGACGATGAAACTGAAGTTGAAACAGAATTGGATTCTTTGTTGATGCAAGAATCTGAAAATGAATCACATGAGAAACCAACTCAATTTCGTTACCTGACGTACCTACAGATGTTCCAGTAGATGTAACTGCAGATGAACAGACTAAACAAGAAGGTATTTTATTAATACCTTTTTAATATGTTTTTAAAGAATCATTTAAAAATTTATTGAAACTTCATAATTTATTTTGACAGAGACCAAACAAAACAAAAAAGAACCACTTGCCTTAGAGGCCTAGTTCTAAGACTACATTTTGTAATTATTGTACAGTTGTCAGAGGAACTTATGACTGCAAAGAAATATGATTTGCAAGTAAAGTTTAAAGATTATTATCAAATTCAAATTTAAGAGGCAATTTCTATAGACAAAAAACTTGCTATGTTAATTTTAATTGTGAAGCCAATGTAAATATGTACAGATGGAATTTGATTTGGTTTAGAATTTAAATAGCTCTAAATAAACCATATGTTAAGTATTTGTATCATGAAAACAACTTAGTGAAAATTTTGAATTCATACTGAATGAATATATTTCAAATATTTTTCTAACTTTTACAACACTTACACAAGTTTATCATTTTAAAATTTTATATATGAATGTACATTGTTTTAAAACAAACTCATTTCTGGTTTTTAGCTAATTTTTAAATTACATGACTAACAATTTTATAAACATCCTTAAAATTAAATACCTTTTTATATACACTATAATAAACGATTATAAAAGAATAATAAATATTAAACTTTACCATGTGTAATGTAATATATTTTAATTGAAAAAAAATTGAATAAAATTTCCTTTGCTAACAAAAGTTGAACTACCAAAACTTTTTAGTGGATTAATATAAGATTTTATTGATTTAAAATATATTATACCATTTAGAATTCATTTGATTTATTAATTTCTATTAATTTTGGTTTATTACTGAAGAAAAATATTTGGTTGATGGTTGATGACAAACCAAAGAACTTACCAAGTAATGAGTCAAGTATCAATGCATATAGTACATATGCAGTTATATGTATATTATATATAAATATATACGTATATTATAGTACATATAATGCAAATAGTAATGAATATAGTAATATAGTTGAGGTTGTAGAGTAAATACTGTATGAATTGTAACTGAAATCATATTACTACGCCCTGGTCATAAAATCATGGTTAATGTTATATTTTCATTTATGCTCCTGGTTATTCCAGTAGAGTCTATGAAAATTGTTTAAGTATTGCATGATAATTGTCCCTTAACAATTTTTAGAAAAGTATAAGTCATTTTTTTAATAAAATTATTTCCAACACTTCATTTTAAAGTCTTGATTGTTCAGTTACATAAAAATATTCTACGTTAGTAATCTAATAGTACTTATTCAAATCTTAACTAAAAATTGTAGATTGTAGAACACACTGTACTTAGAGTAATTTAAACATTTTTTTGATTTTTTAATTTTTATGATGTTCATACAAATTATTGTATAGTGTGTTAGTTTTATGAGGATTCATATTTTTTTCATAAGCTTTACCCCGCTAATGCAACACCATATTTTGATTTTAAAGAATTCTTAAGTTGAGTTTAACAAAAATTGTATAATAATTGAATTGTTATCAGATTTCTAGATATGCTACAGCAACTCATCAATTTGAATATTAAATGCTTAGAAAAAAACGAAAAACTCTAGAGGCAACGTTTTTATATTAATTAATGATTGCTTAATAGTATGCTAGCTTTCTCAAGGTTAAAAACCCTTTCCCAAAAAGTTTAAATAATTGTATTTTCACACATTACCTCGTAAAAAAATATATTTTCGTCTCATAAAATATGCTTGCAGTTCCTTAGTTTATTTTCAACATAAACGTCTTTCTTCTATTTACCCTAAGGGGTTGAACTTTACATAATGAACACA
This sequence comes from Trichogramma dendrolimi, assembly GCA_034770305.1. Classification (NCBI taxonomy): domain Eukaryota; kingdom Metazoa; phylum Arthropoda; class Insecta; order Hymenoptera; family Trichogrammatidae; genus Trichogramma; species Trichogramma dendrolimi. The sequence continues at coordinate 889,995 of JAPMIB010000051.1, forward strand.
AACTAATTTTATTTATTTATTTATTCAATTCGGTTAAACACAATTTCCCATGTATAGGTATATCGTGAATCCCGAAAGAGAGAAATTATTTTATGTTCACGTGCATATAAAAAAATGGACCCCAACGAATAAAATGACGTAAAAAGGAGTATAAATAAAGGTCAAAATGATCATATGAAATTATGAATTGCAATATAATGTAAAAAAGTGTAAAATTATCGACGATTTCGGGTACCCAATACATTGATAAACATTTTATGACATTATCTTGATTGTTAGACAAATTTTTATCAAGTGAAACATTAAATTATATTTTTGTTACCCATTTATATAATTTTTTGTTTTTTCATTTATTTTGAATTTAAAATTTAATCACTAATAAAGTGAAAAAAATCTATTTAATATTCATTCTACGCGTTCTATGTTATTAATTCACTTTAATACAGCCGTGAACGTTATCCACAAGGTAATGAGCCTATTTCCCTTGCATTATAATAGCATAGTCAGGCTTGCCTTTGCGAGTCTCAGTGAATAGTAAGAACTGAAAGAAAATAGCGTTTACGACCGAGTAAGAATCCCTTGAATGAAAAAATTGAACTTTTTTATTTTGAAAAGCATAATTTTATAAAAGTTTGAATTAATTTCAATTCATAGGAATTATTCGTCTCTTTAATAAAACGCAATTAAACTCAATGATCTGTAATAAACTACTGTAAAAAGGGAAGTGTAGTAGAAAAATATATCATTTGTTTGAAATCGTGAGTGAATTTACGTTTTTTACACTTTTTTACTTTTTATTACAGTTTACAACATTGTTATAGGTTTCATCTGAATATTTTTTTTCCGGTAGGAGAAATACCATTATGAAAGTAAGACCAAGATTTTTCCTCAAGTTTGTCCAACGATTATTGTATGTAACGATTGCACTCGAAATTCATTCTTGAAGAGGGGTAATAGCTAAAAAATAACTGCGAAAAAACTGCGTAGATTAATTTAATTATAATATTGTTCTAAAAAAACACGCTTTATATTTGAGTTTTCCATATTTTGAAAGAAATAAAAAAAAATTGTATTCTTACAGTATGTACATTAGGCTTATTCGAGCAGCTGCATCACCGTTAGGTGCTTTTGACATTTATAGCATGAGAGTATAATATGTATTGAAAAATAGGCACCAGATATGTTAATATTTTATAAGTATGTTGTTTATAAGTTTTATACGTCGGAAATGCAAAATATCGTATAAGCGTAAATCATTCATATGACCAACATTTGATTCCCATACATTCTCGCTACGAAGAAAAGTTTTAGGTTTATAAATATTTCATAACGTTTTGACATCATAAATTTAGTTTCCTTCTCTTGTACGCCACTATTAAATAAATAAATATTCAGTACTCAAAATTGCATCTTTTCAGGTATTGGAAAAATATCTGCACGAGATTTTTAATTAATTGCCGTGAAATTTTTAATATTTAAAAAAAGTAAAATAAATTTTCGTGTTATGCTTGAAAGATTGTAAGACTGCTACGAAATTGTTTTCGAGACAAAAAATATTTCACTCGAATAAGTATCTGCTAAAATTGTTCCCCTTGTTTTTGTTCAACGAAATTTCTAACATAACATTATTTACGCGCAAGTGTGTTATATTATTTACTTTTAAAATTCTCGAGTAAACGTACATCTTGTCGTCTTGATAGCTGCACGAGTGTATATGATATTAATAAGGCGTGTACATACTTACAAAATGTGAAAATCGAGATAGCAGTCGTTTGATCGCTGCGTCTCTCTCACTGACATTTTGATATGGTATTCTGTCTGATAACGCGAACCGATAACTAGAGTCGCACACATTTTATCATTTATATTTTTGCACCGATTAACGTACAGTTTTCCGGACTACGTGATTTTATTTTGGACCAAAGCTAACGAGTTCCACGTTTATCTAGATTTTTTGAAGATCTTTGACAGGCTTTTGTTAAGAATTCATTTTTACTATCCGTTTCGTGATTCGTGCTATATCGTATGAATACGAAATTTGAAATAACGATCTATCAACGGAATTATGCGATTTCTAACAACGCATAGTTCTCTTGAATCAGGTTAGTGAAAATTGTAATTATTTTTATTATTATTCATGTCGTTCATAATTTTTGAATATTACAATTTATTATCAAAAGACGTCCGCTTTGGGAGTATAATATAATATGTAAATATGATATTATTATATTATTGTTGGTAATACCATGAAATAATAAAGTTAACCTCGTCTGACTGGCACTCTAAACCCACTATAGAAAATATTTTTAACCTAAAATATGCAACTTTGCCGCTAATTTTAGGTTTTCGTAGAAAAAAATAGTATCATCAACTGGTACGCAGATATGTTTTTTTTTTAATAAAACTCGTTACAGCGCTTACCTTCAACCATAACTTCACCCATTGAGAATTATACTATTTTTTCATTAATTCGTTATCTCTTTATCCAAAAACCTTTACCTATCAATTTGCAATCTTCAACGCGCACGTACAAGTATACGCATTTATTTGTTCATTATTTTTTTCATATTTTTATTTTATTATTACTATCGATTTAATTAATTATATGTAAAAAATGCGGACTTCAAAGTTTCTTCAGATAAAATAGCATTGAAAAAAGTAATGAGAAATGTTCGTATTCATTTTTTCTATAAATTGTTATTTGACTGTACGAATAAGTTTTTGTTTTAATGTTTATTTAGTTTCAGAAGATGATGTGAAACATATTTAATGAATCCATGTTTAGTGCTTTTTAATATTTTTTCTATACGCGATAAGATCCCAGTTGAAAATAATTGCATGGATCCACGTGGAAATCCACGGATTAGTAATCCACGTGGATCGTACAAAGATTCCACGTGGATCGTACAGGGATTCCACGTGGATCGTACAAGGATTCCACGTGGATCGATCATGGTCTGAAAAAAATACAATCGCCGCGGATTTCCCACAGATCCATGTTGATTTTTTTTCAATCCTCGTGGATTTTGGACTTGTTCGCGAGCACGCTCTCGAAACATCTGCAAGGTTTCGTCGGTGAATCACCACGGATTTTGAACTGATCCACGAGGATAATTGAATAATCCACGTTGATTTTTTGTTCAATCCTCGTGGATTTCAGTCTTCGCGAGAACGCTCGAAGGATCCGCGAGGTCTGGTCAGTGAATTGTCACGGATTTTCAACTGATCCGCGAGGATAATTGAATAATCCTGCTGGAAAAAATCAGGTGAAATGTCAGGTAAATTATCAGGTGAAAATCATGTCAAATCGTCTTCAGGTAGTTGAATTTTTCGTTTGCAAATATCATCCGGGTAGCCTATTTTTGGCTCCAGGTCCGAACTGAACTTTGCGATGACTTTCTTCGGGACCTCGTGATCATAAAAAAATCACGACTACCCGAAGAAAGTCATCGCCGAGTCTGGATCCTAATCTAGTACCCATCCAGAGTCATAGTGAAAGCAAGATTTTAAAATTGTTGGCCGATTCTCTGTCAACTCAACCGGTCAAAATTTTTTTTCTATATCTAATATGATAAACACATTGTTTGGGATGTCACGAATATACAAAAAAATTTATAGAGCGATTGGGGCCTTCTATCACCCTTATTCAGAATTCCAAAGTTGGCCTTTTTCGCATTTTTCCGTAATTTATCAAAGATCGCAAATATTTCATTAAGCTCTAGCTCAGTGTAGAATGACTCAAAAGTAAAAGTGCACGAGAGCTTTTTTGTTGGAAATCGTCCAAATTTTCAAAAAAAATGGGTCCCGAATCGATCCGAGCACTCTGGAGACTTCTACAATAGAAATAATCAAGAAAAAACAAAAAGCTCAGAATCTAATCAAGTATGATCCGGACTTTCCTTTCCTAAACTATTTAAAAAGCTTCCTCAACATGTCAACTACTCCCTTGTAAGTTTTTATAATGGTTCGAGTGTTATTACGCTCTAGAAACGCTAATATGTATCGAAAAACGTGCAAAAAAGGCCCCTAAAACAGAGTATAGCCTTAGATCTTTACATGTTACACATGCTAGGCAAACTCAAACCTCAAACATAAATATATAAACTTAAAGAGCACAAAATTACCTTTAATTTGGTATATGTAAAAACTTTCTAAGTCCTCAAGAACTGAAGATACAGCTGTTTGAAGTTTCACTGAGAATTAAAGCATTAAATCTGTCATTTTCATAGACCAGTTGACATGATACTTGAATGTTCAGTAAAACTTCAAATAGCTGTATCTTTGGTTCTGAAGGACTTAGAAAGTTTTTATATGTACCAAATTAAAGGTAATTTTGTGCTCTTTAAATCTATATTATTACTTTTTTGGCTTAACTTTGTCTAGCATGTGTAAAATGCAGGAAATTGAAAAACAAAAAAATGTAGTTTTATACGCGACTCAAGAGCTTGCACGTTTTATGTTGTAGCTTGAGTAAAAAGGTAATAAACCCCATTCAAAGTTGTATAGCTTTAAAGAACACAAAATTACCTTTAATTTGGTATATGCAAAAACTCTTTAAGTCCTTTAGAACCGAAGATACAGCTATTTGAAGTTTTACTGAACATTTAAGGGGAAAAGGTACCTAAAATCTAAAAAAAAATTTTTTTTGCTTATTGACTTTATCAATAAGATTTTTTTCTCAGCTTTCCAGTGCCGTAATCAGAATTTTAAAAATTTTATTTTATCGAGAGGTACAGCCTATTTAGTACCGATACTTTTATGATTATTACAGCAAAAATTAATAAAATGACTCAAAAAAAACATTGCCGTTCTTTCATGAATCTCCGGACTTTCATACGTCGGTAGCGCCATCTATTGGTACTCGTTTTATTCTTTGGTTAGAGTGCATCCAGCAGAAATTTGTTTGTTTACATGGCTATAGATGTACAGTAACGCCACCACTCGCAGCACGTGGCTTCCGACATATTTTCTGTCTCTCTCAGCTTCATGCGCGAGCCCGGATCTAATGTCAACAACAGTCTGCTGACTGCTTCTTGATTTTCCAATGGTTAATAATTACATTTTTTTTGAAAGTGAAAAAAGTATATGTAGAGTACAATTATAATGAAGCTATGAAGAAGTTTCTATATAGCTTTTTATGAAAATGTGACATTTTTAGCAGTTCAAATTCAAGAAATACAGTGTACATAAGTAAATTGACATATATACATCAGTGTATATGTATGTCACTGTACATTATGTATTTGTATATGACTGTATCATATATAATTGTATGTTGTTTCTGTATAAACAATAATACTGCATGCTGTATGCATATAAAAAAGATGATTGATACATTTTGAGTGATTTTTGTTCATAATCGTAGATCCAGTGACAAATGTGTTATGAATATGAGTGAATAGGTGGAGTTTTAATGTGAGATTCTACACACTCATGTAAAAAGTTGATTTGAACATGATCAACTTAGTCACCAGTTACCACAAGAAACCAAGACTAGTGTGTACTAACATTGTAGTAAAACTTTTAAAATGTGATGATGAACTGTGCGCATTTGACTGTGTGTGACTGTGTGGAATAATTAAAAATTGTTCTTGTGGGTCTATTACGTTGAAAAAGTATACTTAATTGCTGTTTTCCATCGCCCAAAAAGTTTTAAACAGCCTCAGTGATTTAAGACTTTTAGTTATTACATATATTGAGGTATTCTTGTTTTTTTCAACTCTTGGGCAGTGATATTTCATCTAAAAATTGCTTGCATGTCGTAACTTTTAATGTGAACCGTTTGAGCAACTGAGCTGAAACTTTCAGGAGTTGTTCTATACAAAAATAGCTACAAACGCAAGCAATTTCATAGGTATTGGACAAAATTTGCACTTCTTTCAGGCTATATCCCTAGCATAATTGTATTTTAATATATGATATTAATGAATAAATGTGTATATGTGTCTGGAAAATTGGATATAACTAATTAAAAAATCTGAAAGTGCTTGCGTTTGTAACCACACATCTAATGAACAAAATGAGACCCTAATGACCATGATTGAATCATCGGTTCTAGCTGGATCTTACGACACAGGGGTACCTCTCAGGACTGTGGACTTGCTTCATCAGGAAGGATTCTATAGTGACTGGGACCTCAATTTTCATATTCCAGAGTGAAAAAAACAGAGTTTTTTCTGTATAGTTCAAAAAAAAATTTTTTCTTCAATTTTAATGAATTTTATATAAATGTAGGTTTAAGGTACCTTTCCCCCCTTAATTACCACTTAGAAAAAAAATCCGTTTTCAGTTATGAGGTTAACATGAATCGTTTGCGCGTCGGAAAAGATAAAGAATGACCAATTTTCACGTTTATGCATCTCAAAATTTGGGAAATAAATAAAAAATTTTCAATTGGGTGCTGGAATTTCGGCACCCGAAATAAAATCCACTGAAATTCGAAAATAATATACCAAATTTGATTTTTGTCGTGCACAAAACGATTGTTCGTTTATCGGTCTGCGCGGCAGCTGTTTCGGCGCGCAGTACTCCGCGCGGCGCCAAATCTCACGTTTTTACACGTTTGTCGCTGTGTTTCACTAAGTAATAATCAATACCACTCTCTGAAAACTTGCATACCGATAGGAAATTTTCTCAGCTTTCGATTGAGACTATTTAGAAAAATCTTAAAAATGCCCTTTTTGAGATATTGGAATTGAAAGGTTTTCTAACGATTTTCCCGAGAAAAATGGAAAATTTTTGAAAATCTGACTGCACCATCGGAAAGCTGAGGTAATTTCCAATCGAAATACTGAGTTGCTTTTTTCTTTTAGGTGCATTTAGGTACTTTTACAGCGAGCTAGAAATTGGGTGATTACGCCTAATAATGACGTGCGCGCCTCGAGCTGGAGACTCGACGTGAAATGACTCATATATCTAATATGATAATAATTTTAACTTTATAATAACGCCGCCTAGAAACATAAAGATATCTTAATAAACCCAAAGGCTAAAACGGGGCTAATTAGTCCTATATTATAAGGTAGGTGCTTTGCATTTTTTTGCCTTCGAGTTTATTAAGATACTTTCATGCTCCGAGGCAACGATGCAGAAAAAACATTCATCAGAATTTACTATTCACTATAGATCCCCGTTTTTTTTTTGTAGATTTTTCAATTTTAAAAAATTGGATACTTGCACATCCCTAACCATAATATACCAAGAAGAAGACAACTGTAATAAGTATGATAACCATTTAGTCTATAACTGTCTTCATTCTTCTACTAAAAATTCTCAAAAAATAACTCAACCTATCCACTTGCACTTGTTCATACATAAACAGGTAATATTTTTTCTATTTACTTATATGTTTTTCAAATAAAAATAAAATAATCCATATATTCACTATTTTATTCATTAGTATTAGATATAAGAAGGCATTATGAAAACGTAGAAAAATAGGTTTGCTTTCGCCACAAGCTAAAATATACGTAAAAAGCTTAAAGATACGTAATCAACAATAAGTTATAGAAAAAAAGCTAATTAACACGTTAGCTAATATCCACGTACAGGCAAAAAATCTGTAATAGTTTACATCCACGTAGCGTTAAGTTCACGTATATCCCCGTAACTGAGAAGCCTCGAGGTCTTATATTCCCATAGAGATAAATGCATATATATCCACGTATTTAAAAAAGCCTCGAGGTCTTATATTCTAGTAGCGGTTATAGTCTCGTACATTCATGTAACTACATGACTTTGTAGTTTCATATGTAAACGTTAAGTTAAATTCACGTTTGCTCTCGTCATCACCTTAAATATTATGTTCTTGTATAGATATATTGAAGTATGTATAAGTCACTGCGAGACCTTTCGAATTCGATCATCGCGGAGCTCACGGTTTGCTCCCTTTTGAAATCTCTTTGAAGCTTTGAAAGTTTTTTGATTTAAATCCTTTTAATTCACGAATCAATTTTCATTTTTGATTTAAAATCATTTTAATTCACGAATCAATTTTGGTTTTGGATTTAAAATCATTTTACATCACGAATCAAATTTTCTCAATCAATTTAAATCATTCATGATTTAAATCAAATGTCATGCCTCCAGTTTCTTTGAGTTGTTCATGCTCCAGGTATTAAATATAGCTAAGAGTGAACTTCTCGTGTACGTTATAGCTCTTTTAAGTTTTTTAGGCTCCAAGAGATTAAAATAAATCAGAGCAGACTTCTCTAGGACGTTATGGTTCTGTTTGGTTTCTCGGCCCCCAGGTGAGTTATTGAGGTACATAATGGGTTTCTCCAGGGAGTTTGAATCCTTTTGAGCTTCTGCAGGTACCGAATTTTCAAAGTATTTATATATTTTCCTGTTTATGTAAGAGTTCAGTAATCGTCTGAACTTCGAACAGTACAGACGTGCTTATATCGGGAGCTTGGGCTCTCTGTAAACATTACGTTCGATTTCTCAATAATTTTAATAACAGTGTCAGTCATAGTGCCTTATTTAAATAAACACTGAAATGGCAGACGAAGTGGTCGTTCAGCTCACTGACTCTGTCATAAAAAAACCCGCTCCAGAATCGGAATTGACGATCAAATCGCGAAAGAGGAAAAGCTCGAACCCACCAAAGGGGATTCCAGCTTTTTGCAAACGACAAACAACTATCCCCGGCTACTGGCTAAACATTCCAGCAAACAAGGCAATAAGCACACAAAATTCATTCTCGCCTCTGGAGAGTGTGAGGGAAGATGAGGATCCTGAAACTTCTGTGAAAGCAGGGTGCGGTACAGAAGAAAAAAGAGAGAAGCCACCACCGTTCTTCGTCAACGCTGTCCAATACATAGAACCTCTTAAATTAGAGTTAAACGCGATTGCGGGAAACGATTATTACTTAAAAATCTTAAACAAAACTCGGTAAAAATACAATTTATGAGCGAATTACACTAAAACTCCGCGATATCGGTTCTTAAGGAAAGGAAAACGACGTTCCATACCTATCAATGTAACGGCCAGAAAGGTTATAAAGCCGTACTACGTAGCATGCATCCATCAGTGGATTTAAAAGAACTAATGGAAGCTATCGAAGAGCACGGCCACTCGGTTCTCAAAATATCTAACATTAGACAGGCTCTTACTTAAAAATCTCTCCCCCTCTTTTTCGTGGAAATAAAACAAAATTCAAATAATAAAGATATTTACAAAATTAACAGACTTTTAAACACGGTAGTCAGTATCGAGCCTCCGCGTAAAAATAGAGATACTCCTCAATGCACGAGGTACCAGATACACGGTCACACTAAAAACTACTGCTACAATCTCGCGGTCTGTGTAAAATACGTTAAAAACCATCTCACCAGCATGTGCCCTATTAAAGAAAAAATAAAAGAAGTAATATGCGCAAACTGTCAAGGGAACCACCCCGCTAGCTACAAGGGTTGCATCATCCGCAAGCAACTGCAGCAAAAATTATATCCTGCCCTCCGTGACAAAAAACGCGATGGGCAAAATAACTCCTCTAGACAAATTTAAACTAGAAATATCGTCTCAAACATCTCATACGCACAGGCATTATATTGGCCGGTATTATCTGGCACAGGCATTATATAGGCAATCACCTCAATCAAAACAAACACACGCAGAGGCAACGGCTGTAGCAGAAAACGAAAACATAAATAACAATTCTATACTCAAACTCGAGAGCATGATGGCTCAACTCATGTCCACTATGGATACAATGCTAAAACTACTAACTACACTTATAAACAAATTATAAAATGGCAGACGAAAAAGTACTTATTATAGCAGCGTGGAACGCTAACGGTCTAGCCCAACGTAGTTTAGAATTGAAATCCTTAAAAAAAAATAAAGAGGACTGTTTGCAGGCAACAAGTATAACAGCTGAAACCTGTAAAGGTCCCATCACATTCTCAGCCATCTACTGTCCACCAAAACTCACCATTAAATAAGAGCATTTCACCAAATTCTTTAAGAAATTGGGTACCCGGTTCATTGCAGGTGGTGACTATAATGCTAAACATCCATCCTGGGGCTCACGATCCCAAACACCTAGTCCTCGTGGTAGGCAACTTCATGAAGCCGTACAACAAAATAATCTAAACTCTGTTTCAACCGGTGAACCCACATACTGGCCATCTGATTTAGCAAAAACCCCAGACCTCATTGACTTCTTCATTACCAAAGGCATATCAAGCCATTATCTTTCCGTCCACTCTAGCCTCGAATTAACCTCGGATAATTCACCAATAATAATGACGATACACATCAAACCCAAAAGTAGCACAAACACTGCCTATCTCGGAAATAAAAATTGGCTAACATATAAGGAATACATGAACGAATCCCTCTCGTGTAATATTCCACTAAAAACTCGTAACAACGTTGACACCGCTGTCGAAAATCTCAATATATTAATTCACAAAGCAATTTCTTTTTCAACTCCTCCGCCAAGACACGCGCGTAAAAACCTGCACCTTTCCTCGGACATATTATCAAAAATAAGAGAAAAATGTAAACTAAAAAAAATCTGGCAAACCACGCGTGATAAATTTACAAAAACGCGTCTTAAAATAAAGCAATAAAAGACCTCAAATTAGCTCTTCGCGATGATAAAAATGCTAAAATAAATAACTATCTACAAAATCTCACATCCACGGAAGCGACAGACTACTCTCTATGGAAAGCAACCAAGTATCTGATTCGCCCGCAAAAATTCACTCCACCTATCAAGATGACGTATAATTGGGCTAGAAGTGACCAAGAAAAGGCCAATTACTTCGCTGAACATCTAAGCAAAGTATTCGAAACGCCTTCAAGACAAATCACTGAAGCTGAAGAAGAAACACTACTCCAAGATCAAAATCCAAAAACACAAGATGTGCAAATTAAAAATGTTAGTCTTCAAGAAATACAAAATCTCATCAGTAACTTAAACAACCGGAAATCCCCAGTTTACGATAGGATAAATAGCAAAACTCTTAAAGAGCTTCCACCAAAAGCAGTCAGACACCTAACTATACTTATAAACGCTTGTCTTCGATTGAAGTATTTCCCCAGTCAATGGAAAGTTGCTCAAAGTATACTAATTCAAAAGCCGGGTAAACCTGTGACCTATACTTTGTCACGCGGATCCACGGCCCTGTCGGCCACGTGTGTCCCTTCGTCGTCGGTCCGTCCGTCGTGAATCCGAGGGTCCAGTACCTAGATGAAATAATAAGAAGCGGGGAACTCGGGCTCATTCATGCAATAATAATAGACTCGAATGTTCAATAACTAGATTATTTGTTTAATCGCTCTATTAACCAATACATAGCCGAGTAGGCCCGAGGATTTGCCGACGACACTCTCGCGGATCGACACGTCGAGCGCGAGGCCTAGAGGGGACCAGCACCACGTAGTAGCTATCTTACTGCCCGACTCACCACCACTAGCTCCGCTCCGGGATTGCTGGTCGTCAGAACGGGTGCTCCTCCTGTAACACAATAAGCAAGTGTAAGTCCGGATGCCTCGTTGTCCTCCTTGGTATGGCAATGGCTGACTTCCTCGCTGGCCACCGGCACACACACACTGTACGCACTCGCTCTCGTCGAGCCGGCCACACTCCTCACACAGAGGGCTTAGGGTACTCGTACCCGTGGAGCTCGACCAAGAGTCGACCTAAACATCCAGAGGGGTCACCCTGGATGTCGCGTAACACACACACCTCGTATCGCACACACGACTTACACAAAATCGATATCAGCTAAGTACAGCTCGCCGTACACTAGATCGTGCGATCTTGCCGATTCACAGGCAACTGACTCGTCTCTACTCACGTGTTGACAAAACTGCCAACGGTCTTCTATCCTTCGCTCGTCGCGCTCACATGAAAACATAATTACAACCGTCAAGTACTTTCTATATTTAAATTATCGTTGGCCGACGACAACGATCACGCAGGGGCTCGCCGGGCAGCGGAGCATCTGATGCATTTACTGCATCACAAAGCCCCCCCCTAAACTATTCGTACCTGTACGAATACGTTTACCCACTCGACAGCCCGACGCGACACCACGAGATCGGCCGCCGACCATCGAAATCAATCAATTCTCATTCACTCTCATTCATTCACTCCTTCGATGAAATGACAATGATATGATTTTCTACTAACTACAATACTATGTAAAAAAATAAAAATAAACAAAATAAAAAAACTTAAACCTACGGCCTCTTTACTCGCCGTTTAACGACGCTGGATCTTCTGGACCACACTATGCAGTCGTGCCTTCTGGCCCTTCTTCTTAGTGTGCCAGTTTCTCTGGCTCTTCCTCCATGCCTTGCCACAACGCGGGCACGCGTGGACCTTCACTCCACCTCGTCCACAATTTGTGCAAAATACCCGCATTGGGCGTCTCCGGCACTGCTGTCGGCCATGTCCCGACTCATGGCAGTTGAAACAGGCGCCCCTCGGCGGATCAAGCCCCGACACGAATGCCACCGGCTCCAGGCCGCCGAAATTTTCACCTCGGACAGACCTGGACGGCGCATCCGCATCCTCCGGTGTCGGGCTGGGCCAGAACACCGGACTTATGAGCCGATCCGCTCTGTGGCTCCTGTCCACCACCATGGCCTCCTGCTGCTGATATTGCTGCTGTTGTTGTTGTTGACCCAGGGCCGGCTGTTGATGTTGTGGCAATTGCTGCTGTTGAAGCTGACACGAGTGCCAGCGCTGTTGAGGCTGACGCAGCTCCTGGTGATGCTGCTGGAACGGGTACGGCTGCTGATGTTGTTGCTGGAAACCCCACGGCTGCAGTTGTTGTTGCATTGGTTGAAACATCAACCCATACGGGCCCATCACGTAGCTTATCATGCTGACAGGCTCCGGCGGCAGCGTCGCCGCCCCACGCCACACTAAAGGCGCATTTGGCGGCTCAACGCTAACCTCTGCCTCCCCTCGCCAGGCCGACAGAGCATAGCCGCCGGAGGGTCTGCCAGCAACAGCTCCTCTTCCTGTCGCGAGCCCGCAAATACCTCCGTGGCGATTTCTCCGTCCCACTCCTCCACCTGACTACGCGCAGCTACCAGCGCCTCCAACATCTCGCGCCGCTCCTCCTCCGTGACGATGTTGTTGTCGGGGTTCGGGCGGCGTCCTTCTCCCGGCGATGGCGTGCGCTGGCGCTGGCATGGCCCGTTGCGACGGCGCCGCTCCTTGCGAGCGCGCCTCTTCTCGGCGTTTGTTCGCTGCCACACCGGTCGGCGATAGTGGAAGCCCTCCAGGTCGACGTTCGCCTCCCACTCCTCCGAGATCTCCCCCTCCTCCACTGGGACATCCGGAGAGATCGGAAGCGACCCGCCGGAGACCTCCGCCACCAGCATCCCCTCCGGCTCGCGACGTGGCAACGCTGAGGCGCCAAGTTCTTCCCTGGAGAGATAACTCTCCAGCTCGGCCTCCGCATCGCGGCTGGCCCTTGCCTCCTCGCTGGCGTAAGCTCGTAAAGAACTCGGCGCCGCCACGTCCCACCACTCACCGTCAAGGACACCGATGGGGTCCTCTCTCCTCCACCACCAGCGACGACTGCCGCATACGAACGCCTCTGCTCTCCGTTGTTGTTGCCGCTGTTGCCGTCCATTGTAGCCAAAGTTTCCTATTTTTTTATATAAAAAAACAAAAACAAAACAAAATATAATATATTTTTGTCCAGCCGCTTAGCATGCATCTTTGACATCACGGACAAATAGACTCTCATGCAGGCTGCCGATGGGCTAGCCTTGGTTGGACAAAACGTTTTAAATGAGAGACATGTACCTCCGGCTTTTTCCTCTTTTTCTTCATGTCCCGCAATATATATACGTTTATCCCTTTTTTCCCTACTACCTCATATGGACCGCTATACTTCTCATCTAGTTTCGCATTATACTTATCTATGCCTCTCGATAAATTATGTGTACGACGCAAAACTACATCACCTATATTAAAAGTCGCTTCCTTCCTACCTCGATTGTGATATTTACTCTGCCTCTCATACGCTGCACCGACATACTCTATCACAATCTCTCGTAGCTCGTCAAGTTTCGCCATCCTTTCCGCCCACGCGCTTGGCTCCATAAATTCCGTCGCGCACCATTTCTCGACTTCTCTGCGCAAGCTCTTCGCTTGCCTCGGCTGTCTGCCCATATTTAAGAAAGCCGGTGAGACTTTTAATGTCGATTGTACTGCGGTATTTACCGCATAACGAAACTGCGGCAAATAGCGATCCCACTCGTCATGTTTATCATTGACGAACGAAGCAATCATCGTCTTCAACGTTCTATTGCTCCGTTCAACCGGATTCGCTTGGGCATGGTACGGCGGCGTAAATAAATGTTTTACTCCGTATCCCTCCAACGCCTCATTCAGCAATCCGTTATCGAATTCCCTTCCATTATCTGTCAGGAAAAATTCGGGTGTTTCCCACCGAAACAACACCAGCTCCTCGAAAGCTCTCAGCACATTCGCTCCTGTTGCTTTCTTTAGCGGAACTACTTCTATCCAACGCGTAAACAAGTCTTGAAAAACTAACAAGTACTTGTTTTGATTCTTGCTTCGCGGAAATTCCATCATATCCGCCGCTACTACAACCCAGGGTCGATCTACGACCCTCCTCGTCATAAGCCCTGTCGACCCGGTCTGTGGCACTTTGTATCGCTGGCACACCTCGCAAGCACTACAAAATTTTTCCACATCGTACCACATACCTGGCCACCAGTACTCGCATGCTGCTCTATCATACGTTTTTTCGCACCCAGGTGCCCTGACGACGTAAGGCTGTGTGCGTCGAATAATACGCGTTGTCTTCTCTCTGCTGGAACCACCAAACGCCACCCGTTCTCTGCGTTCGTCACTGGGTCCAACAGAGCACTTCTACCTCTCTTATACAGCATACCATCTTCGATCGTCCAATCTCTGAACTTCGATGGTTCTCGCTGTACGTCCAATCGTTTTTTTAAGTACCATTCGTCCTCGATTTTCTCAAATGCGCACACTTCTTTATCAAAAGCACACGTGACAACGCATCAGGAACGTAGTGTACTGAACCCTTTCGATAAACAATTTCGAAATCATACTCCATTAGCTTAAAAGCCCATCGAGCCACTCTTCCTTGTGGATCTTTAAAATTGCGCAGCCAAGTCAAAGCTCTGTGATCCGTCACTACTTTGAAGCGGCTGCCTTCTACATATGGTCGAAATTTCTCGATCGCCCATATGACGGCCAAACACTCCTTCTCTGTCGTCGTGTAACGCTGCTCTGCTCGCGATAACACTCGACTTACGTAGTACACGGGATGCTCCCGTCTTCGTACTCTTGTGTCAACACTGCGCCAACTGCGTAATCCGATGCATCAGTCTGTATCGAGAACTCTTTCGCGAAATCCGGTCTCACCAGCACCGGAGCTTCCGACAAGCAACGCTTCAACGTATCGAAAGCTTTCTCCTGCTCGGGGCCCCACACAAAGGCCACGTCTTTGCGTAAAAGCTTCGAAAGCGGCACTTTTATTTCGGCTTCATTGTTTATGAACCGCGAATACCAGCCAACCATACCCAATAATCTGCGCACCTGCTTCACATTTTTCGGCGCCGGGTACTCGTAAATTGGGCGGACTCGTCGCTGTCGACTCGAAGTCCACTGCTATCAAGCACATAGCCCAAAAATTTTACGCTCTGACAGCAAAATTCGCACTTGTCGCGATTTACGACTAATTTTGCGTCCATCAGCGTGCGTATTACGCGTTCCAGCCATACCATATGCTGCTCAAATGTCTCTGTGACCAAGATAATGTCGTCCAAGTAAGCAAATACGTGTTTCTCCACCTTCGAGCAGAACAATTTGTCCATTAATCGCTGGAAGGTCATAGGCGCACATCAAACCAAACGGGAGGCGTAAAAACTGAAATTGGCCCAAGCCTGGCACCGAGAAAGCCGTATACTCCTTGCTACTTTCTTCCATCAAGACTTGATGATACGCGCTCTTCAAGTCTATCTTCGAGATATACCTCGCCTTGCGCAGCTTGTCAAGAATCTCGTCCATATTCTTGCATGGATAGCCGTCCTTCTTTGTAACCTTATTCAAGTCCCGATAATCGACACAGAATCTGTGTGATCCATCGGACTTCTTTACGATTACTGGCGCACTATTCCACTCGCTGCATGCTTCTTCGATTATTCCCTCGCGCAGCATCTTGCTCACGTGTTCGATCGCGATTTTTTCCATCTTATCAGACATCCGGCGCGCTCTCTGACACACTGGCCGCGCTCCTTCGATAAGCTCAATTTTATGCTTAATCTTGTCTGTAACCCAGCTCGCCCGATACATCCGGTATTAAGCGCATCACCTTTTGAAGTACAGCTCTCTCTCGCTTGGCTTCACCGTGATACCTGCGCATTCGGCTGTAATAGCGTAGTTACTCTTTTTGTATCGCTAGGCTTCGCAAAATCATGCCACGGCCCGTCGTTCGACCGCCATTGGTCTCGGCCCATGCCGATGTCTACTTTCCAACGACGTCCAAAGTCTGCGCCAAGCACCATTTCCACTGGTAGAATCTCTACGCATTCAAGCACTACTCTACCAGCTTCACGATCGACTTGTAGCATTACAGGCAAACATCCGCTCGACGACTCATCTTGGCTGTTGGCAAAACCTATCACCGTCGGTGATGGCCTAATTCTATCGGCCAGGTCTTGCATCATTTTCGGGCCCGCTAGGCAACACTGTGCTCCACTGTCCATCAGTGCCCTGTACGTGAACTTTCCTACTTGTACGTTCACAAAAAATCGATTTTCCTGGCTCATTGCCGCAATATCGATGTATATAATTTGCCTGCCGTCTTCTGCTTGCTTCGTTTCACGCGTTTCGTGAATCTCTGCTCTCGTGACGATCTCTTGTGCCTCCTCTGGCTCACTCTCGTCCTCGCACACTCTATCTTGTGTCGAACAATGAGGTGACGCCACCCACTCCGAGCTCACGAGTGTAATCTCGTCCGGGTCACTCCGCTCGACCGGCGCGTTCTCACGCTCGTTACGGTCGCACTGCCGATCTTGTAAATGTTCTATTGATCTCGACAATGCGATCGGTCCCGAAAGTGCGTCAGCGACCGTATCTCGAGGCGGCGTGACCCTCGCACAATCGTCTCTCCGATCTGCAGCTCGTTGTCCACTACGACAGCTCTCCGAGTCCCGAGGAAAGTTGGCAATTGCCCCCTCCTCCCCTGGCTTAGGGGTAAAAATTTCACCCCGAGGCAACTCGCAATGCGCGAGCACCTCTCCCAGCGTAGGGACTCGGAGCTCGCCCTGCTGCTCCAACCGATACAGCCACTCGATCAGTGCCTCGTCCGCACGCTCTTCCTGTGGCGGCCTTTTATCTTGACTCAGGGGCGCGTCGGCTCGTCTCGCGCCCCCCTCCGTCCGTTTTCCGAATTTTTAAACAAATATCTGCAGTTCTCGCAATTAACTACGATACTCCTCTTCGGCCACACACTTGGCACGACAATCGCGTCGGGCTCGCAGCCTGGGATTGCGCGGCTTGAGACGCGTTGCAATCTCGCGCCAAATGGCCAGGCTCATGACAACGATAGCACGTCATCGGTTCCACGTTGCACTGCGCTGCCCAATGGCCTGTTTGTCTACATCGGTAGCACTTGCCTGATTTTTTAATGGCCCCACCAGACGGCTCCAATCGTGGGCTACTACGCACGGCTTGCCTCGCGTCGCCGCTTCTTTGCAGCCTCGGTCGCACTCTCTCTGATGCTGCGACCGAGTTCTTAGACGCTTTTTTAGGCGTCACCGGCGATTTTTGCGTCTTCCACTCCTTTTCTTTCCTCGGCGAGCTCTTGTCGTTCGGCTGCTCTGTCTGCACTGCCGCCAATTGACTCCGCTCCGCCGGCTTATACGCAGCACTTGGATAGTGCTGGCTCGCGCTTACTATCGGTTCGTGCCAATACGCATTCATTCGATTCACGTTCTCGAATTCTTTGCCGGCCTGCTCCAATTCACTGAAGCTCGTAATTTGCCGATGCGCCATAAAATTTCGGTATTCGGGCCTTATACCTCTAAACGCGATCGCCAGCTGGTTTTCGTACGGCAACGGGGCGCGAAAACGGCTGCACAAGAACCTGAAATTGTTCAAGTATGTGGAAATCGGCTCTCCTTTTCCCTGCGTTCGCTGACGGAGCTCTGTCAAGAGCTCCTCAGCCGTAGCTTGACTCGCAAAGCTCCGCCGGAAACGACGCTCAAAGTCTTGCCAAGTCTTGACTTTGTGCTCCACCGACTCGTACCAGACCGCGGCCTCATCTACGAGTACCGCCTCGACCGCGAAAAGCAGGTCGTCGGTCGGTATACCTCCTCGGCGTCGGTATCGCTCGAGTCGGCTCAAAAATGTCTCGGCGCCCATCTCGTCTTTGGCGCCCGAGAATTTCAGCCCGGTATCCCGCAGCAATCGGACGTACTTCCACCGTTGTTCTGCGCGCGCGTAGCTTCTGTCTACTGCGCTGCTATCCTCCTGTTTTAAATTCTTCTGCGCGTCGTCCCATTTTACACGCTCTTGTGCGTCGGCGAGGTCCTCCCCGTCGCTCGAGCCATCATCGAGCCCGATCGTCACACGGGGCAGTCCCATCATTGTTACTGCGTCCCATGGCGTTGACGATGCTCGCGGCTCCGACGAACGCTGACCAAGCGTCCACTTACGCGGTGCCTTGACCGGCGGCTGACTATTTCTTGGCGTCTCACTTGGGCGCCCACCTTCGGCTGGCAGGTTTCTTAGCCCTGCGTCTCCCAGGGCGCCGAACATGTCGGCACCTGCCGCCTCCACTGGTGGCTTAGCTCGTTCACCGAGCGCCCAACTTACCTCCCGGCGTACGGCCTCCGAGATCATACTCATCAGCCGCGCCTCGAAGTCGCCTTCAAACATCGCTTTCTCTGCGATGTTGACTTGCTCTGGGGGTTTCTTCGGTGCCTCGCCCGAGAACTCGATCATCGTCTGATCGAGCACGCTCTCGCTCAACGACCCTTGATCCGGGAGATCGTCAAGATTTACGTCCCACGGGACATCGAGCGTAAAGGTAGCTGGCAGACGCCTCAATCGCGCTCGAAATAATCTCTCGCGACAGAACTGCTCGCCCCTTGGACGCTCAACTTCTTGTCGCGAAGCGAAGCCATCACGTCTTCCGCCGACATGGACTCGATCTTCGTCCACATGCCTTTTGCGGTAACATTTTGCAGAAGCATCTGCATTCGCTCCTTATAGCGCTCCATCTGTCCGCGTGTTACTACTGGCATCGGCTTATATTTGCTGACCGATCACAAAAAAAAACGAAAATGACGCACGTTATACTATACGCTGCCACGCTTAGTGCTATCACACAGTACATCCGATTTCCCTCTCGGCTTAATACTCGTGTGCACGCACACTCGTACAATCAGATGTACTCCGTAGCAGCGTAATTAATTTTTCAATCTGCGTCTCGTGCTCGCAATGCACGTCACGCATCCGCGAGAGACTATCTATTATTACTCGCGTTCGCCTTTATTCGCGCGCAATAATTGTCTTCAACTCTCACGTACTCGGCTCTCGCTGTCAGTGCTTGCGTACTCGAATCTCCGTCAATTCGGTACGCGCGAACGTATGTTGTTCGCTCTTGCCAAAATACCGATCGAAAATCTTCATACGCGCGCGCACACACATACATTACACACCGTAGGCTCGCTCGCTGCGGCCAAGTGTTCGGCTGTGCTCAGCACATCTACGCGGTGCAACTACCCCCCAGGGCTTAGTGCTTGATTCTTGTGAATCGTATGCACGTTGCACGCACCACAGCCGTACCTCACACATGCACACAAACATCCAACGCGATATCATCGATCAACCGAAAAAAAATTTTTATTTCGCGCGGCTCCGAAATTATTCAATTGTCGCGTACCTCAGCCATATGTCACTCGTCACGTCTGCGTACGCATGCCCCACTTATGCGTACTCGGCTCTCGCTAATCTTCCCCTGATTAGCGACTTAGGCCCCGCCTCCTTTCTCCTCTATGCCGGGCCGCCTCGCACGTAGTCCGGCGCGCACGTACGTAACGTACCCATACACGCGCGACTCGCGACTTCTTCTTTTCTCCTACCCGCCTAATATTCGCCGAGAGATACACGCTCTTTTCCGTGTCGTGAAAAATGGCAATGACCTGGTGAACTCTCGCTGACCCGAGCTTAGCTCTTACGAGCGGTCAACGAGGATGAAAACGATGCGTGATGATGATTGTCTACATACAAACATTCACTATTGCATATCATATATTTATATCTACCATAATCCAACACCTTACATTTAAAAATATACAATCGTGTTTACGCAACACGCCAGCGTCAACGGTCCTCGGGCCTGTCTCTCTCCCCTTCTCGCAGCCTAGCTGCTCACAACGGTCATGAGAAAGCCTACTCTAACGGTCGCTCATCGAAAAAGCCAAACAACCAATTCTGTCTGCTACTCCCTGCAGACGAGGTTCTCCACCAACATTCGGGATGCCAGCGAGCCTATGATATCAGCTCGCGCTGCTTCTCTGCTCCTACCGCAGCTTGCAGCTTTCTTTCACCTATCTCTACACACACGAGAAAAAGGAAAAAGCTTTTCGACTCGACCGCGCCTACTCTCTCTCCGTCTCGTAACGCGATACCGGTCACACACTCACACACACAGGGCAAAAACCAGGGGCACTAGAGCTACCGGAGAAGAGAAAAAAAAAAAATTATTGACTCACTACGTGAGTCCTCACAAGGGATGCCATTTGTGACCTATACTTTGTCACGCGGATCCACGGCCCTGTCGGCCACGTGTGTCCCTTCGTCGTCGGTCCGTCCGTCGTGAATCCGAGGGTCCAGTACCTAGATGAAATAATAAGAAGCGGGGAACTCGGGCTCATTCATGCAATAATAATAGACTCGAATGTTCAATAACTAAATTATTTGTTTAATCGCTCTATTAACCAATACATAGCCGAGTAGGCCCGAGGATTTGCCGACGGCACTCTCGCGGATCGACACGTCGAGCGCGAGGCCTAGAGGAGACCAGCACCACGTAGTAGCTATCTTATTGCCCGACTCACCACCACTAGCTCCGCTCCGGGATTGCTGGTCGTCAGAACGGGTGCTCCTCCTGTAACACA
Source organism: Trichogramma dendrolimi (assembly GCA_034770305.1). Taxonomy (NCBI): domain Eukaryota; kingdom Metazoa; phylum Arthropoda; class Insecta; order Hymenoptera; family Trichogrammatidae; genus Trichogramma; species Trichogramma dendrolimi. Next base: position 911,154 of record JAPMIB010000051.1, read on the forward strand.
ATAAGCAAGTGTAAGTCCGGATGCCTCGTTGTCCTCCTTGGTATGGCAATGGCTGACTTCCTCGCTGGCCACCGGCACACACACACTGTACGCACTCGCGCTCTCGTCGAGCCGGCCACACTCCTCACACAGAGGGCTTAGGGTACTCGTACCCGTGGAGCTCGACCAAGAGTCGACCTAAACATCCAGAGGGGTCACCCTGGATGTCGCGTAACACACACACCTCGTATCGCACACACGACTTACACAAAATCGATATCAGCTAAGTACAGCTCGCCGTACACTAGATCGTGCGATCTTGCCGATTCACAGGCAACTGACTCGTCTCTCTACTCACGTGTTGACAAAACTGCCAACGGTCTTCTATCCTTCGCTCGTCGCGCTCACATGAAAACATAATTACAACCGTCAAGTACTTTTCTATATTTAAATTATCGTTGGCCGACGACAACGATCACGCAGGGGCTCGCCGGGCAGCGGAGCATCTGATGCATTTACTGCATCACAAACCTCTTGAACTTGTAACATCTTACAGATCCATCAGCCTGCTACCTATCTGTGCTAAAATTTGTGAAAAGGTTATACTCAGTTGAATCCAACCGATACTGCAAGAAAAAAAGCTGATTCTGGAACATCAATTTGGTTTTCGTGATAGTCACTCAACAATTGAACAGGTTAATAGGATAGTTGTCAATATACGAAACGCTTTTGAAAGAAAACAGTACTGCTCAGCCATATTTCTCGATGTTGCTCAAGCCTTTGATAAGTTTTGGCACGCAGGCTTGCTACACAAAATCAAAAAAAACTTTCCGGACAGTCTCTACCAACTACTGAAATCGTACCTGGAAAATCGAACACTCCAAGTTAAAGTAAACAGTGACACGACTGAACTTTATGATATCTACGTTAGTGTACCACAGGGAGGAGTTCTCGCTTCAACCCTGTACCTACTGTACACAGCCGACATACCTACTTCTGATATTACAATCACAGCAACTTATGCAGATGACACTGCTCTACTCAGCACAAGCTCGGATCCAGTAAAAGCTTCGGCTAACTTGCAGAAACACTTGAAAACAGTTGAAAACTGGTTCTTTGGAAGCTGGTGACGACGGGACTCACGCTCAAGCTGCTGATCATTGGGAAAGGAGAAGCCGGCTGCATGTGGTACCAGCGAAGCAGTTTTTAGCGAGATTATTTTCATGGCAAGTTTAGTCAAGAAGTAAAAACGCCGCCCTGACACCGACAATCAACCCAAAGCGAGACGATAAGGCGTTATATGAGCAATGCGAGGTATGTCACCGAAAATAAAGCGTAATGACGCATTTTGGAGCCGCTGAAGTCTCAGGTTTAGGTCGGCTGTCAAACTAGTGAGTAGGACAGCAGCATAATGTAGATGAGAGAGTATGAGAGCCTGTAATAGTCTTTTGCGTAGAGTAAAAATGAGTAAATGGTGTTGATAGCGTAATGAATAAAGGAAAAAGTTTATTTTTGATAAGACGGCTGCTATGTATTTCCCATTAACGCCGGGAGGACGCGATTTTGACATTCAACTTTGCGCTTTTACCATGTCTCAATCGACACGAGAAAATTATGAAACCTCTTACTTTATGGTTTTGAGGGTGCTCTTTCTAATGGAGGTATTAAAAATTGCGTAAATTAACAATTTATAATAAAAAATTGCAAATTTACACAAAAAAACGTGTTTTTGAGGTAAATTTTTTTCTTTTCAATTTTCAAACCACTTATCATTGTTAAATGGGGGTAAAAATATATTAGAACGTGCCCTCGCGGTCTCTACTTAAGAAACCATTAGTTTTGTCAAACAATATTTTTTTCTTAACAAAATGGCGGCTTGAATGAAAAAATCGACTTTTAAGTTCACTATCTTTTATCTCGTAACTATTGAGTTTAGAGAAAAGTTTATAGAACAAAGAGTCTTAAAATGCTTCAAGGAAACATCCTCAAATTTTTTCAGAATTTTCCGAGATGTTTTTCAATTTCCGGGAAATGTGGGAAATCCGGTTTCCCCAAAATCACTTCCAAAATTCTGAAAATTTGAGGATGTTCCTTGATCAATTCTAAGACTTTTTTGTATTATAAACTTTTTCTCTAAACTCAATATTTTTCGAGAAAAAAAAATTTGTTGTTAACATCGCAAAAATTATTGGTTTTTTTTCTCGAAAACTATTGAGTTAGGAAACATGTTATGGGACAAATAAGTCTTGGAATTGATCAAGAAACATCCTCAAATTTTTTCAGAATTTTTGGAAGTGATTTTGGGAAACCGGATTTCCCACTTCCCGGAAATTAAAAAATCATCTCGGAAAATTTCTGAAAAAATTTGAGGATGTTCCTTGAAGCATTTTAAGACTCTTTTGTTCTATAAACTTTTTCTCTAACTCAATAGTTTACGAGATAAAAGATAGTGAAACTTAAAAGTCGATTTTTCATTCAAGCCGCCATTTTGTTAAGAAAAAAATATTGTTTGACAAACAAATAATGATGGTTTCTTAAAGTAGAGACGCGAGGGGCACGTTCTATATATTTTACCCCCATTTAACAATGATAAGTGGTTTGAAAATTGAAAAGAAAAAAAATTTTTACCTCAAAAACACGTTTTTTTTTGTGTAAATTTGCAATTTTTTATTATAAATTGTTAATTTACGCAATTTTTAATACCACCATTAGAAATAGCACCCTCAAAACCATAAAGTATAGAGGTTTTCATAATTTTTCTCGTGTCGATTGAGACATGGTAAAAGCGCAAAGTTGAATGTCAAAATCGCGTCCTCCCGGCGTTAATGGGTTAATGTTGGTGTGATGTTAACGCCCAATATTTTAATGGAAGATGAGTATTCTCATAGAACGCCATTTAGTTAATAAAATTTAAAAAAAAATGGACCACCGTACTGTTCAATCAAAGGTGGACTTATAGATCGAGATGCTGAGGAAATGCGTGAAAAGTGTCGGGCCAGATCATCCGGTGTGAAATAATCTAATGGTGAGGTTAGCGTAGGGCTTGAGAGACTGATGGATCGCAAAGTACACCACATGTAGGCGAGAGAAGCTGGGCTTGCAATACGAGACGCATAGTAACTGTTTTTGGCTGTGTCAAGCTTGTTGTTTATTTCTGTGCGAAGCAGCTCATATCCCAACAGGTCTTTCTGTTGCTGGTTACGCACGGCAAGTCTCGGTACACAAACCGACGCTACATAGGCACTTATACTACCAAAGTTGCGCTCGCTCAGACGGATGGACGCTCAAATTGTTGTTCGTTCACATTGCTTGTATGAGTTAGTTTACCTGAAGAGGCCGGCGTAGTTCGGCGAACGTCTTAAGAATTGATAATAAAGTATTAATTATTTCGGTTAAGCCGATAAATATATTTTACATTAAAAAGTAATACAAATTGCTCGGTTATGCACATCTGGGCGCCACCGTGCGATTATCTTAAAATGCCTCTAAAAACGACACCTAAGACCGATGAGGTCGATAACAGTCAACAGCCCGAGTGGGCTCGTAAGTTCGAGGCTAGACAGTTTACTCGCTTTGACGATTTACAGAGTCATGTCGACGCTTCGGACCGTCGCATGGACGAGGATGTGCGCGTGCAAAAGCAGCAGGGCGAGAGCATTGCGAGCAACTCTCAATCTATATCTGACTTTCGTCAGCAGCACGTTCAAACCGGCCCTCTTTTGGCCTCTCTTCGAGAGAACGTGGCCACTATCGCCTCAACTCTTCAGAGCTCTGCCACTGTAGCTTCAAATCGTGTGCCCCCTGAAGATACTTTGTGAGGAAGAAAGGGGTGAAATAAATGCAAAGGCAATAAATAAATTAAATAGTAATAATAAATTGAAATATAACTGGGCACCACCGCTGAAGCGGAATAAATAAATAAGAATCAATTACATGAAAGTAAGGCGCAATATGAAATGTACTCTATTCCTCACTAGTTACAATAACAATTGCACGGCTTCGAGACTCGCTCAAGGTGCGAGTTCAGTACACGAGGTCAAAGGGGGAAAATAATGCAATACGCAAAATACTACTGGCTCGACGACAATTAAATTAGCTTAATTAATAATTTATCGATTGCGCTCTTCTGTCTTCGCCGGCAGATGGTGTACGGTGGTAGTTGGCCGTGGAGAGGACGTCTTCTGGAGCAGCTTGACCGTGTAGTGGTAGTTGACGGGAACTCGGGTGTCGAAGGGTGGCACTCACAAGTTCACGCGTTGGAGTAATAACGAGATACTATTTGATAATGCTAGTTAATATTTGATAACTGCAACAACAATCGCGCAGCTGCTCGAGTTTTTCAACTAGTGCGATTAACTGGAGAACAATAGTTCGATAATCAAGTGTGCTTGTAACGTAAGCTCGATATTGGCGAGAGCAAAGCGTTAGTGCACGAGCGATACGGCAAGTCGAACGTTATCTCTCGTGGCTCGAACAAATCTGGCTATCCTTCGCAATTTGTGCTCAGCGCGTGCCTGTCGATTTGAAGCGCGCGGCACACGTGGCTATATTCGGGCCCGTCGCTAGGTGACGTTCAGCGTCGGCCTCGTCTCGTCAGCAGACGTGCTCTGGCTGGCAGAGATGATTTGGTTAAGCTGCAGTTGTCGTCGCTGATGCCCTCTTCTTGGTGCTGTTACTATGCTAAGGGGACGTCGCCGAAGATCCAAATATCTTTCGATTACTTGGCTTTACTCTGTATCGTCACGATTGCGTTATACGCGAGGGTGGTGGTGTTGGACTTTACGTGCATTCAGATTTTAAAATGAATACGATTGCAGTATCTAACACCAAATATTTTAATAAACTAGAATACGCCATTTATACTATAGTGCATGCCAACTTCAAACTCCTTTGTGCAGTACTCTACCGACGCCAAAAAGCCGCTTACCCTCGCGTTTTTCTATCAGTTTTATCTCAATTTTTGCCACAAGCCAGTCACGTATTGATACTCGGTGATTTTAACATAAATATGGCAAATTCAAATCGTCATGCGCAATATTTCACGAACGCCATTACGCCCTACAATCTTAACGTTACAGATACAGACACAATTACTCACGCAGTATCTTACGCTGACGGCTCAATACACACTTCTTACATTGATCTAGTCATCTCAAACAACCCTTCTCTTATCTCCGACTTTACTGTATCTGAATCCCCCTTTGCTGCTGGTCATTATTTTATTAGCTTCAAGTACAACCTCTCGTTCACACCTTATCATTCCGATTACCGTTACACGATCAAAAATTTCACCTTCATCTTTCAATAATATTCTCAAATCCCACATCGAAGCCAGTCTAGATTTGGAGAGCCACTTAAACATCTCATCTACATCATCACCATTAACATCTGAACGTATTCATCCACCACTTAAATCCTCAAATGAGTACGATGCGATCACACCCGTTGCATGGTTAATGCCCTCGATTCCACGGCACCTGCTCGCTCAATTACTTTTAAGCCTCGAGCTAAACCCTGGATCACGCGTGAGCTCCGTGACCTTATGCGAGCTCAGAACCGTGCCTATCGCACTCATCGTTGGCGTGCCACCGCAACTTCTCTTGAGGCATACAAGCACCTGCATCGACTAACTAAAAATCGACTTGAATCTGCCAAAAATGCTCATATCGTAAGTGAGCTAGCCTCTGCCTCTTCTTCAGGCGGCTACTGGCGTGTCTTGCGGCGTATTGGCGTTACTGCTCGCGAAAACCCATCACCTCTTAAATTTTTTATTTGATTACTTTAGCGCCCTGTAGGCCCTTTTGTAGATATCGTTTGCAGTCCGAAAAAAAACTCGTCTAAATAAAATCAAGCCTGCTTAAATTATTGACTCGATAATGAAATATTAAAAAAAATTAAACGGCATATTTTAACGTAAAATTTTCCGATCTTTTCAAATCTACAATAAAAAATTGACGTGTTCATTTGAAAAATCGATTTTTCGTTCGCTTTAGCTTAAAGGTTATGTTCAAGGTCAAATTCAAGGTCATCATTCGATTTCTCGTCAAAAAATACATCGAACATGTGATTTTTGATTTTTTTATTAAGCTTAATCTGTGAAATTTCTAGAGGTTTCCATAAAATTTTAACCAAAAAGAATTTGAACGACATCTCCGATAACCCCGTCAACCATAATTAGCACTTTACCAACCCTTCTATATTATTCTTGCTAATAATAGAAATGATTTGCTTTAAACAGTTATTATGTTCCCACTTGAAAATAATAGCGTGGATTTCCACGTTGATTATCAGCGCAGATTGAACGTGGGTTCAGCATGGAAAGTACATGGAATCAGCATGGAAAGTGCAACGATTCCGCGTGAAATCTGCGCTGATAATTTTTTGTGAAAATCTGCGTCGATTTTCGCGTAATCGAGCGAGCATGGAAGCTGATCAATCCGCGAGGATTAGTGTGCAATCTACAATGATTGTCTTTAAATCCGCGTAGGTGTCGAACGAATCCTCGATGATTTTCGCACGATCCACGTGGAAGACGAGTGAATCCTCGGGGATTTTTGGAAAATCAACGTTGATAGAACAGAAATCCTCGAAGATTTTTGTTCGATTCCTCGTGGAATCTGCGCAGATTTTTACAAAAAATTATCAGCGCAGATCTCTACGAGGAATCCGTGCACTTTCAATGCTGATTCCATGTACTTTCCGTGCTGAATTCAATCGACACTGATAATCAACATGGAAATCCACGCAATTATTTTCGAGTGGGTTAACATCTTGACATAATAATCTTTTATAAACGATGTTTCAACACATCATAAATTTTAAACCCAAAACAAACTAGAACTAAAAAAAAATTTTTTTTTAAATACAAATTAAGCATAAATTGTAACAAATTTCGTATTAAGTTTGAGCTAACATAGTCTTCTTCAATAATAAACAATGTTTTGACACATCATAAATTTTGAACACGAAACAACACAAAACTAAGAAAAAAGAGAAAAACCATAAAAAAACCAAATTTCATTTTCAAAACGTCCTGATTTTCCTGTTTTTCTAAATGCTCCTGTTTTTTTAATTCCTAGTGCGGTCATACGTAGTGCCGAAGTGTCTGTGTGAGCGCCAAGTGTGCAGCTTGACGCGCCGCGTCGGTACATGTGTGTTGCAGTTCTGTAGCTGTGCGTGTACAGCTGTAGCGGTGTCTTTTACTCTGCTCTGTGTTTTCCCGCGTACTGAGCTGTCGGTGTGAGCTCAGGGGCAGATGTCGGTCGAGAAGTCCGGCGTGCCGAGCTTGACGGAGCGTGGCCCGCTCCCGTCGCCGCGGACGCCTCCTTCCACAATGATGAAGGCGATTACGGAGAGAATAATCGTCGCTCCTTTGCATTGCAAGGAGAAGGAGACGAAGCTCCCGTCTCTCGCGGAATTCGCAACCGGGACCATGGAGGATAAGCTGGAACGGCTGGACGGCCTTATACGGGGTCTTGGCCGGTTCTTGCGTGTCAGGAACAATCTCCACAAGGAGGTGTTCAGCTACCAGGTGAGCCTTGGTATGGCCCTCTCAGCGCTGGAGAAGTAATTGGGAAGCAAAGTGCCACCCCGCCCTCCCACAGCAGATAAGGTGGTCTGCACTTCCCCTCTGTTCACGGGCAGTGCGATGAGCAAGCGGCCTGCGGAATCGCCTCCGGAAATGCGCATGCCTCCAAAGCGTAGCGCTGGTGGTTTCGGGTCCCACACAGTCAGACGAGAACAGCAACGTCGCCGAGGACTGCGACAACTACGTCCTTGTGGACCATTGACGACGTCACCGGCGCAAGTGACAGCCCCAGTTGCCATCCAATGCTGAGCGTGATCCTGCCCGCCAGTCTCTGAAGCCGCGTCCACCGCACCGCCGAGTTCACCATCGACCAGACGCAATCATTATCAAGGCAAATGATGCATCTACGTACGCCGAGATCCTGAAGAAACTCAAAGGAGAGCCAGCGTTGCAGCAGACAGTCGGTAGCAGCGAAATAACATCAGACGCATCGCCGCTGGTGCCCTAGTGCTGCAACTGAAAAAAGGCTTAGATAATGCCCCCGCCCTCGGTGAAGAGCTTGGCAAGGTGCTTGGTACCACGGCTACAGCCAGTGCCCTGCTGCACACGTCCATGATCGAGATCAAGGACCTGGACGAGTGTCACCAAGGAGGAGGTCACCATGGCACTGGACGCTCTGCTGGGCGTTCCGGTGTCTAAACGCGACCCCGGACGACCTGGCACCCAAAGCGCTGAAGATCGGCCACCTACCGATCGGCTGGGTGAATTGTCGCATCCGCGCTCGCGAGGATACTACGCGCTGTTAACGCTGCTGGAGTCCTGGTCCCATGGCCACGCGCTGCGAGAGCCCTGACCGCACGGAGCTCTGCTATCGATGTAGCCAGAAGGGCCATCAGGCAAAGACCTGCATAGGCCAAACAGCGTGCGTTCTCTGCCAAGAACGTGGAGCTGACGACCATCGTCACGCGTCCACAAGCTCGAGCTGCCCTCTTGCACGTAAGATCACCCAGGCCCGCCGATGATGAGAATCCTTCAGCTCAACCTCAATCACTGCAATGTTGCCCAGGAACTGCTTTGCGATACCATCAGCAAGCTGCGCATTGACGTGGCCATCCTGTGTGAGCAATACAAGAACCTTGCTCCACCCAATACATGGCTCGCCAATGCCGACGGCCAAGCAGATATCTGGGTGCAGGGAGGAATTCCGGTGCAGGAGCGCCCGGCTCGAGTGCATCCTTACTTGACGTAGGCCCGAATCGGCGAAATTTTCTTTTTCAGCGTCTACGCTCCGCTAAGACTCTCTGAGATGGAATTTTCCGCCCTCCTTGCCAACATCACCGAGGAGGCACGCGGCAGGAGGCCCCTTGTTATTGCGGGGGACGCACAGCGATCATCAGGTCATAATTTTCGAGATCGAGGAAACCGGGACTTCCACCGGGCCCTCGACGCGCCAGAGCAGCAGATGGACGCCCGTACTCTCGATGCGGACCGTTTCTCCGCCATCGTGTCCAGCGCATCGGTCTCTCCCGGGACCGCAGAGGATATGGCGTTGAGCCTCATGACTGTCATCACCAGCACATGTGATGCCTCCATGTCGAAGGCAAATCCTCGCCACCGTCGTGAACCGGTGTACTGGTGGACGGCTGAGATCGCTGATCTCCGGCGCTCCTGTCTTCGGGCTCGCAGACTATTCCAGAGATCGCTTGGCCGGCAAGACGAGGAAGCCCACAGTGCGAACCACGCCTCCGCAAGAAGTCTACTGCGCGTTGCAATCAAGACCAGCAAGCGCCGGTGCTGGAGACAGCTTTGCGACGAGGTCAACAGCGACATTTGGGGCAAACCGTACAAGATTGCCATGTCGCGCCTGCGGTGCCTGCAGACCAAGCAGCCTAGCTCCCCTCTCCTGGTGCGCAGCGCGGTGGCGACTCTGTTTCCGCGAATGCCGAGCGGGCCCGCTCTACAGCTGCCGCGTCAGGCAGGAGAGCTCATGCCAGCCATCACCTTGGAGGAACTCAGAGAAGCTCAGTTGAGGATCAAGGAGCGCTCTGCGCCTGGTCCGGATGGCGTACCCAACTCGGCGCTCAGAATCACTATTGCCGCACGTCCCGACATTTTCTTGCGGGTGTACGCGACATGCCTGGAGAACAGGCGTTTTTCCATCTGGCTGGAAGCGCCAGAGGCTTGTCCTGCTTCCAAAGCCAGGTAAACCCCCCGACGAGCAGTCCTCGTATCGTCCGCGGTGCTGTATGCTGGACACGGCAGGCAAGATTCTTGAGAGAATCATATGCGGCCGGCTGGAAGCTTTCACAGAGAGACCCGAAGGCCTCTCGAAGCAACAGTATGGCTTCCGGTAAAGGCGATCAACGATAGATGCCATTGAAGACGTCATTTTCACCGCCCGCAATGCAGAAGCAGGCACGAGGTGGTTCCGTGGCACCAAGAAGTACTGCGCCGTAGTGACTCTCAACGTGAGGAGGCCCGGTGGGACAACATCTTCGCTGCTTTGCGCCGTTTGCTCGTGCCCGATTACTTGCTGAGAATAATTGCCAGCCATTTCTCAGCAAGAGTGCTCGACTTTACTACGGATGATGGTCTGGAGTCCTACGAAGTCACTGCAGGTGTCCCACAGGGGTCAGTTTTGGGCCCGATCCTGTGGAATGTCGAAGCATGGGACCAGTCGACTAAGGGCCGTTGGACGCATCAGCTGATCCCGAATATCAGAGTGTGGACCGAGAGGAGACACGGAGAGTTAAACTACCACCTCACGCAACCCCTGACTGGGCAAACACCACAGCCGACGCTACGATCATAACCATAGCGCACAATGCCCGATTTGCTCCTCATCCATCAAGAACGCGGAGCACGTATTCTATCACTGCCCGAGGTTTAACGAAGAAAGAGAGAAACTACAGGCTCTTGTCCAGGAGGTTATGACGCCGGAAAACACCACCAGGCTTTGCCTACTCAGTTGTGATAAGACTGAGAGACGAAGGAATGGATAGAAGGGGATGACAGGACGTTGTGGCTAGAAGAAGACGTCACCTCATCCAAGCCCTCATGAAGCGCTTAATGCCAAACCCTCCACCCCCGTGAAGTAATGCCTAACGGCGGTTCCCGTGGGGATGGAACAAAGGGAAATCGAAGTGGATGTAGCTACATAATCTATGTACAAAAACCAAAATGTTACATTTGCTATATAATGTAAACTTCTATTTTTCTCTTTTTGCTAAATAAAACATATTAATACATCCGAAAAAAAACCACACACACACACACACACACACACACACACACACACACACACACACACACACACACACACACACACCACACACACACACCACACAACCACACACACACACACACACACACACACACACACACACACACACACACACACACACACACACACACACACACACACACGAGGGTTGAGTCTGAAGAGCGAAGCAAGCAAGACGTGTTCTGCTCGTGCTCCGGTATTCTCGACCTTTTCGTTTGGATTTACGTTAAATCAAAGTGTTTGTGTGAGTGCTGCGCGTTCACGGTGGCGGGCCGCGTCGGTGCATGTGTGTACAGCGCCGCCGCTGTGTGTGCAGCTGTAGCAAGCTATCTTGCATCGTGTGTCAGTTTCAAGCGATGCCGACGAAGATCGGGTCCTCCCTCGAGATGATTGCGGTGGCAAACACGCGCAAAATCCTTAGCACCCCTCGGGTGATAACCAAGGATTTCCTGCACCCGACCCCCGCAAAGTTTGCGACCTGGAGTTATGAAGAGAAGTGGACACGTATCGAAGGACTTGTGAAGGGTCTTGCCGGACGCTCGTTTTTCACGGGTTTACCCCTCATGCCAAACGCCGATAAAGATGTTTCACATCAATAACTTCATTCTGCGGTGCCAGAAACTGCAACTTATATGAAGTATAAAATTGAAAATCAAACGAACTTACCTGTGAAGTTCGATTTCAATTATACGAAATCCTTGCTTGAGTTAGTAAATATTGTAGATCGTTGATTCGATCGAACTGAACACGAATTGTTTAGAGAAACAAAAACCTGTCGCTCGTATCTGCCTTTACTTTCGTAGCCTTCCTGGCCTCATATTTAGTTTTTTGTATATGTATTTAAATTTGAACTTTTATATGAATTTGAATTTCGCGTGCTCACATGCGTTGAGTCTTGTTAGAGTTACTTTCGAAAATCTAACTTTCAACGTGTTATATTTCTCTAAAATCAACGTTGACCTATATATTTCGTGATTCCATTGTAAAGGTAATGGATTCACCTTTCAGAAAATGGAACTTTCATGAAAATCTTCCGTTTATTAAAAAACTTATGAGTAAGATAGGTAGCTGTCCATACAAGCCCAGGTTAAAATGCATTTTTCTCGAAAATTTCAATGTTGACTTACATTTTTTTACTGATTCTTGTTCGGGAGGCTTCAACGCTTCTTTTGATGTATATAACATCAATTTCTTCCATGAAGTCGTTTATCGAAAGAGCCTCCTTAAACGAAAGAAAACATACTATAAATGAGTATCTTAACTTAATTTATGATTGATGCTGGAAAATCTGAGCTATCATTCATTATGGGTTGATTATAAAATTGAGCAAATGCTCCAGATTTTTCTGACCCCCAGCCGCATTTTTAATGGTTCCAACATCAACACCTTTACTATAAGCTTTAGATATTGCGGCATGACGCGTGGAATGTCCAGAAAAAACACTTAAATCGATACCACATGCGCAAAGTGTACTTTTAATCCATTGACTAAAGGTTTGTGTACATATAGCTTTGTGCGGTTTCTTAAAAGAAATAAACAACTGTTTTTCATTACCTCTAATCGCACTTGTTTTCCCTATATAATAATTCAATAACGATGCGACACACAGTTCAGGCTTTTCGTTAAATATGGGGATAATTAACAATGGTTGTGGTTTGCCTGGTGCCGACGTTTTAATGACATCTAGAATTTTGATTTCTATTTTATTTTCGCGATTAACAATATTATCGATTTTAATGGCAATCAATGATTGAGCTCGATGTGCTGTAATTAAAGCTATTAACATGGCTAATTTTTTACTTAATTTTTCAAGGTTTAATTCAGCCAAATGGTGCCAATTTGATAAATAATCCAACACTGTACTAATATCCCAAGTCCTGTTATAGCGTAGACGAGATGGTCGTATTTTATGAATGCCTTTAAAAAATTTTTTAAGCAATGGATCTTCACTGATACTCTATAATCTAAAATATTTGAGATCACCGCCTTAGCTGAATTAAGCGTACCAAATTGTGCTCCTTTATTAAATTTAATCATTAAATACTCAATAATTTTTTCCACTGGAGCACTGAAATGATAAACATTTCTATCCTTACAAAAATTCATACATTCAACAATAGCAGAACAATACTGTTTTAATGTACTCTTTGACAACGTTTGCATCAAAATTTCGATGGACTCATCTTTCATGCCTTTCCGCAAATATGACTCCCAGATAGCATCCCGGCCATTAATATAAGTGTGAGTCAGAGGATGAATTATCTGCCTACATGGAGATAACAATAATTTTCGATTAGGCTTAAAATATAATCGGTTTCCCAATCAACAATTTTTTATACACAGGAAACCATGTTTGAGAAACCCAGAACAGAACTATTACAATACCAGTAGCTTTGTCGTTTACAATTTTTTGTAGTACCTTTGCGATTACAGAAAACGGTGGAAACGCGTAAAATTTAAGTTTGTACCACGAAATAGTGAAAGCATCCACGGCCATTGCATCTGGTTCTTTAAACCAAGAACAAAACAATTTACATTTCTTGTTTATTTGCGTTGCAAACAAATCAATTGAAGGAATTCCAAAATTTCTAACTATTTTATTATATGCGTAACGCGCAAGCTCCCATTCAGTGTCTACATTCCTAATTCTGGATTGAACATCGGCTTCGACATTTTCACTAGTTCGTATATAAGATGCATATAACCATAATTTGCGCTCTTCTGTCCATTTCCAAATTTTAGCAGTTAATATATCATATTTCTCGTGACGAGAACCACCCATTCGATTAACATAAGATAATGCAGTCGTGTTATCTATCTTTAACAACAATTCACAATTTCTCAAATTCGCAGTGAAAGCTTTAAGTCCTAAATATACAGCTAATAACTCAAGATAATTTATCGAATACTTTCTTTCGTCATAAGTCATAGCGTTGCAACAGAAATTTAGAGTCCCGACGAATGAAGTACACTCGAGTATTGTGCAAGACTTGCGCTTACTAAATTGATCAATAATCTTTAAAACGCTAAGCTTTTCCGCTGGTACGATAATTGCATGTCGGCCGAGCTTAATAATAAACCTAAGAATTTGAACTCGTTAGATGGAGTAACCACGCTCTTATCATAATTGATAGTAAAACCAAAGGATTCCAGCAAGACAATAGATTCCCGTGCGTTATTCGAACATTCATCGAATGAGTTTCCTAATATTAACATATCATCGATGTAAATAACTGACTTGAGGCCTCTCTTTCTGAGAGAGTGGACCGACTGTCTTCATAATTTTATAAAAAACGTATGGAGCACAGCTTATTCCGAAAAGAAGGACTGAAAACTCATAAAGAACCGACTGGACGTAAAAACGCAAATATTTACGGTAGCGTTTTGCTATCGGGACTGCATGAAAGGCGTCCTTCAAATCAATTTTTGACAAAAAAGAACCTCTATGCACGATATTTTGTGCAGTGCGTATATCTTCCATCTTGAAATGGGGCACTGTGATGAATTTGTTCAAATGTTTCAGATTTATTTTAAATCTGAAACTACCATCTGGTTTAGGTATTAAGAAGTAATTTGACAAAAACTGTTTCTTTTTGCTCCTACAGCAGACAATGCACCCTTTGCTTAGTAGCTCCGTAATGTGCTTTTCAATAAAATTATTTTCTGTACTAGAGAAAATTGTTTGTTTAGGACGATTTTTCTGATAAGGCAGTTCATCAAATGGCAACTCAAAACCCTGTACCCAGTGAAGTATGATAGCATCTGAGGTTAAACACCTCCAATTATGTAAAAAAATTTTGAGGCGACCTGCGGATTGACTTACAGCGTCTAGTACTTGTTCCTCCGCTGGTTCCGTGCTTTGTTGTTGTAGCTCTGTTCATTCGGATACTGCTATTGTTTCTAATACTGCTGTCGATCGGATTGCCCGCCCTGCGATTTCGTGTCTTCGTACTTCCGAATCCTCGACGAAATTCGTAGCGGGCGCTTTGAGTTTTTTGAACTCTCTTTATCGTAACTTTTTGGAGCTTCCTTTATTAGCTTCTTAGCAGCAGTTGAGCGAGATTTTGCAGCTCTCAATTTTTCCTCCAAGTTGTTGCCAAAAAGCCATTCGTCGACAGTAGTCTCCTTTTCGATGTACTCTCTCACCGACAGATTACGGTGCGGCCAAATTAGAGCCCTTCGTGTCAGTGATTCCTCTCGTTGCGCGTCAATAAAAATTTTGCAGCAATCATTAAGAATGCTCACTTTATCTACGTTGTCTAACTCCTCATTTGCCAACGACTTTGCTGTAAGGGATGAGAGAGCAGCAATAGCGATGGCTAATTTTGACTGCTTCTCTTCCAGGCGATCGTCACGTGAAGCAACTGGCTTCGGCAACAGCGATTTTATTTCTACGTTCAGCTTGGCTGCCTCGATGAACAAGCAGTTCTCTGAAATAGCATATTTTTCTTCAAGCTTTTTGCGCTCTTCCGCTGGCAGTCCCTGGTCGCCAATTTCTTTCATTCGAATTTGAACTTCCTCGGGTATTGCAGCGGCACGTATAATTTTTGAGGTTAGCATTGGCCCCATTACCGAAAGAAGCGTTTCATCGATTATGAGCTCCTTTTGAGGAGAAGTCGCAGCGTTGGTGTCGATGAGATTACTCTCAGCCTTATCTTTGTTTATTGCCTTCGCTTCTCGAGAGTTATGCCTGCGCTTTTTAGCGTGGTGTCTCGGTGAGCGCTCGTAGTCGTCTCGCCGCGCAGATCGTGAGCGCGAGCGAGCTCTACGTTTTTTAGTATGATGCCTTGGAGAGGTCTCGTAGCTGCTTGTATGCAATTAGGAAGATGATCTTGAGGAACTTGAACTCTCATCGTATGAGTCGAATGATGACGACCGACTCCTGCAACGCGGGCTCCGCCCGCATGGCGATAGTCTTCCTGGTGCTTCTCGATCGCGAGTGCGAGAACGTCTCATCCTTCGCTTATCCTCGCGATACCTTCAGTAATCGCTCTCCAACGAAGAAGACGAGTCAGGCGTTCGATAGCGACCTGTGTAGTACAGATACTCGATTAGGTTATGCTTGGCGACTCGCAATCAGCCCTAGGCTGAGCAAATTATTGGCCTGACGAACAATCTGTGAGTCATGATTTATCTGTTTCTCAGTTAGCCTGCATGCGATAGCCCTAGACTATGCATTTTTTTCCAGCTAGCCAGCATGCGATAGCCCTTGACTATGCATGACCATTCTAACCTCTCTACCGGACGACCTAGTCGTGCGCGGTAGAATCCCTATACGAAGTCTGTAACAGAAAAACAAGGAAAACTTACGTCTCTCCTTATAATGGTGCTTATGTCTTCGTCGCCTCTTTTCTCCACAATGATCCTTGATTGCGTACTTTCTTTTCCCCATCTTGCTAAAAAAAAACTTTCTTGATTCGTCTCCGTGAACGTGTGGACTTTATCGACACAAAAAGGTGGATGAAGAGCCATCGCCGCGCGCGCTACAGCAGGCCGCCGATCGGTGAAAAAATAAAATAATAACTTTGAACGTATGTGGTGACATCGATACGCAAAGCGTGTTACTACATTGTGATCTCGAGGAAGAGGCTCGCAGTATAATTGAGTATGATACGCGTGTCCTTGCTGCGCTCGGGCTCTAAACTACGCTGTGCCAGAGAGTGCTACTCATGGCACTTGTATCATAAAGTACTATTTCATTATACTATAGCATAAAAATGTCTACAATTTGGTGTCGATCCTTATATGTATAAATGTTGTAAATAGCTTATGAAAATAGTGGCGTATCCTGATCGGAAATTAACATGAGGGCTCCATATAAGCTCATGCTAATCCCCGATTTTTTAGACTGAATTTTAAATGCCAAAGTTGGACTTGAGCGGCTGCAGTATTTTAGGATTTTATTGCGTTCACAAAGTAACTCGTAAAGTCCGAGCTTGATAGTTTAGCTACTCAACTACTTTTGCACACAAATACTCGTTTCTTTATTATCTCCAATCTTCCACTATCATCCATACAGTCATTACCTCACTAGCGCTTCATTTCAATACTTTGTATCCTCACTCATCACTACCATCGGATCATGCAACGGAAATTATTATCAATAATACGCGAGTCCAAGGGGAAAACGCACGGGTTACAACGATAGCCCGACGCGAGTTCCAATCAAGTGCCACGTAATTACACTGCGCGCAATCAGCTCGTTTCTCCGAAATACAGTCTACGCCTGTGCTCTACTCACGCTAGCAGACGCACGATTTGGTCACAAGACGATATGCGCTATCTCGCTTGCTCTCACGTGAGCGTCCAAGGTGGAAGTACCGCTTCGCAAGATGCCCACGCACAGGCCTGTCCAAGGTACTTGCTACGACAATTATTCCGATTCTCACGACTATTACTACAACAATTCTATGACGCGCAATACTTCCTATTTTCTCACTCATCCATCCACACTACGCAATCTCCCACACACACGCGCGACCGACCAAGTCTAATACAATCTACAACTTATTTTCTTCGCTTCTATGCCTTGGCCTTCGTTCTCGATTTGCCTTCCGCTGTTCCCAGCTGCTCCGTCCTCGCGGTCTGTCCGGTCTAAGATCGTGCTCGATTCGCCTCGGAAATGCCTCGGACGATTCACGTGAAGGTCGCTGTACAGCGGATTCGCTTGGCTCACTTCCTTCTGACCAACTCGCGAATCGCTTCGTCACGTCGCAACACTTCACTCGTGCACTTAACTCCTAGCTTGAACACAGCTTCTCCACGAACGCGACACTACGACCTTCTGCTGCACACACAGCTTCAAACGAACAACTCAACTCAACCGTTGCCACACAGCTTCTTCACGAACAGCCACTACCAACATCTGCTACAGCTTCTTCACGAACAGCCACTACCAACATCTGCTGCCTCACAGCTTCTCCACGAACCACGATCAACGTCCAAGGACAACGCTGCCTCTCTCACTCGCGACTACTCTCTACGACACATCTTACTCTCTTACGGTATGATTGCGAATCTTTCCTGAGTGTGCACTTCGCGCAGATCCATTTTGCACCGTTTTGCATAATTTGCTAATTCGACACTCAGTGACATCGTTCTTGACAGTGAGATCAAGAAGGCCAGAACTCATAAGATGGTAACGGACGGTGAAAACCACACTCGCAAGATGACAATAGTAGACGAACGGGAGGTCGCCGAAAAACGTCAAGATACGAGATGAACCGACCACGGAAGCTAAGTTGTTAAACAACATGATTCCTTGTGTATTTTTGGTCGCTACATCCGAATATGACATTTATTTTTCCCTAAATGATTGAGAAAAACGCAATTTTCATGAAAAATACGTAAAAAATGTTTTTAAATTTTTTCAAGTTCAACTCGCTGTATCTTGTAGAGTTTTTGATATTTTTGATGAAATTTTAACCGTATATTCTTGAGATCCTTTAAAAGAAAACAAGCTATCATCATTCGAGTTATTAGGTTAATTAGAACCAGAGATATGAATTTTTAAACTTTTATTGTGCGATTTAGCGAAGGGTCAACTACGAACTGAAATGTTGTGTGACGAAAGTTCGAAATTAGATTTTTAAACATCATAACATTAAAATATAAGGTACAAAGAAGTTTTTGGTAAAATTTCAGCCAGAAATATTAATTAGGAAAAAATGGCAAGAGTTTTAAGATTGCGTACCGACCGCGCGCGTTGCATTTCGGCAGCGCAGCAGTCACCGCGCCGCGGCTTGCTGTTGCTTGTTAAATTTGTTTATTTCGCAGCTTGTCAATGCATGTTCTCATAGCCGAATTTTGTTCATTGTTAGTTTTGAGTTTTTTCGAATACATTATCGATCATTGTGCATACACAGTTGAATATTTTTTACGCATTTCATCAGTAAATTTAAAATATGTGCGACCATACTAAAAAAAAGGAAGCCAGGAGATGATTTACTTGTGTCATCGAAAAATTGCAACCATCCATGCCAGCTTTTGAAAAGCATGTTGAAAATGAACGCGTGAGAGTAAAAAGAATTAAAGGCAAAATCATAAATCAAAGTTTCAAATATTAACAAGAACTTTTATCGATGTTACACCTTTCAGTACTCAAAGAAGAATGAATCACCGGTCGTTCACCAATAACCAAGTAAAATTAAAAAAAACAAAAACGATCTCTTTGGCAAATTAGCGATTGGACATAATTTGAATGAAAGTGTTTATTTATCAGATAGCATTGGATATAGTTCTGTGTGCTCCGAGCCGGACGCGGCAGGCCGGCTCGGTGGCTGCTGCGCTGCCGAAAGGCAACGCGCGCGGTCGGTACGCAATCTTAAAACTGTTGCCATTTTTTTCCTAATTACTATTTCTGGCTGTAATTTTACCAAAAACTTCTTTGTACCTTATATTTTAATGTTATGATGTTTAAAAATCTAATTTCGAACTTTCGTCACACAACATTTCAGTTCGTAGTTGACCCTTCGCTAAATCGCACAATAAAAGTTTAAAAATTCATATCTCTGGTTCTAATTAACTTTTTCACTCGGATGATAGCTTGTTTTCCTTAAAGGATCTCAAAAATGTACGGTTAAAATTTCATCAAAAAATATCAAAAACTCTACAAGATACAGCGAGTTGAACATGAAAGAATTTAAAAAAAATTTTTTCGCATTTTTCATGAAAATTGCGTTTTTCTCAATGACGCTGTCATTTTAGGGAAAAATAAATGTCATATTCGGATGCAGCAACCAAAAATACATAAGAAATCATGTTGTTTAACAACTTAGCTCTCCGAGGTCGGTCAACCTTACTTTTTGGCCAACGTCCCGTTCGCCTATGGGCGGCGAGTATCGCACTCACAAGAAGTAGCTAGAAAGTAAGAACCAAACTCAGAACATAGAGCTGAAAGTGACCTAGACGCCCCGCAAGTAACAGAAAGTTAAGTAGTATCACTACTAGTACTAGTGAAGCGAGTTTGAGTTCTTTACTCGACAGGAGACGCCGAACAGCGAGAAGGTGGCTCACAATAAGACTTCTCACAGAGAGAAAATTTGAAATTTGGTGATCTAACTTGTGTTTTGCCCGATGACTTATCATTTAAGAGAAATAGTATATTTCTTAACGGGTGCACTTATGGTTTTTTAAGAAAAAACTTAATAGTTATTGAAAAAAAATCAATCATTTTTGCAATGTAACAAAAAAATATTTTTATCTTGAAAAATATTGAGTTAAGAAAAAAAGTTCTAGAATAAAAAAGTCTGAGAATTGATCAAGAAACATTCTCAAATTTTTTCAGAATTTTTGGAAGTGATTTTGGGAAACCAGATTTCCCGTATTTTCCAGAAATCGGGAAATTCTGAAAAAATTTGAAGGTGTTTCTTTAACGATTCTTAGACTTTTTTGTTGCATAAAGTTTTTCTCTATACTCAATAGTTTATGAGATAAAAAATAGTGAAATTTTAAAGTCAATATTTTCAATCAAGCCGCCATTTTAAAAAAAAAAAATTATTTCAACAATAACCAAGGTTTCTCAAAGTAAAGACCGCAAGAGCACGTTCTAAGTATATTTTACCCCCATATAACAATGATGAATGGTTTAATAATTAAAATGAAAAAAATTTTGACCTGAAAGCAGATTGAGCAAAAATACACACATATTCGGCAATAAATGGACAAAAAAGTCATTCAAACTCGTGCCAAATAATTAATTTTTATTTTATTTTTTTACTTTTCCTTCGTTCAATCACTAGCCAAGAATAATTTTGATCGGTTAGGAAATATCCTGTCTATTGTAGAACAACAGGAAGACCTAGGAAAACTGATGGAAAATCGACAATTTTCTATATTTTATTTCAAAATTTTTTTACATTTTCTCTAATAGATGGGGGTCACTGTGTAAACAAATTTTTTCACGATTCTTTTTGCGATAGCTTTGAGGTTATATTCAAGCTTAAATTCAATGTCACCATTCGACACCCATCGATTTTTTCATCATTTTTATTGCTTAGAATCCAATTTATAAGTATTTCCCATTTAAAATACATATAATCTTCAAACTATTTGAAGATCACAAGTATTATATACGACGAGCATTATAGATATTAAATTCATATAAATTCAATCTGAATAAAGAGCTATTGAAGGTGATTTATAAGAAATGTGATATTAAAATTTCAATGTAAAACGTTTTTTTATCATATTTTTTTAAAAAAATTAAAAAAAAGAGTTACAGATAAGGATTCTGGTTTCGATCTTAATAACGTTTTTTTCACAGAAGCTATAATATAGGTAACCGAGATCAATTTTTTTGAAAATATTTAAAATAATTATCCTTATTTTTTTTAAATTTGCTAGTATCTTAAAATTTCTGTGTCTAGTCGTATCACTATATTATGGTTACGTTATGATTATATAGTTTCCATGTGATAAAGGATTTACTTTTTTTACGTTTTTTCAAAGAAAAGAGAAATTTTATAGATTTTCGATGCACTTCCATTTTTCCGAATTGAAAAAAAGTGAGACTCCCGTTGTCAGCTAGGTTACCTGTTTTACTAGTCTTATCAAACTCAATGCATAGGTATAAGATTATAACGGGTCGACCTCCTTCGTTAACGTCGCTGTTTTGTTACGCGCTGGGATATTATAAGCTCAGTATAGCACAGACTATATGTATAAAAGTATATATATTTACGTGTGCATGTGCGTCCGTGTGTATGGATGTATAAGCACATGTATATAGTTCTTGTGCCGGCACTCAGCAGGCTATATCGAATCGGACTTTCGATTCAGTCAGTCTCGAGCAGTAGTCACGCGCGCTTGTTGCTCGTTTCAATGTCTCTCTGTTTTTTATAAGTTGTCTTTGTTATTATTATTTTTTTTTCGTTTTAAGTCGTAAAATTTTTTGTATATTGTAAAGAAAATAGATTAAAAGTGGAATAAAGCTGTTAATACATTTTTGACGCAAGTTGTCAATTGATGTATCAAATGGCTGTGAATGTGCTTTTATGGGTGATATCAAAAGTTATTGAGTGTAATGATTTTTTTTTTTTTATTACAAGGATGTAAGTGCTACAACGATAAAACTCACCTGCGCGTGATTGATAAAACCAAAGAGTGAGAGAAGCACTACGTGGATTGTATCAAAGCACACATATACCTCCCCGCCATTTAAAATTGTATAGATAGCATAGAAAATCATTAAGACAAAAGGTTTTTCAATACAGAACTCGCTCACAGGGAAAATTCAAGCAATCTCATCAGTAGAAAAAGTGGTGAGTATATATAATAATATAAAAAGTAAAAATAGTTTGAACTATAAAGGCTCGGATAAATTTTTTTGCGGTAAATGAATTCAAAGAAGTTGGAATATTGTCGAACTTTTCAAATTGTAAGTTAGATTTGTTCTTTTGGTTTTATATTGAGTGATATTTAGAAATTCGATATGGTGCTAGCGTAAGTTTTTATCAATGGATGTATTGATTAAAAAAGTATGTGTTAAATTGTAATCGTTGGCGATATTATTAAATGGGTTGCTATGAACGCGAATTTAATTATTTCTCATTTTCCTTTACGGTAGCATAATTAAAATTTAACTATTTTTTAACTTTTTTATTTGATGAGTTATGACTCAGCGTGTGGTTATTTTTGTACCGTGATCATCTTTTATCAATACTGCTGTATTTTTTCAATTCATATGCTGATATTAATTCGATTAATTTTTCATCACATATTAAGTAATTATCAAAAATTAAGTTCATACCATTTTAGCTTTTTATTTTTTACTTTAGCAAAAAGCCTACATTGGCTTTGCATCTTTTTATTAGAAATTCATAAGCATACTGATCTATATTATAACTAGGCTATTAGTATAATAGACATCTTATGTTTTGAAATAATTAGAAAATAAATTTTGTTTGTTACTTTTTTTTTGTTTTGCACCAAATAGTGGTAAATTCACATATTTTTCCAGTTGTAATAAACTTTAATAATAAATATATATTTAAATAAATTTAACTAATCATTACTGACGGAGTTTCATGAACTTTTTGAATTTAATGTCAGAATAATCAAAAAAATTTATTGACGCTGTTAAGGAAGAGTAGCACGTTTCTATACATTTTATAATATTAACGTGCTATTCTTCTTTAACAGTGTAGAATATGATTTAAAGATATAGACAATCAAGCACAGAAAATTAGAGTTACAAAAATTGATTTTTCCTTGTTTTCCGAATCAAATGATACTTAATTCATAGGTCTCATACTTATTTCTTGCGTTTGTGTTATGTAAATTTGACAGTTTTATTGTTAAAATATTTAAATATAACATGGCAACAGAAAGATGGTCCCTTATAGTAAAAAAACCATTTTAGACAATGTTTTCATGTAACCAAATTTATGTGGAAAATGTTCTTAGAATTTCTTCAATTTTTTTTGGATTTTTTCGAAAAATGTCAAGAAATTTTGTGGATTTTTAAAAAGTCATAGAGTTAAAAAACTAAATATATCCCAAAAAATGCGGGATGATTCTTTGTAAAATTTATTTCAAGAAATAAATGTGAGACCTATGAATCAAGCTTCTTTCGAATTGTAAATTAAAGTAAAAACAGAAACAGGTTTTATTTTGGCTTACAAAATATTCTTCTAACAAAATTTCATAAAAATATGATAAATTTAACTAAACATCTACCTTTCTCTCTTTTTCTTTATCATTCTTCTGCTTACTAAAAGTATGAAGGTAAGTTATTATGTATGTTATTATGTAGTCAGTAGCTAGCAAGACTGCGCATTATGACATTTGTACACACTCAAGAGCAGAGCACATACCTAAAAATACCTTTTCTTAAAGTCCATGACTTATTTTGTTTTGCTCGCGATGATTTTGATCTCACGTTTGTGAATATTTTTCAGGTCAAGAATAACCTGGAGAAAACTAAATTTTTCCACTTTGAAATTTATTAGTTATATCATAAACTCATAAAACTTCAATTTAATCATAGTAGTAAACAATTCATTTAGCAGCGTAATCCAGTCAATCTATTTAATTAAGCTCTTAATGTTAAAAATTACTTTTTTTACAAGTACTTTAGTACTGTAAGGGATTGAAAAACTAAACTTCAGTCTTCTTTTGTTGAGATACATCTTTTGAGTATGAAAGTTCAATAGATTTTTTTATAATCTTGTTCATCATCTCATTTTTTGAATATGTTGTTTTTTTCAGTACTGACTATTTCTTTATCAATGTATACTTTTTTATTTTACGTGCAAAAAGAGCTGAGCACCGTTTAAACTCTTGGACTATTATCTAATTTGCCAACTTTATCATTACTTTATTTCATATAATGAAACCTCCCAAAAAGGGCCACCGATGAGACTAAGATAAGCGTCCGCTATTGGAAGATGACCGTTATGGGAGGTTTCACAGTATGACCGTACGATGCTCTTATCTGAATTTGCTCATTGCAAATAAGATGGTAACAACATTTTAATGTAACTGCTAGTAATGTAAAACCAGCGTAGTAGAGGATCTGTTTACAATAAATAAAATATTATTCTTATTATGGCAGCACATATTTGCATAAAAATAACTCCTATGCTAGATTTATAATTTTTTAAGTTGCTGAATTTAACTCAAATGAATGTATCTATCAAGGCAAGGTAGACTTAAATTATTAGAGTACATACACTTTTATGTAATATTGACTCTTTTAGATAAGCTTTTACATTAATATACATACACGACGTATCACGCATTCGATAATTTTATTCACAGAATCATATTTTTCATAACTACATGCTTTAAAAAAAGGCTACAGGTTTTTTTCAAGTAAGCCCATCTTATTATTATAAAATTAAGCATTTGTGTGCAATAAGCTATCGTACAAAATTTCTGAGAATTAAAAATGTTATTATCACATAGTCATAGATAAAGAAATGCAAAGATAAGTTTCACAAAGAACAGAAATTACTTTACACCTTTAATGAGTAAATATTTCAAGTTATCCAACTAATGAGTTATATACGGAAAATGGAGCCTCTTTTCTTGACACTGCTCATTCATTATATTCTGTGTATAAACTGAACGTGAAGGCCAAATCACAGAATTTATACACATGTAAGTAGCCTTGATTGAAATTAATATTTAAAGCTGGTATCAGGTTTGCATGGTATCTATTCAATTTACTAAACATTTGGCGTACGTTCGTGTCTCTACTGTACATCATTTAATCTTAAAAATTGTTATCTTTTCACATATTTAAATTTTTATGAACATAAAATTTTGTCTATTAAAAACGATTGTACGTCATTTTGAATTCATATTTCATGTTAATGTATTATTTCAACATTTGTGTGTCAATGAATAAAATGCTGATAATCTTTAATATATAAAATGACGTAAACTTAAAAAATAGGGAAGTACTTGATCAATTGATGATTTCTGTATCTTCATAACATCTATTATCATTTGAAATGCAACTCTGACGAATAATAAATAATACATAGAATAAGGGTAAGATATTACATAAAATATTTGAAATATTCTAATTCCCCTATAAAAGGGGCGCACTTGATACACTGGCATATTTGAATCATGTTCATGCGTGGTCGGCTTTAATTCTTAATGAGATCGTTAACAAGCATCTATGAAAATTATGAAAGAAAAAGAAATTTTAAATTTGAGCTATGTTTTTACGGCATATGGAGAAGAGCTGAGAAGTAGTTAGTTTTAAATAAGTTCGATTAAAATCTTATGAAAATATAGTTTATTAGTTCGATATTATATATTTCTTATTGAAACAATCATTTTTATCGCTGGCAAAAAGCTACTGACGTGGTAAAACAGCAACATTTTTATGAGGAAATTTTTTTATCAACTTCATTATATCAATATCATAAAATTATTACCTGACGATAAGACTCGTTCATGCTTGCCTTGATAATATTCAATACTTGCGATTCTTTTGTGGATATTCGAATATTTCTTTTGAGTGTACATGATTGTGACAGGCAAAAAATATTTATGATATTGTTTTAATATCTGATGGAAAATGATTAAAGTTAGTCATTTATTTGCATTAACTGAAATGAAAATGGAAAATTACCTCTTTCAGTTTATTTGTAAATGTTAATTTAAAGATAAATTTTTGCTAAATAATCCGCAGACTTGAGTGAAATAGCTTTTTTAGCTTCTGTTTTAACAGGTGGATAAATCTTGACGATGCTTTTTTCTGAACTCTTTCTCATTGATATATTTTCATTTTTTTTAAATTTTTGCATTTGTAATGTATTGAATATCAAACTCGAATAAAAATCATAAAAAAATAATAGTATGAATAATAATTATGAATCAATAACTGCATCGGACATTTTTTAACATAGAAAAAGCATGAGTGATTTTAAGCGCATTGATTGGGTTTACCTCAAACATGAATGAAATAAAAACGCTTTGACGCAATTATTCATTCAAAAGCAAATCAAAATTGATAATTTTGTTATAATGTATTTTGTACTTACCGACCAATAAATCAAAATACAACCATAATTAAAGTTGATTGAGTAGTGAATGTTGTATCTATCATTTTATTTTCAATGTTAGCTTTTAAAATATTTAAACAAATAAATTATTAACAATCTAATATTCTGTTAGGATGGAACACAATAGTTTTGACTCGTGAATATTTTTATTTTTAGCCTAACTCACCTACTAAATATTTTACTATTTACTCAACGACGCGATGGCTAAGCTTTTTTGTTGAATCTAGCAAGTGATACAATCTGAAACATGGTAGGCGCACAAATATAATGAGCATATACATGAAAGCAAGTTTTTATGAAAACCATTGAGGAATCGGTCTTTTTTGTTGATATTTCAACGGTCATGTTGAATTACAAACTTCCTCAAATTGCTCATAATATTATATAAGTCTTAAAAAGTCAATTAAAAATTTTAGTTATAACTAAAGTGTGCAATATTTGTGTAACTATACCAATGATTTTGCTTTCAATTTCAAACGATTAACGAACATAATATAATTCTTCATTTATACATAAAAAAATCGAAAAAAAAATTTTCCAAAAAAATCCTGTTTACAAAACAATAAAAAAAAATCATAACTTTTTAACTAATCGATGGATCTGAAAATAAGTTTTTGACGCTTCTTACGACACACAAATCCTTTAAAACAAGCCGTACAACTTTTCGCTACGTGTCTCCGTTCAAAAGTTACATTGGTTCCGAACCACCAGACGTACACACACACACACACACACACACACACACACACACACACACACACACACACACACACACACACACATACACACATACACACATACACACACACACACACATAAATACTGCGCCGTGGTGACACTCGACGTGAGGAATGCGTTCAACTCGGAACAACTCGGACAACATCCTCGTCGCTCTACGCCGTTTGCTCGTACCCGATTACTTGCTGAGAATAATCGCCAGCTACTTCTCAGCAAAAGTGCTCGACTTTACTACGGATGATGGTCCGGAGTCCTACGAAGTCACTGCAGGTGTTCCACAGGGGTCAGTTTTGGGCCCGATCCTGTGGAATGTCATGTATGATGCAATCTTGCGCCTCAACTTCGATGGCGATGTTCGTATCGTTGGCTTCACAGACGACATCGCCGTGGTGGCTGTCGCAAAGCACCTATGGCAGATCGAACAAGATCTGAACGCTGCCATCCTACAGGTGCGAGGCGCGCTCCAAGCTCTCAGCTTGCAAACAGCTGATCAAAAGACGGAGGCACTGCTCATCACCAGCAGGAAGAAAGTGGAAACCATCACCATCACGGTATGCGACCACAGCATACGCTCGTCCCCCTCCATCCGCTACCTGGGCCTGCACATCGACGCCAAGCTGAAGTTCGACCACCACCTCCGAACAGTCAGCGCGAACGCAGCCGGTGTGATTGGTGCCCTTACGAAGATCATGCCCAACTCTGGCGGGCCCAGAAGCAGCCGACGCAAGCTGTATGCTCACGTTGTCGACTCCATACTCCTGTATGGAGCCTCCGTCTGGAGCACAGCAGCACAAAAGCGAGTCTACATTCGACAGGCGGAGTCAGCCCACCGACGAGCATGCCTGCGTGTGATCGGAGGCCGGCCGCATGTCTCTTACGAGGCCACATATGTCCTTGCCGGCATACCTCCACTGGCCCTTCTTGCGGACGAGCGAGCGCGGCTCTACGGCCGCCGCCGAGAGGACGCAGAGGACGAAGAACGCTTGGCAACGCTAAGCAAGTGGCAGGAAGCATGGGACCGGTCGACGAAGGCCCGATGGACGCACCGACTGATCCCAAGTATCAGAGTGTGGATCGAGAGGAGGCACGGAGAGCTGAACTACCACCTCACGCAGCTCTTGACGGGGCATGGCTTCTTTAAACACCATAGCCGACGCTACGACCACAATCAAAGCGCACAATGCCCGGTCTGCCCCTCATCTATCGAGAACGCGGAGCACTATTTCTACCACTGCCCGAGGTTCAGCGAAGAGAGAGCGAGACTACACTCCCTGCTCCACGAGGTCATGAAGCCGGAAAACACCACCAGGCTCATGCTCGAGAACGAGCCGAACTGGCTCGCTGTTGCTTCCTTCGCCTACTCAGTCGTAACAAGACTGAGAGACGAGGAAACAGACAGAAGGTGACGACCGGACGATGCTGCTGGCAGAAGACGCCACCTCAACCAAGTCTCCATGAAGCGCATAACGCCGACCCCTCCATCCCCGTGAAGTAATGCCTAACGGCGGTTTCCGCGGGGATGGAACAAAGGGAAACCGACGTGGATGTATCTACATACACTATGTACCCTAAATCAATATGTTACACTCTCACTTCTATTGTTACATTTTACCTAATGTAAACTTTTATTTTCACTTTCTGCTAAATAAAATATATTAATACATCCAAAAAAAAAAAAAAAAAAAAAAAACACACACACACCCTGGAAGAGCGAATCAAGCAGGACGTGTTCTGCTCGTGCCCCGGTATTCTCGATTTTTTTTGTGTAGATACACGCTGAATCCAAGTGCTTGTGTTAGTGCTACGCGTTCGCTGTGGCGCGCCGCGTCGGTGCATGTGTGTATACGGCCCCGCCGCTGTGTGTGTGCATCTGTAGCAAGCTATCTTGCATCGTGTGCTAGTTCCTAGTGTCATTACCACAGTGTTTCCCGCGCTTGGTACAATCGGTGTGAGCCGCGGGCGTTAGTGTGAGGGCGTGCTTCGCGCCGCTGTACTGGTGCTCTGTGCTGTCGAGCCGACTCGCTTCAAATCGGCAACTATGTGCGACGGGCAGCAGGACCAACAGGCGCCTGGGTCGACGGACGAAGTCGGAGAGACGAGCCAGCTGGAGAGCGGCTCATTGCCGTCAATGCCGACGAAGACGATGACCCCCTCTGCAGTGATTGCGGCGCCTGACACGGAGAATCATCGGCGGCCCCTCTGCTAGCAAAAGATGCCCCGCTCCCAACCCCCGCAGAGTTTGCGACCGGGAGCTACGAAGAGAAAATGATTCGGATAGAAGGACTTGTGAAGGGCCTTAATACGTTCATCTTTGGCAAAAATAACTTACACAAGGAGGTGATCAAATACTCGCTGAGTCTGGAGCAGGCCATCTTAGCGCTCAAGAAGACGAAGCAGAAGCAAGTACCGCCTCGACCTCCCTCTGCCAAGAAGGCGGTCTGTACTTCTCCAATATTCCCGGTCCAAGCGGCTTGACGAGAACGACAACGATGTTGGAGACAAAGACGGATTTGTACTTGTCGACCATCGTCGTCAACGCCAGCGTAATCAGACGGCAACAATAACACCTGGACCTGTCTGCCCTGTCGACTGCCGAAGCCACGGCCAGCGCAGCGTAGAGTTCACCATCGACAAGACGCAATCTTCATCAAGGCGAAGGATGCGTCTTCGTATGCTGACATTCTGAGAACTCTCAAGGCGAACCCGACGTTGCAGCAATCAGTCGGGAGCAGCGTTCAAAACATCAGACGCAGTGCTGCTTGCGCCCTGGTGCTGCAACTCAAATAAAAACTTGGACAATGCCTCCACTCTTGGCGCGAAATTGGACCAAGTCCTCGGTGACGCGGCCACTGCCAGCGCTCTACAGCATACTACCATGATCGAGATCAGGGACCTCGATGAGTGTGCCACCAAGGAGGAGATCGCCGAAGCGCTGAGCACATCGCTGGGCGCCCCGAGCCTCAACAAGGAAGTAGTCAGGTCACTACGGAAAGCGTACGCTGGAACGCAGGCGGCTGCCGCGCGCTCCCGACGACCTAGCGCCAAGGCACTGAAACTCGGCCACATACGGATTGGCTGGGTCAACTGCCGCATCCGTGGTCGTGAGGATGCTCCGCGCTGCTACCGCTGCTGGAGCCCCGGTCACGTCTCAGCCCGCTGTAAGGGACCTGATCGCTCGGGCACTGTTTCCGCTGCGGACAAGCAGGCCACCAAATAAAGGATGCAAGAACAACCCAATGTGCGTTCTCTGCCGAGAACAAGGCGTTGCCCACGACCATGCGTCCACAGGCCGGTACTGCCCTCTTGCACAGAAGAACACTCAAGCCCGCCGATGATGAGGATTATACAGCTTAACCTCAATCACTGCAAGGCTGCTCAGGATCTCCTGAGCCAAGCCATCCGTGAGCAGCGCATCAACGTGGCCATAGTCTGTGATCAGTATAAGAACCTCGATCCACCCTATACATGGCTCGCCGATGCCAACAGCCAAGCCGCCATCTGGGTGCAGGGAGGTAGCCTGGTGCAGGAGCACCCACAAGAGCGCGTCCTTCTTCACCTGGGCCCGTATCAGCGGAATCTACTTTTTCAGCGTCTACGCACCACCAAGACTCGCTGATGTAGAATTCTCCGCTCTTCTCACCAACATCACCGAGGAAGCCCGGGGCAAGAGACCGCTCATCATTGCTGGCGACTTCAACGCCTGGTCAACGGAGTGGGGATGCCGAGCGACGAGACAGCGCGCCACCACTCTCCTGGACGCGCTCGCCCCCCTCGAAGCTGTACTGCTGAATACCGGAGATACACCAACATTCACCGGTGCACTGGGCTACTCGGTCGTAGATCTCACCTTCGCCAGCGACACACTCGCTTCCCAAGTTACATCATGGGCCGTAAGCGAGCTCTACACGCATAGCGACCATCAGGCTATCGTGTTTGAGATAGAGATCGCCAGACCGCCTGGACCCGCGACGCGCCAAAGCTGCAAGTGGAACGCGCGCAGCCTCGACACGGAGTGCCTCACGGCCATGATGGCCGGTGCCGCGGTTCCACCCGGGCCTACAGAAGAGATGGCAACGAGGCTCATGGCTGCCATTACCAGTGCATGCGACGCGTCTATGACCAAGGCAGGTCGACGACGTCGTCGTGGCGCAGTATACTGGTGGACAAGCGAGATCGCTGACCTCCGGCGCTCATGTCTGCGAGCGCGAAGGCTTGCCCAGAGAGCGCGTGGCCGGCCAAATGAAGACGCCTGCCGAGCGAGCTATACCTCCGCCAGACGTCTCCTGCGCGCTGCTATCAAGACCAGCAAGCGCCTATGCTGGAACAAACTGTGCGACGAGGTCAACGAGGACGTATGGGGCAAACCATACGAGACAGTCATGTCCCGTCTCAGAGGACGAGAGCAAATTCACCGAGCTCACCGACCATGGTGCGCCGCATAGTGGCTGCTCTCTTCCCTCGTGTGCCTGACGAGCCAGCTCTGCCACCACCACTCCAAGCAGGAGCAATTGTACCAGCCGTCACCATGGAAGAACTCCGAGGAGCATGCAGGAGGATCAAGGATAACACTGCGCCTGGGCCGGACGGAGTACCAAACGCCGCTATCAAGATCGCCATTGCCACGCACCCTGACATCTTCTTGCAGGTGTACACGGCGTGCCTGCGAACCGGTGTCTTTCCCGCGTGCTGGAAAAGACAGAGGCTTGTCCTGCTGCCAAAGCCAGGCAAGCCACCCGAAGAACCATCGTCGTATAGGCCGCTGTGTATGCTGACACAGCGGGCAAGATTCTCGAAAGAATCATCTGTGACCGCCTCGAAGCCACTACTGAGAGCCCTGGGGGCCTCTCAGACACCAGTACGGCTTTCGGAAGGGGCGATCGACGATCAACGCCATCGAGAACGTCATCGCCACCGCCCGAGAGGCCATCGCGGGCAAGAGATGGAACCGCGGCACCAAGAAGTACTGCGCCGTGGTCACCCTCGACGTGAGGAACGCGTTTAATTCGGCTCGGTGGAACAACATCAACGCCGCGCTACGCCGAATGCGCGTACCTGAGTACCTGCTGAGAATAATCAGAAGCTATCTCTCAGCGAGGCTGCTTGATTGCGATACGGACGACGGACCAGAGACCCACAGAGTCACAGCAGGCGTTCCGCAAGGATCTGTCTTGGGGCCCATCCTGTGGAACGTCATGTACGACGCCGTTCTGCGCCTCAACTTCAGAGGCAACGTAAGGATCGTAGGCTTCGCGGACGACATCGCCTTGGTGGCCGTGGCCAAGCACTTGTGGCAGATCGAACACGATCTGAACTCTGCCATCGCGCAGGTGCGTGGCGCGCTTCAAGATCTCAGCCTAGAAACGGCTGACCACAAGACCGAGGCCCTTCTCATCAGTAGCAGGAAGAAAATGGAGACCATCACCATCACAGTGGGCGACTGCAGCATAATGTCGTCCCCCTGCATCCGCTACCTGGGCCTACACATCGACTCCAGGCTGAGGTTCGACCAACATCTCCGAATCGTCAGCGAAAAGGCAGCAAGAGTGGCTGGAGCCCTCGCGAAGATCATGCCCAACATCGGTGGGCCCAGAAGTAGCCGACGCGTGCTCTATGCCCACGTCGTCGACTCGATTCTCCTGTATGGAGCACCCATCTGGAGATGTGCGACAGACGCAGGCCTACATACGCCAGGCAGAGTCGGTACATCGACGAGCCTGCCTGCGCGTGATCAGCGGGCGACCACACGTCTCCTACGACGCGACGTACGTGATATCCGGCGTACCACCGCTGGCGCTACTAGCGGATGAGCGAGCGCGCATATACCAGCGCCGCCCCGAGGATGTCAAGGAGGAAGAAAGAAGAGAGACGCTGAACAGGTGGCAGGACCGGTGGGACCGGGCCTCAAAGGGCCGATGGACACACCGGCTAATCCCAACATCACGGAATAGAGGGGACATGGAGAAGTGGACTACCATCTCACACAACTCCTGTCCGGGCATGGCTACTTCAGAAGCCATAGCCAGCGCTATGACAACACCCTTAGCGCACTCTGCCCGGCCTGCCCAGTCACAGTAGAAGACGCGGAGCATGTGTTCTTTCGCTGCCCGCGATTCCACGAAGAGAGGGAGAGACTCAACAAGTCTCCAAGAAGAAATCGAGCCTGAAAACATCGTCAGGCTCATGCTCGAAAACGCAGGAAATTGGATGGTGGTAGCGTCTTCGCGCAATCAGTCGTCTCCAGACTGAGGCAAAGGCACAAGAGGCGTAAAAGCGATCTGGACGATGCTGTAAGAGAAGAATGCTTCTGGTTCCCGAACCCCTAATCACCGTAAGGTGGACGGGGGATGTACGGAAAAGACATACAGGCAGTCCCCGCTATTCGCGGTACTCAGTATTCGCGGTTTCGCTTATTCGCGGTTCTTCAATTGCGCCATTGTTTCGCTATTCGCGGGAATTGGATTCGCTTATTCGCGGTTTACTTCACGGTTGTTTGGTAAAATATTTAGTATTTATAAATAATTTTTTGAAAAATGGCTCCAACAAATGTGAAGCTGCTTTACGCCCGTACGAAGAACTGTACAATGATATGACCCGACGCGCAAAACAAAAACGCGTGACTGACTACTTTAATAAAAATTAAAAAATTATGCTGAATTTTTTCTGTTTCGGTATTCGCGGTTTCGGTATTCGCGGTGTTTTTCGGGAACGAATTAACCGCGAATAGCGGGGATTTAGAAGCTCTATAGAGTCCCCACCGAAGTAATGTTTAACGACGGTTCCCGGTGGGGTACTCGTTTCGAAGGGCCACTGGCTGCAGAGTTCACTCTGCCCACGTCCACAAAAAAAAACACACACACATACACACACACACAGACATTTAAGGACGATGGACGTTCAGGCTGATCCCGAACATCAGGTTGTGGATAGAGAGGAAACACGGAGAGGTAGACTACCACCTTACCCAGCTCCTGACAGGCCACGGCTATTTTAAACACCACAGCCAACGCTACGACCACAACGCTAGCGCAGATTGCCCAGCCTGTCCCCACACGGTTGAGAACGCAGACGTCTTCTTCAACTGTCCTCTTGAGGAGGGAAGACAGAAGCTCCATCGCCAGCTCCAGGAATCTGCCAGGCCTGAAAACATCGTCCAGCTCATGCTAGCGGACAAAAAGAACTGGCTCGCGGTAGCCACCTTCGCCACCTCAGTCATGACAAGTCTGGAGCCGAAGAGATGGCCAGAAGAAGATGACCGGACGATGCGGCATGAAGAAGACATAACAAAAGTGCAAACGTGACGAGCTCGCTGCACCAGCCCTCCCTCCCCGCGAAGTAGTGCCCAACGGCGGTTCCGCGGGGGTTAAACAGGGGCAGAAGGAGAAGCCGATGGGCCACACAACATCCTCCATATTCTTCCATATTTATTTTACCTTATTCTTATTCTGCTCTACATATCATATGTAACCGAAACCCCATAAATGTACTGTAATACATTTTCTTTTTTTGTTTCTCAATAAAATGAGCCCATCGCTCCCATTTAAAAAAAAAAAAAAAAAAAAAAAAAACACAGAAATTTGTTCAGAATTCAATGAAGATTCCAAATATGTGTCCGAAATTGTCCTATGACTTCTATATCAAAACTTGGATTTGACGCCTAACACAAAGCTTCCTCTATAAGGAAGCAAAAAGTGATAAAAGTTGTGTCTACACAACACAAAAATATTGACGTAAAATATTGAAGAAGATATTTATCTCTGGGTGAATATTGACTGTTATTCGTCGCACGCACGGGGACTGCAGGTCGATAAGTAAACATGCAAGGTTTACTATTATTTCTATCAGCTCATGAGTATCGAACGTTGATGAAATTGAACATGAGTAGCAACCTTCACGTTCTTCCCTTTTTAACCAGTATCATTCCAAAAAAAAAGATCGATTAGTCGGTTTGAGATGTGTCACCATTATTCGAACAATTAAGGTTTTTTCTCATCAATTTTATACAATTTTTTTTCATCTACCATTATATTGGTAAAGGAGAAGTTGGAAAAATAGTTTTGATATAAACTTAGAACAGTTTCAGCTAAATGGAATGTTCAAAAATATTGAAGCCTCAAAAAACTCTGTATTACAATAATCAGAGTTCGTTATTAATTATTTCTTTGATAAAAAGACTATTGTAATAAGTTCAGGCACGAACCCATGAATTGTACATTTTATTGTGTATGGATCAAAATAATACTTTTTTACAAAATCGTGCGCACGTATGTCACCGATTTTGACGCGCTTTTGGTATGTTATAGTACATGGAAAAAAAGTGACGAAACCAACATTTTGGACCCCCTCCCCCCTCCTACCCCTCACTTCCGGTATAAACCTCTATTTATTATTTATATTTAAGTTTTGTAATTTTTTATTGAAACAGTAATTTTTTATTGAAATCTAACATACACCACCGCAAGTTACTCTTTTCAACAAGTAATTTAAAAAAAATAGAGTTCTCTACGATTTTTTAACGCTCTGTAGGTCGATTTCAAGGTAGCATTTAAAGTATGTAAAATCCCTCGTTTAGCTTAAATCAACACGATTTTCTGGACATTTTGCGTACACAAATCGTACCTTCAAAACGACTTACAGGGCGTTAAAAAAATCGTAGAGAGCTCTATTTTTTTTTAAATTACTCGTTGAAAAGAGTAACTTGCGGTGGTGTATGTTATATTTCAATAAAAAAATTACTGTGGTACTGGTACACATTCAAACAATCAATTTTTTTTCAGTAATTTTTAGTGTTGCGCTCAAATACTACTGGTAACTCGATATTGACTCGAATCTAATAATAGTATATATGGATTTAAAGAAGACAAAATTTCCAAGAGATCAAAAAAAATTTGTGTCGATACGATAAATATAGCCAAAGATAGAAGCATTTGAAAATCGACAAAAATTCGATGAAATTTTTTGTTGCGATAATTTTGTTGCCGAGTGTATTTATGCAAAATTGTGATTGATTTACAATGGGAGGAAAATATATAATATTGTCATATTTTTTGCTTTTCCCTTGTTTTACAAAATCCCTGCAACAGTGTTAATACTAATAATAAGTCGTAAAAGTTTTATGAATAGGGAGATTTTGTTATTCTTGTGTAAAAAGTTAATATCAATTTTTTTTGCGATATGTCAAGCTATGATTGCCGTAAAAAAAAGTCGAAAATCGATCCGCCACAAAGCTTTCTCTGTGAGGAAGCAAAATATATAATAAAGTATATATAATTTTCTTATTTTATAATTTTCCATACAGTGTATAGAATAGGATGTTTACGAAATAAACAAATAAAAAATAAATAATTATATTTCGGTGGAGGGAAAGTCCGAGCAGGGAAGGGAAGGGGGACATATAAGAGAATACGTATGTAAGAAGATATATTAAAATCTCATTTTTTTGTTTACAGCAATGACGATTGAAGAATCAAGGAGATCACAGCGACCTTACCGATATGGTATGGTATTACTTTGCGTTGGTGCTTTGATTAATTGGCTTGGCTTGGCTGAACATTACGTCGAACCAGTAAGATACGTTGGAGTAGCTTGCATCGTTGCAGGTGCGCTTTTGATATGTGCTGCTATGTGCTGTTGGCTGCATGCACCTCCGACAAGAGCTAGTACTCACACCCATCGAACAACTCATGTTCCCACTGTTCCGGTTAGTTCATTTTTTATCGTATTAACTGAGTTTTATTCATATAAGTACGTAAATCATATGTTACTGTCAAAATGACGAAACTTGAAAAACTGAACAGGTGAAAACCCATACATCAACACCAAACATTGCCAGTGATTGAATAAAATGGCAAAAGTTAGACCTTTTCAACAAAATTTATTGGAAAACCCAATTTGTAGTTAAGAATTTCAATACACTCCCTTAAGCCCTCAAACTGGGGTTTCATTTGCTATCTAGGCCAATATTCTATTTTTCATATTCCGCAGCGCAAAAATAAAATTTTTCATTTAACGCGTAGCATGAAAGTGCTATAAAAGGTAATCAAATATGAAACATAAATTATCTACTTATAATTGTATGATGAGAATAATTGGATTTCAAAACTTTCACAATTTATATACAAATACATTCATGAACAATTTTGATTTAATGAATATTTATAAGAATCAATAAATATAATAAGTGTCGTTAGACCGTAGGTTTTTCATACTTGGATCAAATAAGAGTCCATTTAAGGTGGTTCATGACTAAATCGACATGTAGACAGATGGTTATGAAACTTTGCAGAAATATTCTTTATAATGTGCTTGATATGCTGTAGAAATTTCAGCATGGGTTACCGTACTAATTTTTGAAAACGAAGCTGTTGAAAATAGTAAATTTAACATGGGCTCTTGGCCATCATAATTTCATACATTTTACGCCATAACTTTTTTATTCAACGACAGATTTTAACGAAACGAATATGTTATGCTTCAAGTCACTACCTTTCGATTGGTATGTTAAAAATTACCCTTTACCGTACTAACTAATGAGTAATTAAACAAAATGTGCGTAAAATCATTGATTTCGAATAGTGCGAGCGGTTGCCTGCCTAATGCGAGAAAGAGACAGACAGACGCCTCGCTGTACTATTGTTATGATTGCTGACGAGCCACCTTAAATCGAAAATTCTCATATATCATACAAGATGCGGCAAATATATGGAAACCCTTGAAAATCTCGTGAATTAAACGTACAAATACATCAAAAACCCTGCATTGAATGTATTTTTGACGAGGAATCCAATTTTTACCTTGGATTTGGCCTTAAACATAATCTAAAAGCTATTAATGGACCAAACATCGATTTTTCAAATAGAAACCCTAATTGTTTCGTCGTAGAAGAAGTTATGTCGTAGGCTTGAAAATGAGATTTGGAACCAGACGTCGTAAGAAAATTTGGGTTACATATTCAGAAACTACATTGAATTTCCAACAAATGTCTGTATGTATGTGTGTTGGCCTTCTCGGCCTTTTAGCTACGATAGAAGTGTAGACAATGTAGACTAAGAATGGAATGTACTCTCAGTACATCTTCTTTTCATTAGCTTTAATAAAAGAATTATAATTATTATAATTAATGTATCAAAATGTAAGGTGTAGTTAGTTTATATTAGTTGTCAATTATAAAAACGTAGTTTTTATTTAAGGGAATCTGACACAAAATTTTGTAGATCTTTAGGTTTATTTGGAGTTTCGTATATGAAAATGAAATAGGTCGTATATTTTCCCTTTAATAGCAAACCCGTTTCATTAATAGAATTTTTCATGAGGAAGCCCTTCGCCAATATATTGGCTGCTGTTTTTTTATTGCAGAATTGAAAAGAACAGAAAATTTTAAGTATGAATACGTCTTATTTTTTCAAGGTCATTTTAAAGGGTGCTGCAGACACAAATAAAAACCCTAATTTTAGCGTGTATTTTCCGATTTTTGAACTTAGTTGTGTATTTTTTTCACAATATGCAGAATACGTCGATGAACAAAAAGAACTCGACTTCCTTTTACGTGCTACCACCTAAAATTGTGAAATAAATATATGTACATATTTTTTTCATACTTTCACCCCTTTTAGATTTTACTTTAAGATTTTGGCATCTTTAGGTTTTGGCCCTTTTGGATTGGTACTTATGTACCCCAATCTATGTTTAGCTTCTGGTTAATTAAATACTTAAATTATAAACGATAAGTGATAAGACATAAAACGTATTGAAATAGATTATTCATGTCTGCCACTAGACAATAAATCGATACCAAATTAGGCTGAGTTAAGTCAATATCAATTTCATTACTCTTTTATATTAAATATTTAATATTGAACATTGATTTTTCTTCAATGCTGCAAATTTCTATTCTTATGACTAATAACGAAAATATATAACTATTATAGATAATCAAATCAGTGTAAAATTGTATTTTGTTTTAATTATTGAAAAAACAAGATCGATGCCATTAGTGATTTGACGTGTTTTATGCCTATTTTGACGTTTTCTGTACATTTTTCGACACACTTTGATGTCTTTAGATCTATATACTTAAAAACCCATTATAACAAGTTAGCAGAAAGTAGTTGACATTCTTTAGTTTTTAAATAATTTTATAAATGAAAGTCCGAATTGGGTTCAATTAGATTTTGAGTTTTCTGATTTTTTCCATCTATTTCAATCGTTAATTTTCAATTTATCTTTGCAAGACATTGCCGATGCCACAAAAAAAGTACAAATTAAATAGACAAAATATTTACAATATTAACAATGACAGTTCTACAAAAATTGTAGAAATATAACAATAAATTTCAAATATTATCAGAGCGATACAATAATATTCAAACAAGCATTTGTAAGTATTTATAAGATAATAATAAACAAATTCATAGGATAATAATAAACTTTATAGCTTTATACGAGAAATTAAAGTACATTAATTAATATGATAGATCGTATTTCAATTGGAGGCACATCAGTAATCATACATCATGAAACATTCCCAGCTCTAAACACAAGCAATCAGTACAAATTGCAAACACTATAATTTAAGCTCAAGAAAATAGTTTTATGATTTACAGGTAGAAACATAACATTCAAAATTTTACTATATATGATTTTAATTTGAGAATTTTAATTTCAAAAATTTTGCAAATCCATAAGGTAGTACACTTCTTATACATGTAATCAAAATAGCCAATACAATAATATGAGTTGAAAATAAAACTTGTATGGGCTCTTCCCTAACTGAAGATTGAGTTTACTTTGCAATTCTTTATACAATCTTGCTGAGGTCACTTTCGGTGCAAATAGAGATTTGTAGAGCATTTGCATCCTTGCTAACAAAACTCGTTTCATTTTGAACCCATATTCGGGAGTAATTTGATTTTCTAGCTATCTCTCTTGCTTGGAGTTTTAATCCATGTACATAGTGAGACTCCATTGCGCGACGATTAATTGACGTGTCTGATTGATTGATTTTAAAAAGTGTCGCATAATTTAATTTACTATCTTGTTTTTTTGCCTGAATTACCATGTCTCTCAGGGCAAAGCGCGGTCTTTTTCATTTACATTTGCCTGGCTTTTTTGGCTTCGGTAAGGGGCTGAGATTTCACGATGTCACTTTTAAGAAAGCTTAGTTTCGATCGCTCAAGGACTTTATTGATGATCTGACATGGTTTTCTCATTGAACTTGATAAAGCACCACAGATTTTCAACTCCGTTCTTACAGATGTGCGTAGAGTGCATAGATTTTAAACTCACTACTTCACGATGGAGTAAAGGTGTGTCCTCTTGTAATTCCTAGGTTTGCTGACTTGGTTTGGTGACTGCGTTTTTCATGCACTTTAGCTCCGAACTCTCTCAAGTATCAACAACAATTAGATCAAAATATCTTCTAAATATCGAAAACTCATTTTATTAAAAGCTCAAGAAACAAACCAAACTGTAGGGCACTAAAACTTTCCACGTGTAAGGATCACTATTTACAAGTAGTAGCAAAAAAATTAAAATTTCTCGATGGAAGAAAAACTTACAAGAGAGAGTAAAAATATAAGTTAAAACTATCATATTAAATTATAAAATTTAATAAAACGTAAAATAATTTTAAATTACTAACGATTTTCGGCGGCCAATGCACTAAATTTTTTGAAGTTTCTTATACTTTCTTACTTATTATTTTATGCCTGCAAATGATCGCATCGACTGCAGCAGGTCATTTTCGTGAAAAATTGTTTAGAATTTATTAATTTTTATGAATAAATTAAAACAGATTTATAAAGAATATGTAGATTAAACAAATTTAATCATCTCAGTGCTCTTCAGTACGTCTATGATGATGTTACAATGCTCACTGCTGCATTAAACTGAGGAAAACGATCATCATTCTGCACGTTTACAATTGAATGTTACGCATAAATATAGTAAGAAGTGGCTATTCAAGAGAAATGTTTACACGGAATCTTTTATATCCTTATACGAAAATGACAATTTTTCAGGTAAAATTAGGGTTGTATAGGTTTCTTAGATTTTCGTTTGTCAATTTTTGAATTTCGTGTGCAAAAATAAAAACGTTTGTGAAAGAATTTCCCCCGAATATACCAATTCAAAATAGTAATAATTTTAATTTTTCACGACAATTACTTACTGCGTTTGATACGACAAACTCATAAG
This sequence comes from Trichogramma dendrolimi, assembly GCA_034770305.1. NCBI lineage: Eukaryota > Metazoa > Arthropoda > Insecta > Hymenoptera > Trichogrammatidae > Trichogramma > Trichogramma dendrolimi. Next base: position 952,396 of record JAPMIB010000051.1, read on the forward strand.
TAAATTTTTAGAATAATTAATTTATCATTACAAAATTGTAATTTTTTTGCTTCCTCATAGAGGAAGTTCTGTGATAGGCTTGAAAACGAGATTTGGAACCAGACGTCGTAGGATGTGTTTGTGTGTGTGTGTGTGTTTTTTTTTTTTTTTTTTTTTTTTTTGGGAAGGAGGGAAATCCTTTTACGGATTCAACATGTGACGGGATGTTTGTCGCATGGATATGTCAAACTCGAGTAGTGTACTGTTGTATATGTACTGTTGTTATGTGGCGGATGTTGTGCCTCCCTACTAATACCCACTAAACCCCATCCTTTTCTTCTGCCTCTTCTTCTTCCCCGCGGGACCACCGTTAGGCATTACTTCGCGGGGAGAGGCTAGAGCTACATGCACACTTCGTGGATGTTTTCTTCTTCTTCAACGTCTTCTTCAAACCGCATCGTCCGGTCGTCTTCTTCTGGCCCTCTCTTCGCTCCTCAGTCTTGTCATGACTGAGTATGCGAAGGAGGACACTGCCAGCCAGTTGGGTTCAACGGCAAGCATGAACCCTACCAACGTCTCAGGCTCCATGGGCCCTTGAAAGAGGCGATGGAGCACCTCTCTTTCCTCCATGAATCGAGGGCAATGGAAGACGACATGTTCTACGTCTTCCACCGCCGGAAAACAGACCGGGCACGAGTCGGTTGTGTCGTTCGAGGTTCGACACAGGTAAGACCTGAAGCAACCGTGACCGGTCAGGAGTTGTGTGAGATGGAAGTTCACTTCTCCATGTTTCCGTTCGATCCATGGAGTGATGTTCGGAATGAGTCGATGCGTCCACCGGCCCTTCCTCGAGCGGGCCCATTCGCCCTGCCATTCATCAATCGTCTTGGCTCGTTCTTCGCTCTTGACGTTCTTGAGGCGGTGATGGTAAAGCCTCGAACGTTCGTCGATGAGCAGTGCCAGCGATGGTATGCTGGCAAGAACGTAGATGGCATCATGGGAGATGGTGCGAAAGCCGCAAATCACACGCAGACAGGCTCGTTGATGGATCGACTTTGCCTGGCGTATGTAGCTCTGGTCCTCGCCGCCTCCGCCATATTGGGGCACCGTAGAGGAGGATTGAGTCGATGACGCTGGCGTACAGCCTACGCCGACTACTTCTCGGACCTCCAATGTTGGGCATCAGACCTAGCAGGACCCCCGCAACCCGGTTGGTCTTGTCGCTGACGATTCTAAGGTGTTCGTCGAATCGCAGCTTGGCATCGATGTGCACGCCAAGGTACCGGATGCAGGGGACCGACGTGATATCACTATCGCCGGCTCTTAGGGTGATGGTCTCCCTCGTCTTCCTGCTCGTGACCAGAAGAACTTCTGTTTTCTGGTCAGCGGTTTGTAGCCCCAAGCTGGCGAGCGCAGCTCGCACCTTGCGAATGGCGATGTTCGCGTGGAACTCGAGCCTGTGCAGCTCCTTGGACACTACAGTGACCGCGATGTCATCTGCAAAGCCCACGACTCTCGCGGGCTCCGGCAGCTCGAGCCTCAGGATCTTGTCGTACATGACATTCCATAGTGTGGGGCCAAGTACAGATCCTTGAGGCACGCCTGCCGAGACATCGTAGGTCTCCCGCCATCATCCGTGGTGAACTCCAACACTCTGTCGCGGAAATAGCTGGCGATGATCCGCAACAGGTAGGTCGGAACCTCCATCCGGCTCAAGCGGTGTAGATGTTATTCCACCGCGCCGAATTGAAGGCGTTCCTCACGTCTAGTGTGATGATGGCGCAGTACTCCTTGGTGCCCCGATGCCATCTTTTGCCACTGATGGCCGATCGAGCGGTGCTGAGTACGCTTTGTACGGCGTCGACAGTCGACCGCCCTTTACGGAATCCGTGCTGTGAGTCCGCCAAACCGGCGGGACCCTCAGTGTGGGCTTCCAGGCGGCCGACTATAATCCTTTCCAGGATTTTGCCCGCGGTATCAAGCATACACAGCGGGCGATACGACGATGGGTCCTCGGCCGGCTTGCCTGGTTTCAACATCAGGACAAGCCGTTGACGTTTCCACCGAGCCGGAAAGCATCCCTTCCTAAGACACTCCGTAAAGACGCGGCGAAAGGAGTCGAAGCATGACTCCACCGCAGTCTTCAGGGCAAGGTTGGGAATACCGTCCGGCCCCGGAGCTGCTCCATTTCTTACCTTACGGTACGCCCAACGAAGCTCCCCGATGCCAACCTCGGGGATCAAGTGCTCCTCCAGTAAAGGTGGAGGGCTGATCTCCCGATGGATGACTTCTGGAAACAGTGTGGACACCGCTCGACGCACCAGATCCGGTGTGGTGGGAGGCGGCGTCCTCGGTCCCCTGAGGCGAGACATGACCGTTCTGTATGGTTTTCCCCACACATCGCGGTCAGCCTCGTCGCAGAGTTGTCTCCAACAAAGGCGCTTGCTTGTTTTAATCGCCTTGTGGAGACGTCTCCGAGCCGCGGCCAAGGCCTCCCGACGAATGGCTTCGTCAGGACGGCCGCGTGCACGTTGGGCAAGCCTCCGCGCACGTAGGCAGATTTGCCGACACTCCGCGATGCTGTCGTTCCACCAGTACACAGGCTCATGGCGCCTACGTCCGTCACCTCTAGACATAGAGGCGTCGCACGCGCTCATGATTGATGACATGAGCTCGTCGACCATGTCCTCTGGGGAACGCAGCTGGACCTCCACACCAGACACCATTTCAGCAAAACACTCAATATCCAGGGTTTTCGCGCCCCACCTGCGAAGACCTGCAGGAGCGGCCAACACTACGGCTCTCCGTGGGAAGGATCTCATACACAACAGCCTGGTGGTCGCTGTTGGTGTAGACGTCACTAACCCGCCAGGAACTGACTCGGCTAGATAGCGAGTCACTAACAAAGGTTAGATCAACCACCGAGCCTCCCCGTGGTCCAACAAATGTCGGATCCGAACCGGTGTTGAGCAGGAGAACGTCCAAGGGAGCGAGTGCGTCGAGCAGCATCTCACCCCGAGGTCTGGTCGTCCTGCTGCCCCACTCCGTTGACCATGCATTGAAGTCGCCAGCAATGAGGACAGGTCTTTTTCCTCTAGCCTCGACAACAATGTCGGTCAGCAGGCTGGTGAACTCCTCATTGGAGAGTCTAGGGGGCGCATACACGCTGAAGATGTATTTTCCAGCTACCTGCGCCCAGGTGTAAAAGCGACTTTCTCCAGAGGAGCGCCGTTGCACTGGCACCCACCCACACACCCAGATCGCCGCTTGGTTAACGGCGTGATATCCAGGTATATGGTGACTTGAGGGGTCTGTGCTGGTCACACAAGATTGCCACGTCGATCCTCATCTTCCTCACCGTCTGCATGACTAGATCTTGGGCAGCCTCGCAGTGGTTGAGATTGAGTTGGAGGACACGGATCATTGTTGACGTTGCAGGTACTTCTTGATAAGCGGACAGCCCAAGCTCATCGGAGCGTGGGTTTTCGCACTGTCAGCAGTGTCAGCACTGCAGAGGATGCAGGATGGCACGTTTTGGCAGATGTTGGCCACGTGTCCCTCCTGACCACACCGATGGCAGCAGTGCCTACGGTCGGGTCCGCTGCATCGGGCTGCTGTATGTTCAGGCTGCCAACACCGGTAGCACCGAAGGACCTCAGCCTTCTCCCGGATCCTGCAGCTGACCCATCCAACTCGGATGTGCCCCAGCTTGATTGCCTTGGGTGGCCGTCCGGCAAAGCCACCACAGCTTTCTGGGTCCCTGCGTACGCCTTACGCAGGACTTGACCACCTCGACAGACAGCTGAGTTGCACCATCCAGTTGACGCTGGAGGGCCTCGCAGATCTCAGCTTTCGTTGTGACCTCGTCTAAATCTCTGATTTCGACTGTGGTCACATGCGTTCGAGCCGTCGCCGTGCCCAGCCCTTTCAGGACATCGTTTAACTTCTGGCCAAGCTGGCCAGCGTCGCCCGATGCCCTGTTGAGCCGGAGCAACAGGTCCCCGGTGGCACCACGCCGGATTCTGTTGACGCTTTCGCCAACCGGGCCCTGCAGCGTCGGCTCCGATCTCATCAGCCTCAAAATTTCCGCGTAGGACCGTGGGTCCTTCGCCTTAACGACAACAACGTCCGGGCGAGAGTGCCTAGTCACCCTCGTTCCGGCCGTGACGGGCTTCGTTTTTGGAGCCACAGTTTTTTTTGGGCTCTTCCTCCGACTTTTCCTGCTCCGGACTCGTTGCCATTCGGCGGTGCCGCCGTCGGCTGGTTGAGGGTCGGCGACAGCATTTGTCCGCTTCCCGGCTTGGGTTCTCGGGGCAGGTGTCGGGGCATTGCTACCACTCGTGGATGCCGTTGTCCTTGCTGACTTCGGCTTCCTGGTCTCAAGACCCGGCGAAGTTTGAGTTTCCCTCGCCACTGTATTGCTGCGAGGGAGCTGCTCCACCGAGTCCAGGGACCAGTAGCAGCTCTCGAAGATGGACTGGGCCTCATGCAGCATCTTCTTCATTTTTGTGCAGGTTGCCCTTCGAGTCAGCGAAGGCCGACGCCTCATCGATTTTCGGCCGAGCCGCGCCAAGTTTTCGGCGTGGCTCAGCACACGTACGCTCTTTTCAGAGCCTGCGCACGATGGGGTGTTAGACTCCGATGGTGTTGGGGTCTCATCCCCGACGACTTTGAGGTTGTCGTCGTGCGCCTTCAAGTGCTCCACCGTCAGCTCGCTCATCGAGCTCGATCTTGGTTTATTCTTCATGAACTTGTGCATACTATGTTTTGGAAATTCACCCAGGTAAGTGCCCCGACCCCCTGGATCCCTCCGTCTATGGAGGCAGCTGGCATGGCTCCAGGCATGGCTGAGAGCGGTACCAGACTGGGGACATCGTACCTGGGTATAGCACGCCCTACTGCACTAGCTCACCTCCGCTCTCTCGAGCGTCGCCCCAAACCAACAGAGGTGAGCATCTCTCTGGAGAGTTTCTGGCGAGCATCATGCAGCACATCGGACTTGCCTATTCCCGATAAAAACCCTCCGCCGCCACAACGCGACGGCGGACAGCCCTATCGGGGAAGCCGATTGACCGGTACTGGCTAGGAACCGGCCGCCCGTCTTGCCGACAGCGGGAGCCAAAGATGGTTCGGGTCACGTCAACACGCAGCATCGGTATCGCCTTGCCACCCAGGATCTCCTTTTGTCAGCTCACGGGTCGCACCGCACGGCAGACACGGCGGTAGCTGTAACCCTGCCACAGGGACCCTTACGAGGTGCTAACATCCGGGTCAGACATACCTCGGTTTTTTAACGAGGTTGTTACTCCTCCCCCTCCTCCTTCTCTGTCTCTTGGGTGACCGAGCTCCGGGCTTGGGACCGGCGAAGCGGAGTTTGTGTGTGTGTGTGTGTTGTGTGTATGTGCGTCTGGTGGGCTGGAACCAGTGTAACTTTTCAGCGGAGACACGTATCGAGAAGCGGTTCGGCTTGTTTTGGATTTGTGTGTCGTATGAAGCGTCAAAAAACTTATTTTAGGATCTACCGAGTTTAAAAATTATGCTTCATTGTATCGTGTTGTAAAATGGTTTTTTTTTCGAAAAAATTTTTTTTCGATTTTTTTCATGTATAAATGAAGGAATTTTTATACTTTTCTTACGGTTCTTAGAATGGAAGCAGAGCAGCCAGGCTTTAATTTAAGACCAAAAAATATAGATTCACCGAATATTATGAAAATTAACGACTCGAAATGAAAAGTTGTTTTTTTGCTTCCTCATAGAGGAAGTTCTGTGATAGGCTTGAAAACGAGATTTGGAACCAGACGTCGTAGGACAATTTTGTTTGCACGGGGTTTGTTTTCTCGGCCCTTTGGCTAAGGACCCTAGACAGTGAATTTAAAAATGAAATAAGAATTTTTCTTTTAATAACCGATCCCTTTTATTAATATTATTTTTTATGAGGAAGCTTTTTGCCAATAAATTGGCAGCGGTTTTTCCATTTTTTAGTTTTTCCATGTTATTTGAATCAGCTTGCATCATAAGGGCTTTTCATTTCTTCAATGAACGGTATTCAATGAACAAACGTAATAAATTGTAAAAAAAAGTAAAAAAGTGTAGAAGAACGAATCACATGTCTTAATTCGTTAGTAATTTCATATTTTCTAATACATTTTTACTTTTTTATGTCAGTTAACAACATTGTAATGTACTTAATCTGAAAAAAATCCCGCTACGGTTATCTATAAAATTTACATAATTGATAGACTCGTATAATTGACAGAATTGGAGAAGCAATACATTCTATGTGCACCGTTTTTTTCAAATTTTATCAGACGAATTTCAAGTTCTAGAGCCAAAAAACCATATTTTAAATTAAAAAACCGCTGCTATTCGCAAAAAGCTTCCTCGTGACGATGATATTATTATATATTATCACTAATGTAAACTGAGAAACCCTTTTGATAAATTAATTATAAATCTTCAATTTAAGCTACTAAAAAAATTGTGCTCAGATTCATTGCATTCTGAGTCTTTGCTCACATTTAGACAAAAGGCCAAAAACGCCAACATAGTTACAGACATTTGTTGTAATTTAATGTAGTTTCCAAATATGTAAAACAAATTTTCCTACCAAGCCTGGTTAAAAATCTTATTTTACCAATTATTGTTCCAATTATTAATATAAACGAGAAGTCACAGTTAATTTTATGCTTAGCTTTAGGTTGTGTTTTTTACTGAAAAGGTCCGTTGAACAAAAAGAGACTACTTAGAACTAAATTGATTCATGAAATGACTTAAAATCACGCAACATGCACTTTAATGTGTCAAATTTTTAGTGTAGAAGGTCTAGTTTTTATGAATATAGTAAGTACTTGCTAAAGAAGTAATAGAAATGGTTGTTATGCCTGATCTTTAAAGAATACTTTTCTTCACATTTTTATCTAAATGGTGTAGATACCTGTGAAGATTTTAAAATGTATGACCCCTTTTAGCCTTTAAAAATCTATTACACTTTTTTGTAATTTGAAAATAAATTATTCAGATTTTGTTAAAAATACATGTTAAATTTTATAATTTTTAGGTTGACGACTCTATACACGTAATTTCGATGGAGGAGCCTTCTTCGGGTGCCAGGCAAAAACCTCCAGATTATGAAGCTGTTGCAGATCCTCCGCCTAGCTATGATGATGCAATAAAACTTAACCCTGCTCAGTTGGCTCAGCAGAACCATCGAAACAGCATCGGTGCGATCTCGGCCATATCAACTGAACTTTCGATACCTGGCACTGTTTTGCAAATAGATCCACCAACCCACACGCCACCCCCTCCTTATGCCAGGTACTTTTAAACCCAATTGAATTTAACTTTAGAGGTTCGGAATACATCTTAAGGGTAATCTAAATGACTTGCAAATATTCAACATGTTTCGATCTCAATTTAAAGACCTTAGATCAGTTTTCTATGGATATAATAAGCTACTGAAAGCCCTGGTTCCGACTATTTAAGCGTTCATTGTAATATTGCCTTTTGATATATTTCTCAGCAGTAAAAAATAAACTCTACTAAAATGAAAAAAAATAAAGTCCTCAAAAAGTAGAAGTTTTCAATCTTTAAAAGAGCAGTGGATTGATTCTGAAATATCAAACTTTTGGGTGCATCCATACATTTTTCATATCTTTAAACACTTTATTTGAATTACATTACTGGACTAAAAAAAAATAAAACAACTTTGTCTTACTTCTCTTTTTCTAAACATTTTCAACTAATTCCTGGACATCTACAATTATTTTTTCAGATGAAATGATTCTTCAAAACAACGGTGGTGGACGCAAACAAGACTTGAGATGCTCTGTCGATCGTTTTCAATTCCTTGTAAAAAAAGAGAGCAAAATCTGATTTTTTAACGAAGACAAGTGATCAAGTCTCAGTAGCACTGATGAAAGTGTAAAAAAAGACTTCATGGCAATGCGATGTTAAATCTTGCAAATGCGCACAACTGTCATACAAAAGCGATAACATGAGCAAAAGTTGATCGAAAAAATCATTCGTAGTATATGATTAGCTTGCGGTACAAATGAAACAAATAAACATCTTTTCGATGGTCTTACAAATTTTATAGATATAACAGCAAATCTAAACAGGAATAGCATTGACAATTAATATTCGTTAATCAAATGTATATAATAAGAGTTAAGTAAACGTTTATACGTAAAGTATAAACTCCTACTGTAAAGTTCTTACTTAGTTACTTGGAAATGAGTCAATGTAGGTAAATGATTGTGAAATCGGAAATTATGTGAAGCTGACGCGTATTAGCTGATGTATATGTGGCATTTTACGTCAACTCTCCCAGTGCCGCACAGCGCGGCATTATTTAGTCGAATCGCTAAATTTGTAACTCGCTGTAAAAGTACCTAAATGCACCTAGAAGAAAAAAGTAACCCATTGTTTCGATGGGAAATTGCCTCAGCTTTCCGTAGGTGAGGTCAAATTTTCTAAAATTTTCCGTTTTACCCGGAAAAATCGCTGGAAAAACTTTAAAGTCGATTATCTCGAGAAAACTTAATTTTTAAGATTTTTTTAAATAGCTTAGATCGAAAGATCAGGAAATTTTCTATCGATATTGACATTTTCCAGAGAGGCGTTTTGATTTTAGCAAGATATAGTGAGAGAAAAAGAAAAAACGTGGTTTTAGCGCGCGCTGTGCCAATTGGGTATGCAAAAACCAAGAAAAAACCACGTTTTTTCTTCTTTCTCTCGCTATATCTTGCCAAAATCAAAAACGCCTCTCTGGAAAATGTCAATATCGATAGAAAATTTCCTGATCTTTCGATCTAAGCTATTTAGAAAAATCTTAAAAATAAAGTTTTCTCGAGATAATCGACTTTAAAGTTTTTCCAGCGATTTTTCCGGGTAAAACGGAAAATTTTAGAAAATTTGACCTCACCTACGGAAAGCTGAGGCAATTTCCCATCGAAACAATGAATTACTTTTTTCTTCTAGGTGCATTTAGGTACTTTTACAGCGAGTTACAAATTTAGCGATTCGACTAAATAATGCCGCGCTGTGCGGCACTGGGAGAGTTGACGTAAAATGCCACATATACACACACATTTTTTATCGTATATTAATTAAATGCAGTAAAATATTTGAGAGATAATATAATTTAAATGCATGTAAGAATGAAGTAAAGAAACACCACGCTTTTCTTTAATATCTGGATTAAAAATGAAAATCTTACGAAAACCACAGTCATTTATCAGTTTATTGACTGCATGGAAGATTCTTTTCTTGTAAATATGTACTATATTAAAAAAATTTGGTCTATAGTACGAGTGAATTATTTACTGATTCTGGAGTTTCTAGTCAGAAAACAATAGTCGTAGTTACAAATATTCATAAATTTATAAATACTTACTGAGATTTATAAATGCAATTGTTGCAATACATTCGTATAATATTCAAAAAGTGAAAGTTCATTGCCAAATGGATAAAATTTCGATAAGATAAGAATGAAGGCTTTTAGGGTCCCATTATAAAAATATATTTATGGTATATTTTTGGTTTGGTTGGTAAAAGAAAGTTGTCAAATTACTAGGTTTATATTATAAAAACTAATAGAGCCTGTTTATTTTTTTGAAATCTTTTTAGAACAAAGGTATTAATATAATTTAAGGGCGCGACGTTGTGAGTTCAATCAAGTCTGATAATAAAATAATTTACTTACAATTTTCTTAATGATAAATAGTGAAAATATTTATAAAATGGGCAACAAATACAGACGAGTGTCGCTCATGCAATGACCAAGACCATATATTTTCTCTGGAAATAACACCAAAATGTTTATTTCCAGAAAACTTTTTTTGAGACAATCAAAATATGATTTGATATGATTTAAAATAGATGAATAAATATAGATTAAATAAACTATGTCTACATTGAGAGATAAATTATTGTATAGAGTCATTGCACAACATTGTAGGTCTTTCCTTTCGGTATTTTTTCTATAATGAAATTCGAACGGATTTCATTTGATTAAGGGCTTTAAAAAGTTGCAATGATCTTTTACATCGTCAGTACGTAAGTTTTAAAATCATATGGAAGATCTAGATGCTAACTACTGCTGTTTTGTTAAAAAAACATATCTGCACCAGTTGATGATACTGTTTTTTCCTACGAAAGTTAAAAATTAGCGGAAAAGTTGCGTATTTTAGATAAGAGTAGGAAAAATATATTGCTCTTTTTGGTTTATAGAATATGTTATTTGGGTTATTATTTATATTATAAAGTTTTGATTGAACTACTTTGAAAAACTGGACACTATTAATTTTTTACGTTTATGCAACCTAAAACCCAAAATAGCTCATTTTGAGTACTCTAGTTTTAGTAGGCAAAAATATGTAAAACTACTCAATGCCTCCTAGCAGCAAAATGCCAGTTTAATTTCCATTCGGTACAATGATACTTCGGCACCCTACATGATAAAAAAATTAAAATCGTAGCTTGGCTATAATGCACTTTGCGGAAATAATTTAAACTGCTCACGCTTTCAACTTCAAAGAATGAAATTCGCACTTCTATAAAGAATAATTTTTGTGTTGAGAGTGCACAATACACTTTTTCCTAAAGAGTAATCTGAATGAATTACTATTTTGCCTACTTTGCATTTTTCCAAAAAAGAGAAATCTGTGTTAGCTACATTTTTAAAAAGTTTAATGATGACAGATTGCTTTTTTCAATTAAGGCTCTTAATCTGAACGAATTTGATGACAAAATTTCTCGCAGACAACCCTTTAGATGCATGAATTTAACTTTAAAGCTTAGAGAGCGTGCAATTTTAAAATGCCTTTAAAAATACAATGTTTCGCTGAGTTTCAATTTTTTATAATACGGAGTACCCGAAGTAGCATCTTGCAGAACTGAATACCGAAATAGCATCTTGCTGAACGGAGCATTGAAGTAGCATTACGTTGAATAAAAATTAAACTGCTCAGTTCTGTGAACTGGCATCTTACTGCCAGGAGGTATCGGTGTACGGTTCGTGATTCACCGGTAAAATATTGGCTTACATCATTTATGTATCATGTACAGAGTATTTTCTACTACATAGAGTATTTTATTTTGAAATTGAAAACTGGACTAATTTTTAAAAATTGATTGCAACTTTATTTCTTCGATATAGTTAATTGTATTAACAGTGAAAAGTTTATCTCGTGAAAAAATGTTTATATTCTAGAAGTATTATTAAAGCATCCTACTTTCTGCACTTAAAAGAAACGAAATGATTCTGGGAAGCTTTTTATTAAATAAAACAATTACGAATACTAAATATGAAAAAATGTTAAATTTGATACCAAAGCTGGGCTAAATTGATTAATTTCGAACAAAGATTTCCACTAAATTTTTTTTTATAAAATTAAGTCTTTTTTTTCTGTTTTTTATGCATCTACCTAGTGAAAATGTAAATTTAAATAACTTTTTTACTAGACCGATTTTCGAAAAACAGCTCGGTGGAGCCCTCCGTATTGATGCTGTGAACAACTGTACTAAATTTCATCCCATTTCATCCAACAGTTTTTCCAGAAAACGGGATCGATATTTTTGATATAGGTTTTCAGGCTTATAAATTTCGATCCCGTTTTCCGGAAAAACTGTTGAATGAAATGGGATGAAATTTAGTACAGTTGTTCACAGCATCAATACGGAGGGCTCCACCGAGCTGTTTTTCGAAAATCGGTCTAGTAAAAAAGTTATTTAAATTTACATTTTCAATGCTCGGTCGGTCAACAACGAGGCTTTGGCATCACCTTAAAGAAATTCTAATTTTGTCTTGGCTTCGGTATCTCCTTTAAAAAAAGATTATCTATGAAATAGTCTTCTCAATTTCTATTGAAACATCTTCCACAAGGCATCACGTGGGTACAACTGTAAAAACAGAAGTCATATCCAGTTTTTATTGTGATATTAAAAATGATATGTCTTGTACACTTAAAGGCAATAACTGTAATAAAAATGTCAAACGATTCAATTTGTATTGAAGAAGATTAATCATTAATCTTGTTTAATTAATGAAAGGAAAAAATATAGTCAAGAAAAAACAAAATGATTTGTGTCGAACTGTTGACAGAATATTGAAACATATACTTTATATTCAAATTGTCCTGTCAACTTTGAAAATATCAACACGATACTGCGCAATTCGTATTCATTCGATTTTTATAAATGTTAATTTTTTCATGTCGTTAATGAATTATAAGTTTAAATAAATTTCAACCTGAGAAATATTTTTGGTAGAAATAAAAAAGTTTTCTTTAATAAAATGATATTTTTCTGTACAGAAACCCATCTAAAGAAAAGTACAGGTAATCATTATCGGTATATACGCTTTATTCAATCAGAGTAACATTTATACTTATGACTTAAAGCATATTGCTGAACTTATGCCTCTTAGAACTTTATCAACCTCAACAGTAATGATAATATATAATTAGAATGTTTTTTAATCATAATTAATATGATTGTAACGAAATAAATAATAACGAGTTACCCGAAAAATCATTAAGTAAGTTTCAAAAACTATGTTTTATGAAAATCCAGCAACAAATAGTCTGCAGTTGTGGCTACACATACCAAAGCAATTTTAACTCGATTATATCTGCTTAATGAAAATTTTAAGCTCGACTTTGATGTGAGAAGCGATCCATCAAAAAATTGATTTACACTCCTATACGCAGTACTATTCAACATGTATACAAATACATAACATAGTATTTTATAAGTGCCTAGAGACCGAAAAGTAATAAAATAAATAAATTTCAACTGTTGTTGAATATTAAATAATGATGAAAATAAAATAAAACATTTTATGTACGGTTATAATAATGTAAATGCGTTTTGCGATTTGATAAAATTCAGTTTGTTTAGCTATCACCGTAAAATGATCGCTAAACGCTATACGCACAATGCTTGAAATATTTTTCTCATTACACCGTAAATGGACTTTTTACGCACGATTCGATTGTTGCTGGATCAATACAGACAAACAGATAGACAGATATATAAATAGTTATGAACGGTGTTTCATTGTATTTGAGAGAAATAGTATACATTGGGTATAAATATGCAATTTTTGATTAAGTTGTTTACACACATCTCATGAAAACATGGTTATTTTCTCTCTCTCTTTTTTCTTCTATTAATTCTTTTCATTCTTAAATATTTATCTTATGTATCAGTCCTGTCATTTCATATATATAATATACATGTATAATTTATCGCATCATCATGATTATACTCACAAATTAGTTTTAATTGATCTTTTATTTCCAGCACTCTTATTTTTTTATTTTTTCATTTATTTAGTATGTACATTTATATTATCGCGTTCTAATTGTATAGCAGTCGTAAAAATTTTAGAGTTAGTTATATATTTTGGTTTAATATTCTCGAAGTTTCTTATTAATGAATTAATTCATTGTTGAAAAAACTATAAGTTTCGCTCGCGAGCTATTGATTTTTTACTTAAACGACCACACAGTATGCATTTTTTTCGCTGAATTATAAATATTACGAGCATGTTTTTAAATCATATGTTGCACAAGAAGCATCGTGATGGAAAGTGTTATTTCCCTGATTTGGTCATGGAGTTCGTGGATCCTATGGCATTGCAAGTTTGTCTTCATAAAACGAGAGTCTTTTTATGGATATTTTTGAGAGTATATAGCAAATTCAACATACTGCATATTTGCCATACGAATAATACCAATGATGCGAAAAAGAATCCACCAGATTAATGTCAATACTGAATAAGTAAGAAGTTTAATATCTTGTATGTGTATGCAAACTTAGATTAGACTGAAAGATATGCGAATTTTTGTTTGAATTCGCGAAATTGATGTATTTTTGATATAGTTCAATGGAATTTTGCACACAATGTCTTCGTCTTTGACATTTATTCGTAAGATCACCTTTTGGCATCACGGTGCGGAAATTTAACTTGGCATTTGCTGTGCACAAATCACATTCAAAATAAGTATGTGAATTATTTTATTTTAATCTTTTCTATTATATCACTTAATTTGATTTTATTTAATACCTCTTACGTGTATTGGGCGGTCTTCATCTAGACTTTGCATCCACGGATTCCAGCTAGATTGTTTTTAACAAGTTGACCATTTATTACCCGAGTAAACTTATAACAAGTACAAAAAATATGATTAAATATTTCATTCATACATTTTTATATTTGAGGTTTTTAGTTTGAAAACTAATACGCAATTTTGGAAAATTTTCGTTTGGCGAATATTTAGTTTTGAATAACGATTATGATAAAAAATAAGTACACTAAAAGTATTTCAATGAATAAACAGTAGAACATATTATTAAACATAGGCTACATCATGATCACAGTTATATTCCAAACAGTAAAAATGAAACTATGTAAATTTACTAAATACCATTTACTAAAGACTGTTCAAGAGTACTCTGAAAAATTAGAAATCCCAAAATTGTATCCCTGTTGGTCCAACCCTCATGAATCTACTGAAACTAAGAGTTGGATTTTAATTTTTAAAATATAATTCTACTTTTCTAGGGTGATTACGAAATAGTACATTATGACACGTTTACAGGGCTGAGCCATAGTTAGCGTGATGGTCAAAAAAATTTTATTTCTCAAATTATGTACTTTTAAAGAGTACATTGAAAAGTGAAAATCCTGAAAGTTTCAGCCCTCTAGGTCCAACCTTATTGAATTTTCAGGGCCTCAAAGTTGAATTTTCTTATTCTGCTGATATTCTGCTTGCAATTCTGATTTTCTGGGGTTAACATGAAAAAATTGTGCAATCATGGTTTTTAATGTAAAATTTGATGTAGAATTCAAATTTGTACTCAAAAATCATATTTACTACTTCTAGACCTATAGAAATGATATTTTCAGGCATTAATCATATAGGGGTACAAAAATAAATATGTTCGTCTCCTTCGATTAGGCCCATACTGTAATATGTTCATCGATACATCAAAATACAACTTCTGATACATTTTAGTTATCGGCAGACAAACAGAATTCATTATTGAGCTTAATATGAGTCAAGAAACAAGGAAAATAGAGAAAAACCATGTTTCAGTAGGAAATTTCCTCAGCTCTCTCATAGTGCGTCAGATTTTCCGAAAAATTTTATTTTCACCAGGAAAAATCAAAAATAAACTTCAATGATCATTTTTTCCGCACCGAGTTTTTCGAGATATTTAGTTCTTCGTGTTTTATGGCGATTTTCTAGGTGAATGGGCGACTTATCAAAAAATCTGATACCACCATTGAAAAGCTGAGAAAATTTCCTATCGATTCAGTAGTCAGTTATTTTTTTAAAACGAGTTTTGATACCTTTTTAGCGACTCAAAAATTCAGTAATTAGCCGTATTTACGAGAAAACACGATTTTCCGTCCTCCGTAGCTATAAAAATAAACACTATTGAAATTTCAATGGTTCCTACGTTGTTACATGTTCCTAGGACCCCCAAAAACATTTCCCGGGGGTCCGTATCCGCGTAGGTTGAAAAAAAAATTTGTCGTGATTCTACCTCAAAAAATGCGTTTTATTTAGAGAATTGCTCATATAAACAACTTTATTTTTAGATTTTATGTTATTTTTACATTTCCAAGGTTTTAAGAGGTTATAATATGATTTTTGACTATAAATTTGAATTCTTCCTCCAATTTTACATCTATTATCATTATCTATTCATTATCATTATTCCAATATCTATTCATAATCCTCTCATGAAAGTAAAATAAAATAAATAAAACGAAAATGCAATTTAGAATATCTGTAGATACATGAAGAATACACATTGGGGGATTCAAATAGTCAGGGTTTTCATTTTTTATTGTACTCTTTAAGGATATAAGTATTTCGATTTTTATTTTTATCAAAACCCGCTAATTATGGTTTACCCACATGTATGGGTCAGATTTTAAATTTGTCAAATAAATCTGTGCAATGAGTTTTCAGAAAATGAAAAATGAAATACGTAATTTTTACAAACATACAATTTTTGGGAAGAAATAACGTTATTTTCTCAAAAACATTTAATTTATAGAAAAAATGGCGTCATTTTTATGGTGAAATCCTGGACCGATCATTAGAAAAGTCATTATTTTTCGTTCCAATATGTGAATCACCAAATAACATTTTTTTTAATCATCTCGAAATGACATTATCGTTTCAACAGGAGGAACTTACCAAAATTTCATGAAAATTCGAGTGCCCATGTGCAGGTTTATTGAAAAATTTTTTAATTTTGTTTCATGTATATAAATTAAACAAAGCTCTTTTATAATTTTTGATTTTAATTAATATCAAAATTCAATACTGTCAATAATAAAGTAGAAATTAAAAAATTAAGTAAAATGTCGATGAGTGTTCAAATAACCTCTTTGAAGCAGTCGTGCTTTATGTTTGTAATGTGATTCTTAGACTAAATAATCACATTAAATTGAATTTCTTAAAATGCCAATGATTTACCTATCGAAATGAAAGTATCAAGAAAACTTAATTTACAAACACCACAACATAATTATTCATAATATTTATATCACGATGTAATGACATTATATTAATGTAACATAGAGCATTATACAATAGACATTTTGGTTTTTGATCAATTATTATTGCACTGATTAAGATCATTAAGTTTTTCTAATTTATAACAATTTTACATTGACTAATTTGATTGAAATAATCCAATAAATGATAATTTTAAATAAGGCACGTATATAAAATAAATACTTGAAAAGAGCAATTACAAAATTATAACGAAAATTTAATTCGAAACTAATTAACATATTTTCTGCTTAGTAATAAATAACTGTTAAGTGAAAAATAACAGCCCTACAAAATATAACCACGATATATTTATCATTGTATTTTCTTTGTAATATTTCTGCGCTCGACTACTTTTTTACAAACAGCGATTGGCCGATTTTGCTAAAATATTTGTCAAATTTGACGAGTAACAAGAACTAATTTTTTTAGCCAATGATAATTTTTTCAATTATTCTTCGCAAGCCCAGTATAGGGTATAAACAAATTATTAAAATGATCTGAAATTTCATGCAGCATCGTGCTTTGAATAATTCACAAAATTTTTACCTAATCATAATTAATATGAAAATAATTTTAACAATGAGCATTCAGATTAGCATCTCTCGTTGATGTTACTCAATTATTTAGTATTACTACTGTATTTATTTACTTTACAATATATGTAATAACTACGATTAAAAAAAAAATTTAAAAAATTTTTTCTCACGCCTGAAAGCTCACTGACCATTGATGTTAGCATAACTAATTATGCATACATCGTCGTTCTTTAATCAAAATTTTTCTTTTCATTAAATGTTTGCGCATAAATTCGTATTTGACCCAATCGTTTTCAAGAAATTGAAATAAAAACTGATGTAAAGCTAGAATATAATAGAAGCCAGATAAATGCGCGTATACTTTTTACATGTATTTTATATCAAGTGTGTATAACCGTTTCGTACATTTTTCTATTTAATTCATTTGACAGATATTTTACATACACCTAATAATATTTTTCAGCCAAATGTAAGGTATGTATTTTTGTAGTAATACAGAAAATTCTTAGCTCATTTATATATATGACATTATATTTTTTATTTACAAGTAAGTATATTTTCGAGTCATGATTCTTGACTTATGACCACCATTATTATATGTACAAAACAAATAATTAGACTTATATTTTGCGCGTTGTGTTTTTTGGTACATATCTCATAGCAATAAAAGTCGCACTGCTGCAATTAAATTTTACGAATACGTGGGAGACATGCATTCATTTATGTGCTAGAGCTTTTGTTGAATCAAAACTATTTATGATGTTTCATCATGGTATGACAATTCACTCATAAAAACCTGAACGACGCAATCGAGGTCACTCGAAAAAATATGCATCTGAGCAGGCGTAAATACGAAGACTCAATTTGTTTGATTCTGTATTGAGTACTACTGCCACTGCCACTGCTTAAATATGAGACAACTTTCTTACTATAACCAATGCTACTTGAGCGATATTTTCTGCGGACTTATTGTTAGCGCATGGAATGCTTGACATGCTTCTTTTTGATTTTCATCAAATGGCTCTCGAAAATTGAATTGTTATTTAATTCATATTATCATCTGCTTATTAGATAAAATAAATATAAGACAAGACAATCTTGACAATACAATCACATTCAAAAATGGATTATAATAAAAATATCAATAATCCAGTCGCAGTAATAGTAGAAACTGGATTGAGCTCGATCTACGGTCAGCCTGTGTGATTAAGCATAGTCGTTTCTTCGGAAGAGGCTCTGATGTGGATAGTCTCAGATGGGTGTCGGCAGCACCGTGAAATCTTGAAGAGCAGTCTTGACGGTATCGTACATCGGCCGCTGATGATGCAGTTGCTCGTCGTTCGCTGAGGCGCCACAGTAACCATCCGCGCTCGTGCACAGCGTCTGCAGCTTAGTCAGGTAACTGTCGAGGTTCTCGTGGTGTCCCAGTATCTTTTCAGGAGCAGCATTGGTAATTCCTGCAGTTGCATGGTTACCTGTTCCAGCCGAATTTGGTATACGCACGTGTTCTAGCAGCGTGATCATGTTATCGCGCAGAGATTGATAATAATCCGTTAGATTGTTATTACGCTGCTGCAGTGAGGAGTTGTCCTGCGAGTCAATAAATTATTTCATAACTTTTACATCGATTCAGAGACTAAATACGGATAAAATGTCATGTTTATAATTGTCCTTAATCAATCTAGCACACGATATTAAATTTTTTGTCTATCAATATTTTTGTCTATAATAATTAGTAATCAATATACGATATAAATAAAAGAAATATGAAGAAATAAGCAAAATTGAGGAAATATTTCCAACTTCTAATGAGTATTAAACATGTAATATGAATATATTTATTACAGATTACAATAAAATAAAAGTATATGTAACGAAGAAAAGTACATGAACAGAGCTGAAAACCAAAAATAAAGTAGCATACTTGCAAACCACTATCATTGTCTGGTATGTTGGCATTGCGAATCACGACATTTTCATCAGTTAATTAGATTTTGATCTTGGATAAGACAAGCATAAACTATTAATTGATTGATCTGACATAATTATTTATACATCGTGTTACAACATATAAACATTATATGTATGCTTATTACGGTATGTAGAAAAAGTATTAATTTTGCCAAGTCGAAAATGTAATGTGACATCCCTAATGATGATCATGCAGGCCTCGTTTTCAGATGAATTACCGACGGAGATAGGGATTGAACTCACCTTCTCGCCGTGTTTTAGTTGATTCTCCATAGCTGTGATGTCGGAGCGCAGTCGCAAAACCTGAGATTCGACCCGTGCGTTTTCACGCTGCAGCTCAGAAATCTCGGCTTCCAGTGTGTAGAGATCCTCGCCACCAGTTGCATTTCCAGGCGTTGGTGTTGACGTTACTATAGTATTATTGCCCGATGCTGGGGAAGGCCCAAGAGTCGCTAGACAGGCATTAGATGGTACTGGTGGACCGTTGAGGCTGCTCGACTCGATACCTACATTTTTTTCACTTATACACTATGTTCGTAGTTGGAAAGATCGCTGATTATCGACCAATTTTTTCTCCTCCTCCACTAACGCCAATTTTAACAATAATTTTTGATGTATAACGATTCTTTAGCTATTATCAGTTAATAGTTGAAAGCTTTATCTTCTTTGAATTTTCTCCATTTCTCCCTTTTTTGTATCAGCTCATTGACTCCACTATCTATATAAATATTATATATTTATTTGAGCGTGAAATCGGTGGATGTGCCATGAGAAAGATATCGCACTTCATAGGCCACACCGTGTATTAATGCATGTAGTAAGGCTCTTTGTACAATTGACAAATTTTCGGAGCTAATATTGATGATAAATGACAGCGGAGAAAATCGAATTATTGCCAAATAAAGAAAATTTCCCTTTGTTGTTTTATTTGCACAGATACATAGAAAGATGCTTAAGGGCACGTTTAGCGGGCTCAACAACAAGACCGAGTCAATTGTCAAGGGATACGATAAAAGAAAACACAGCGTGAAGTGCCATCATACCAGACAGTAGATAAAAAAAAATAAAGGGTGACACTGAGTGTTGGCTTCAGCAACTTTTTCTTGTAATCGAGTGTAACCAACAATGTACTCAATTTTAAAGGATGATTCTTGTGTGAGCTTGAGCACCATTTAATTTTAATTTTTTATTTAAATCAAAGTAAGACGTGTTGTGCAAGTTTAGGTAATAATAGTTCAGGCAAGCCAGCACTCAGCATCGTATTTATTTGTAGAAATAATTAATTTTATGTGTAAGGGTTACCGCAAAAAGTAAAAACACCGATAAATTAAAGAAACACATGAAAAAATCAAGTGGCGATTACGTCTGTCCCTTACCTTCAAAAGTAAATGTTCTCCTCAAAGCTCAATGACAGGAAAGGAGCTGATTGTGATCCCAGAATAAACCAGAATAGATTATTTTTTCATTATATAGATGATGATCCGCTTTATAAAATTGCATAACTTTTTATTCCTTCTAGTTCAAAATTCAAAAGCCAGTAATTCCGTAAGATTTGTCAAAAATAAAAAAATAATAATAATTAATGGTATTAGTAAAAAATTAAATAGACTAACAAGTTTTTTTATACTAATATGATTAAAAAATTTTCTATTTTTAGAAAAATATAGTTACGATTGCCGCTATATCAAATTCAATTTTAACCCCTTGAGACTCTTATCAATTTGATTTGAACAAATATCGTTTTTCTATTTATATATTTTAAAAATGACTTTACCATTGGTGATGTTTCGCTCTTATAAGATAAATATATTTTAATTCTCTTTATATATTTGACTTTGGTTTTCACAACGTAATCAATTATAAAAAAATTTCTTTAGAAATCAAACAGTAAAAAGTTAAAATATTACATACACTTTCTGAGTAGGCTTCACATATGTTTATAGGTCAGATTCAAAAGATTTTTAATGAACCTTCGCACAGGGTCTCCGGATGTTCCTGAATTGGTAAGTTTTAGGATTCGTCAAAAGGGATCGAGAGCTACAGTTATGGATCTAAATACGATAATGTACTACCAAAATTATGTGGATGCTTGATTTCTGGTGGTGTAACAATTCGAACAACCTTGAATTTTCCCAGATTTTTTGAAACATCCACCCTTATAAAAATTTAGGAAAATCCAAGACCCTGCAATCAAGTTTATTTAAAAAATTCTGATTCGGACCTATGAGTATATGGCTCAATCTGCAAAACGTGACCAATTTGTGAACCGTAATATTGTGTTTATTTTAATTTATAATCACCCATTCATAATTACAGTTGATCTATTACTTACTTTAAAAGATAGCGTTGTATTGTAAATAAATAACTTGAATTGTACTAAAATGTCTGTACAATTCAATTGAAAAATGACGTTTCAATATGTTTACAGTTATAGTCAGTGATTTTAAAATTAAGAAGTTTTAAAAAGGATTTAATTTTAAAATTTTGAGGTTTATGACTAAATTTGAAAGTAACGCTACTATAAATTTGTGATTATTACACCGAGAAAAATAAAGTAGTTTCAATTTTGACCATCAAGCAATGAAAACATTGCGATCGTGACTGTCAACTAAACGGTTGTTTTTAAGGAGGCTGTAGCGAAAATGAAAAAAACTTTAGATCGAAGTGAAATCTTAACCGGTGATAGTTTATACTAGTGGCCCTAAAGTGACTACTTCCCGGCCACTGCGCAAAACGGGAAGAGCTATTTTCGGGCCACGGGATATGAAAAATAGTATACAGGCCTATGCCACGAAAAAAAGTCTCAGGGCACGTGTTTATTGGCCTCAGCTTCGCCTCGGCCACTAATTACACGTACCCTGAATCTTTTCTGTTTTTCGTGGTCTAGGGCAGTAATATACTATTGGGGTTTCCAGGCAAACTTGGGAAATAATGAAATACAAAGTTTTGGCCATTTAACATTAGATCTTATGGGAAGTGGCAGTTTTTCGTTGCCTGTGAGCTCAAATCACTCTATAAGTTAATGAAATTATTATATGTTATAGGAAATTTCATTTTCATGCTACCCCAGCCGAAACTAACCTTTTTCGTCCCGGCGGCCAAAACGAAAAAGTTAATTTCTGCTGGTGGATTCATGAAAAATAGTATACGCACCTATGAAGCGAAAAAAGAAAGCCTCAGAGCTCGTGTTTATCAACCTCGGCTTCGCCTCGGACGATAATTACACATGCTCTGAGGCTTTCCAGTTTTTCGCTCCCTAGGCACGTAATATACTATAGCTTTCGAATGATATAATAAAAAATGTATGTTTTCAGGCAAATAAAAAAGTTATAGTTTTTTGAAAAATGTTCTTCCCGCAGCCATACCAAGTCACACGACGTAAACCGTATAGCTCTATATGTAAATATGAGCACAGCTGTAGCAGACGCTGCTGTCTACAGTGTGCCACACAACGCACTGCGGCGCAGCGCAACCCAAATGCGCCTTAGGTCGCTACAGCCTCCTGAATTGGCGAACCGAGTTCAAACTCCCAATTGAAATTGGCACATAACGTGTTCGCAATGTTACACAGTTAATATTAAGATATAGTATTATTACCATAATTTTAATATTGTTTATTACACCACGATACAGATGACATACTCAAGAGTCGTTCGAGTAGATAAAATAAAAATACTTCTGGGAAGTCATTTGCTTCGTGTATGACCCGGTGCTTTCGATGTTTTCTTCACATTTCTTCCGCAAACGAGATTTTTATGGCGCTTTACGGTTAGAAAGTCAGAGTTCATCGCATAGAGAATTAATAATACTTTATGCAATGTGTATGTATAAAGTGATATAAAAACATTTAATTTATGAAACGAGGTTTCAAGACGCTTGAAGGTTAGAAACTCCAGTGTCACAAACTAGATAATTCTTAGTATTCCATGCGCGAAATTCGACCGTAAACCATTCCTGGATATGTTATCTGTTTCGCTTGTCACTGTTTCATATGCTACTTACGATTTATCGTTAAAAATGAAATTTCTATCCGCGATTTGTGTTATCAAGAGGAAGATTTATGGTTATCGAGGCTGCAAAATAAATTTTACTCAGCATCCCACGTTTGTTTGTCGCTGTTCTCCATTACCATGCTCGGCAATTAGTAACTGCTTGGTGCTAAAAGTTGGAACTAATTTTTTCCAGCATAATTTTCTTAGCAAATGACGTTGGCGTTAAACCTTAATTCCAGGATATCATTCGAAGATTCATTAAAAAGTAATAATAATTTACTGTACAAGTGCCGTAAGTAACACTTTCTGTCACGCCGTAGCTTAGTGCAGGGAGGGCTCGAATAGCTGGGCAAAAAAGTGTCCCTATGGCACTTGATCGTAAATTATTATATTACGTATATGTAAATTTATTCTTTAACAATTTTTCGCCCAATAAGAATCAATATTAAGAATAATTTTATGGAAAACAAATATTTAGAATTAATCGAAGATTCCGTATAAGTGGCATTTCACATCAACTCTCCCAGTGCCATACCACGCGGCATTATTAAGTCAAATCGGTTAATATGTAACTCGTTGTAAAAGTACCAAAATGCACCTTGGGGAAAAAACGCTTCACTTCGATGGGAAATTTTTTTAACTTTTCAATGACAAGATCAGATTTCCCGAAACTTTTCATTTTTTCCGGGAAAATCTCCGAGAATACTTTAAAGTCGATCATCTCAAAAACTTCATTTTTAAGATTTTTTAAATATCTTACATCGAAAGATCAAAAAATTTCCCATTAATATAGACATTTTTCAGTGAAATCTTCTTCGATTTTGGCGAGATATAGTGAGAAAAAGAAGAAAAAACGTGGGTTTCGCGCGCGCTGCACCGACTGGACATGCAAAAACCACGAAAAAACCACGCTTTATCTTATTTTTTTTTGCTATATCTCTCTAAAATCATACAACCCCTCTCTGAAAAGTCTCTATTCCGATGGGAAATTTCCTGCTCTTTCGATCTAGACTACTTTAAAAAATCGTAAAATCTTATCTTAAGTTTTTGAGAAAATCGACTTTAAGGATTTTCCGGTGATTTTCTCGGAAAAAATAAAACATTTCGGAAAATCTGATCTTGTCATTGGAAAGTTGAAAAAAATTTCCCATCGGAATGATGAGTTACTTTTTTTTTCTAGGTGCCTTTAGATATTTTTACAGCGAGTTACAAATTTGGTGATTCGACTAAATAATGCCACGCAGTGCGGCAGTAGGAGAGTTGATGTCAAATGCTGCATAAGTACAGGCATCCCTCCGCATTACGCGGTTCCCGTATTCGCGGATTTCGCTTATTCGCGGTTTTGTAAATGTGGCTACCCCTCCATATTCGCGTTTGCAGTTCAATCATTCGTGGTTTTTTACTCATGGTTTCGATTTTCGAGCCGGATATAACGAACAAAAATTTTGAAAAATTGACGTTTATATCTAGAAATCGCCTAATCGAATATCCGTTAGGGTTGAGCGAAAAAAACCTATTTTTAAAATCGCTTTGTAATAGTGGGAAAGGTTATTCTTTTGCTGATTACTGCCAATTAAGTTTTTCCACTCTAACCAGCGAAAAAACGCTGTTTTTTCCCCTTTTTCACAATTCTCCGACTTTTAACCGTATTTGAGCCAATTTGTTAATAATCACCTTTCTAATTTTTTTTACCTATTGGAAGGGCTGAAAAGTATGGTAAATAGCTAGAGTTTAAGGGTCAAGAGTCCAAATTTTGCTCTGACCCCCGCCGCGCAAAAGATACTATGAAAATAATTTAATAGTTAAAATAACGATATTGCATAAGGTCAATGCGCAGAGATCGGACTGCCGCGTCCATATATCGTTGAATCACCGCTATTTTTCACAATAATATCTCCGGTTCTGATAGTCGCATTGAGACGAAAAAAAATGAAATCTTTGTCTTTCAGTTTAAAATGAGATGAAATAAAATTGTTTCCGTAATATTCAAATTTAGGATTTAGCCGTATAACAGTTATTTTGATTTATTTAAAAAAATGCCCAATCACTACCTCATGCAGAATTTTTCGAGACCATCTTAGGCTCTCGCTGCATTAACCCCGTGAAAAATATACTCAAAACGAAGAGATTCGTGGCTCGCGAATCCGATTTAGTCAAAAAATGACTGACTCACAGCTAATCAAAGTTAAGAGTAAAATGAAGGAAAGTTCGTTAAAAAATGTCCAAAAATACGCCCAGGGGAATAGCCAGAGCAAAATTTGGATTTCTGGCTCTTAAACTCTTGCTATTTAACATACTTTTCAACCCTTGCAATGATTAAAAATAAATTAGAAAGGTGATTATTGACATATTCGCTCAAAACGCGGTTAAAAGACGTAGAATTGTGAAAAAGGGTAAAAAACAGCGTTTTTTCGCTGGTTAGAATAGAAAAACTTAATTGTCTGTGATCATGTTTCATTACAAAGCGATTTTAAAAAATAGGTGTTTTCTCTCCACGCTAATACTTTTACATAAACTCAATAGCAAAAATATGTGAGCAAAGCTTATTTTAAGCAAGTTTGATGATTTGATGATCAGTTTTACGGTTGCTTCCGTGAGGAATACGTGTATTTGTGTAAAGAAATTTTACTATTAAATTTGAAAAAATGGTTTCCTCGAATCGTAAAAATATAAAGAAAAAAGATAAAAATTTAGTTCGCTGATAAAAAATAAAAATTTCAAATTTTCTGAAAAATGGACTTAAAGTAGCAGATGAAGCTCTTGACGAGTCCGATTGTCATGCGAAGTTGGCGATTTCGACATGACTGTGATCAAACAATGGCTTCGTACCAAGACTACTTTCAGAAATCCTAATTTACCTTGTTTTTTTTTATACTACATTTAATTATACAATTTTTTACAATAAAAGTTATGTAAAACTTCAACCAATCAGGTCTCACCTCAATTTATGTCTACCAATTACCCGTTTCTCCATAAGACTAAGCTTTCCATATTCGCGGTTTCTATATTTGCGGTACTTTTTGGATTACGCATTAACCGCGAATATGGAGGGATGCCTGTATTTTTAGAATTTTTCCGGTTGATTTTCGTAATTTCATTCATTTCAGGTACACATGGATTAATCATAGTTATCAATACCACGAATAAGGTATTCATTTAAATTTGATTAAACTGGATGTATTTTTTTTTTAATTTACTTGAGAAATTTTTAAAATTTCAGCCCCTGCAAGTACATTCCTCATAGATTTATAGAAGCTCAGGACTAAATTTTCATTTGCTAAATTTTATCCCGCTGTTATGGGATGTCTATTAAAAAATATTTGACTAACAATTTTTCAATAAGTTGAGGCTGTGTGAACAATGGACCTAAGGTGCTGAAATGTTGAAATTCTTTATTTTTTCTTTATTTTTTAGTGTCATCTTCAAGGGTGCATACTACGTTTTATTTATTTATTTATTTATTAATTTATTTATTTATTAACTTTTTGTTGGCATATCACGCTTGACGTATATTTAATTTAGTTATAATGCCATTGTAAGTTAGATAGAGTCTCGATGGGTTTGAAAGTGATTAATATGCCTTAATAACTATATTACATTTATGATTTAACATTTTTAAAAGTTTAAATCGAACAAAAAAATGATAGAGCTGAGATTTAATAAGTATGTGTAAGATGTACGCATAATACATATTGATGAGGGTGAAATAAAGTACATATTAATTGGTATGACAGCACATCATATTGCGTGAAAGTCAAAAGAAGATCGTAGTTGTAATTGAGTTCAAAGTCAAATACGAGATCAATCATATCATTTACATTTCCTCTAATTGTAAAGCCGAATGAGAGAAAAACGATAATTTTCAATTATAAATAAGTTTTCAATCAAATGTGAATATTTTTTTACAAAAAAGGGAGTGATGATGAAAACCTATGAAAACTTTTCGAACTTATAATTCATCACTGATTTTTTTTTTGCTTTTATTCTAGAATATTTTTGCATTCAACGAAGGACTTTGCATTTACATAAGATATTCAAACATTTTTACCAAATTTTTTTATCTTATTTTAATGTAGCGTTATAATTTCGTGCAAATACAAACCCTTCGATAAATAATGGGCATGTAGAAAAAAAGATATTTTTGTTTACCTGTAATGCCCTTGCTATACATGGCCGACATATCTTCAAATTTGGGTTTCTTGACTGCGTGACCCGCAATCGGGCAACCGGAGAGGGATCTATGTGTGGAAAAGGATCCATTGATGTGACCTATGCCATCACAACCTGGCGTTGGGCAATTTACACCTTCGAATTTCATGGCAGTGGCCGCAGCCACTGCAGCTTTATGCTGCTCCACAGTACCGCCGGACTCGAGGACCCTCATCTTGTTGCGATTTGCTATGGGGCAGCCAGAAGCGCTATAATCATCGTTTCATGTTTATTACTATTACATTAGCTTCGATTGTTGATGCTACTTGTGACTCGGTATACATAATTTATACATTGAATACTTTTGCACATACCAAAGGCTATTAATAGAATAAGGAATGAGTGTAAAAGAAGTGATGCGTCTAAATGAGAAAAAAATATTGCAAAGCTTGAATAACTGATGAATATGAAAAATTATTCGTTAAAAGTCAAAACTGAAAAAAACTTGCACGCATCAATATTGATAAATTTTTAACGAAAAAAATATGCCAGTATTGCGAATTCAAAACGCTGTATTTTACCTGCGATGCGACAAAAATTTGCCCGTAGCGTGACCAGAACCGTCACAGCCAGGAATAGGACATCTGTGAATGGCATCAAAATTATCCCCGCAGCAGGAAATTAAAAGTTGAAATGAGCATTAAAAAATGTGAATATATTCCAGTATATCAGCAGCAGTAGATAGCAGCAAAAGATAGTTAGCGAGTGAAATGAGCGGAAACCGCACGCGCAATGCCAGTCAGCATCTTCGTCTTCGAATCGACAAGTTGGCTTTACATTACAGAGCTTTACACCCTATAAGCGAGTACCAAAGCATCGGTTCATACGCATATTAAAGGAACGTGCTGGCATGCGCACGGGCTTGTATGTGCCTCACGATTGAGGGAGTATTCAGGCACGTAATATCTCTTATATGTATATATGCTGATTTCAATTAATCTTCGCACCACTCGTATACATAAAGTTTTAGTTGCAGCTCACAAATGTGTGTGCGCGCGCGTGTGTGTGTAGACCAGTGAGCGTATTGATGTCACAGAACTTTCTGTTCCTAACAAAGTTTTTGATGGATGTATCAAGCAATGGAGATTCGAAGTGTGCTTGGATAAATCGATGCCTGCCATCAAGTTGACTTTTATAATTGATAAAATTATCCACGATCACGTGCATTTTAATTCTTGAAACCCGAGAATATTTTTCGCTTTGACCGCTTGAACTGTACAGTCTGTGTAGCCTGTATAATAGCTTAGTTGTATCGCGTGAGCATTAAACATTTATACCCTCTACTTGCTCAGTCGGGCTTGTCAAACTCGTTGTATTTACAAGAGCCATCAAAGGAAATATTACTAGTTTGAAGTCGCTTAACGAGCGATCAAAGAAATCGCTCTGTCGTGTAAGGCCGTAACGCAGTCAAAAAATAGCAAACTCTCACCTCCTCGCGTATAAAGCTTTACAACCGGTCATAAGAGTATGTCGTACACCCCCGGCCACGGATGATAAATTTTATGGGCTGCGTATTATTATACATGTCATATGCAAAATACTGACCTCAATGGTTCGGAATCCTGACCATCTCGTGGTTTGCTCTTGGGCTTATTGGCTCTAGGGCAGCCTGATAGGCTTCGATGGGACGAATAGTTGCCAGTTACGTGCCCCGAGCCGTCACAGCCTGGAGTTGGACATTTCAGCTCTTGTGAATGTGCTTGGATTTGGGAACGATCGGATCGCGGACAACCGGAAAGGCTGTAAAAAATTGAATAAAACTTCTTCATGTATCCGCATATCCCCAAGTTTCCGTTGATAGTTGCTTATAGCATTATAATTTGAATAATAATACCTATGCGGGGAATGACACACTATATCTTGTATACATTGATCAGGATACACGCATAATTTTTAAAATTATTTCTTAATAAATTCAGAGGCAAAAAAGTGCCTCAGCCCTATGTTAAAAGGATAGGAGGGGCAAAATTCCTGAACTGTCCTAGCGACCCGGCCGAGCGGCCTTTTTAAGCAAAATCTCTCAATTTCTAACTCGCCGGGAAAGCCACTAAACATCCTTAGAAAAAATATGTGATATAGGTTTTCGATGGGAAATTACCTCAGCTTTCCGATGGTGAGGTCAAACTTTCCGAAGTTTTCCATTTTCCCGGAAAAAAATTGAAAAATATATTTCAAAGTTGAATATCTCAAAAAACAACGTCTTTTTCTCTTTTTTATGTTTCCAATCGAAAGAGGAGGTTTTATTTTACGTCGAAAACACTATTTTCCAGCGTGTGGAACATCTGAAAATTTCGAGCTACAAGAGAGATTATAGTCGGCGCTCGACCGCCTGGCCGCGGCCAGCGCACGCCGTAGCCGCTACGTTCGCGTTTTGTGCCAATAACAGTTACCAATTTATCTCAAAAAATTTAACAATAATATGTTTTCGATGTATTTTTTTCTCAGCTTTCTAATGGTGCTATCCAATTTTTTTTCGGGAAAATGGAAAACTTCGGAAAGTTTGACCTCACCATCGGAAAGCTGAGGTAATTTCCCATCGAAAACCTATATCACATATTTTTTCTAACCATGTTTAGTGGCTTTCCCGGCGAGTTAGAAATTGAGAGATTTTGCTTAAAAAGGCCGCTCGGCCGGATCGCTAGGACAGTTCAGGAATTTTGCCCCAGGACTAAGGTACTTTTTTGCCTCTCGAGTTTAAAGAGATACTTTCCTGCGCTGGGGTGCCGATAAATGATATTCTCACTAACATCAATATTTTTTTTAAAAGTAATATCAAACAACAGTAATCTGATGTAATTTAAATTTTTGTTCATGGAATGAATGATATAAGATCCAACTTAATGGCATACGTAAACATATTATATGTTATAACTAATTTTAGTTTAAAAGCCATTCAATATTATTCAAAGTTTTAGTTTTGACAAAATTCATTAATTTATAGTAAATTTATCTTTTGGCCCAATTTTGAACAGCTGCATTAAATGAAAGTATAAAAATATATGTTTTTTCTCAACACCAAGAAAATTTTAACTGATTTTTCGAAACTTTTAATAAGTGCTTAAAATTTTTCATTGAATTATTGATACTATACTGTTAGAAGACTTCTTCTAGTTTTCCAAACTCGATTCAATTTAATAAATGCGAGGATCAAATTCATGTTAAAATATAATATAGCAGTGGTTAAAATCGATTTTGTAGACTTTAATTTCGTCAGGATTTTCATACATTTATGTTCCATAGACATTTCTACCTAGCATAATGACCTAGAAGTATTAGGAGTAAGACTCAGTAACTACTAGGAAACACGAGGGGGTTCTGCTCTAAGGCACGCACTCTCACCGAGATCATAAAAAAACTATATGAAAGAATGAGATAGCGGGAGAGGAAGAGAGAAAAATAGAGTCTCGATGGTACTTGAGCGGCCGCGATATTGCTCAAGCTTCTGCGGGGCCTTCAGTACGTACAATCACGTACGAGTTAGCCTACCCTAGAACCATCTACACATTTTCGCTAGTAAAAAAGGTGTAGGAGCTTTAGAAAGATATGTTGTATATTATTATGATATGTGAATACCCCAGCTACAACCACAGAGAAAACGGCGTTTTAAAAGTATTATATTTTTGAGATTGCGAGCGATCATCAAGTGAACGACCAGTGTTTTTCCTCTTGGGCTTTGCTATTTCGTATAAGCTACTTTGTTGACTTCTCGCTTACTCGCTTTTTTTTCCTCTGTTTTGTCTTTTTTTATCATATCGAGAAAGAGTGAATACTATTTTATATAGTACTGTGATTACAAAAGTTTGCTGCAAAAGTTACGTTAGGAATTTCTCTGTCATTCTTTTTTTAATATATTGAGTCACCTAATATCGTAAAAAGGATAAAAAAAATAATTTATTGTATATTACTGCCCTAGGTCGCGAAAAACAGAAAAGTCCCAGAGTACGTGTAATTAGTGGCCGAAGCGAAGCCGAGGCCGATAAACACGTGCTCTGAGGCTTTCTTTTTTCGCGGCATAGGCTTGTATACTATTTTCATACACAGTGGTCAGAAAATAGCTCTTCCCGCTTTGCGCAGCGGCAGGGCAGTAGTCACTTTCGGGCCGCTGGTATGAAAATTATATTTTTTGAATTTATGATTTTTTCAAAGAAACATTGGTCGACAGAGCACACCAGTTTTTCCATTCTTATACAACTGATGAAATTATGTTATAGAATCTCAAGATATCCGGTAAGCCCGCTAAAATTTGCTCATTGATTTTTGCCATCAGAAATAATTTTGTATTTTTTAAAACGAGCTTCTTTGCATGAGAAAATTCTTCTAGAAAAATCTCATCAATATCTTTATCTTGTATATTTTCTATACCACCACATTTTTTTAATATTACTAAATTTTTTCGAAACGTTGAAATAAAATGTTGAAGTGATATCTTTTGCCTGTTTTGGTTTCATTAAAGGTTATTTTTACTATGATTAAATATTGATAAGTAAAAAATATCCTTACAGTTCTTCGGCGTACCTGTCATCTTTGCCAGCACCTTTATCGAGAGGTCCAATTGTATGTTGCGGTGGTGGCATACTGTAACACGGTGCAGGTGAGTAGCCAGCCGGAATTTGATAACTTGAGGTTACAGGACCACCAGGATAGGTTCCACCACATTGATAACCAGCTGTGGGATACGGCGTGTACGTGTTGCCCGGATATTCCGCTTGAACGCTAGACATTCCATATCCTGGATGTGGACTCATAGGTCCGTAACCAGCTAAGGATAAAAATTAAAAAATTTTTTTTTTAAATTATTTATGTCAGCAGACTAACTCTTATTTATTTTTTTGAGATAATAAATTACGAATAACTGATTCTCTATGGTATAAAACGAATAATAAAATTATATCTCCCTAATTATGATTTTATAAAACTGCCCGAAAATTATGAATTGGAAAGCTTTTGAGTTAATGTGAAATAGAAAGGTTTCTGTAAATAAATAATTTAATATTATTTGCAACTATTTGACACATTATAATATTAATTTGTGTTAAAATGTGAGATAATATTAGTTTGCTAATTTTTCGCAATAGTTTTATGGCTATAAACTACAGGACAAATGAATAAACTACGCTAAAAAAAATTTTTGGAGACAATCTAATAATCTAATAATAAATTTGAGGATGCGATTATGGAGCTTATCGAATATCGAATAATGAGTCGCGCGAAGCGCGCTGAATGTCTCTATGAATTGAAGTATATGTATATCGATATCGAATCAAAATCGAAATGTATAATTGGAACAGAGCAGATTAAAAAGATTGTTAATAAATAATTCGTTAACCTGATCAGTCAAAGTGAAAAATTAAATAATACATAAGTCCAGGTGGAGGCGAAGCCGAGGCCGCAAAAGAAGTGCATAAGGGTTTTCTTTTTTGGCGGCTTTGATTACATACGATATTTCATATTCAGTGGTCCTATAATATTATTTCCCTCTCTGCTTAGGTGAAGGAAAATAGTTGCTTACGGGCTACCGACCGTCGGTGTAATGAAAATAAAAAAAAATGGCATTCAACGAAAACAATTTAAAACTGAACACGCTTTAAACCCCAAAGAGTTAACATTGGTACCTCTAAAAAGTTATTCCCGAGAAATGTTCGCCAGAAATTCTTTTCGATGCCGTGCTTAATAGGATTCAAAAGAGTAATTCGTAAAACCCTACACTTAAAAGCGTTGTAAACGCAGATTATTTTTTTCAAAATTGACAAGGGAAAGTAATTTATAATTTGCATTATTCTGTTCAAAAACGAGCAATCTGCGTTCTCAACGTGAATCCTAGCGCTTTATCAGAAAGAGTTTTACGTGAACATGTTGGTGTGAATTTTACTCTTTGAAGTTTAAGATGATGATGAAGTTAGCCAAAACATCCAAATTATAATCCCGTTTTCTGAATCTTTTACTGAACAAAAGGCTCTATGACGAGCTTTATTTTAATGATTTTAAGGTAGCTGTAGAGCCTTTTAGATAATATTCAGGGAAGATTCAGAAAACTGGATGGAAATTTTGATTTTGGACTGACTTCGACATCAGCATGTACAGTTTTAAATAGTTTTCGCAATGTGCCATCGTTAGCCACACTTGATTTTTATTATTTTTACGCTACGGGATGCGAAGGTAGCGTCATGCAGAATTGAGCTCCGAAGACATCTTGCTGCTTAATAAACTGGAAATAGCCCTTCATTGTACTGCTCTGCGGTGCAGCATCGTGTTGCTAAGAAGTTTCGATGTGTGTAATAAAACCATATCTAGCAATAGCTCGCATTTCTGTTTGAAAAATCAGCTGGGTCGCAATGTCGATTTTGAAAATCATTTGATACGTATTTTATTGTTTTTCAATTATCCCCTATAAGAAAGTTACTTATAACAATGATTATGACATCACGTTCACTTAAAAAATGTTTTACCTCCATTAATGATTGACTTAAAAAAAAAACAATAAAATAAGTCGCTTATAATTTTAATAAATTTTCATAAAAATGCGCGCTTAGCGACAACTAGTTTCATAAAAAGTGGACAGCTGGATCAGAAAAAGATATTTTGCTGATACAACAAAAAATGTAGTAAAATTTAGCATTGAAATATAGCCCAATAATTTTGCTCTGGTGGCAAAATATCTTTTTCTGATCCAGCTGTCCACTTTTTATGGAATTGTCTCTAAAATTTTCTTCAGGGTAACACAGACATCCCTCGTTATACGCGACTTCTGTAGGCGATTACCAAAGCGATGAGTCTCGTTATACGCGGTTCAAGACGGTCGAAAAATTATGGCTCCAAAAACTCAAAAAATTTCCAAAATTCCAGTTAAAAAAAGAAAAGTTACGAATTTAGCTAAAAAATTGAAAATTCCAAATAACTTAGAAGAGGATTAAATTTTTACATCAATATACTTAATAAAAAGCACTATTAACGTAACCATCCGCTTTTCCCTCGCTATACGCGGCACTTTTTTGGAACGTAACCCCTGCGTATAACGAGGGATCCCTGTATCAGGTTGTGAGTTCCAATTTTTATTTAGAGATAAATAAATAAACAGATAAAAGAAGACTCAAATTGGAAAGAGTTTTATTCATTTTTGTGAATTTTTTTTCTCTTTCCATATCATTTTTGAAACTTCAAACCGTTCATTTTTTACCGAGATATGGTCCTTTCCCTAAACCTTTTTTAATATAATTTCCTGTTGAATTTCTTCATTTTCATTCTGCGGGTTTCCTTTGTTTAAAAATGCTGTATCAATAGATGAAGTTTTAAAAATGTTAACTTTTAATTCAACCATTTTTTTTATTAAGCCTATAGCAATAGTAAAATTTGGGTCATTGCCGTATCATTTTATCTCAATTTAACACGGCTTTAGTTGCCGAAATTTTGTAAAGGCTTCTGTAACTTAACCGTGTTTGCTGTGTTATTTTATAAGTTAATTGTCAAACTAAAAATCACTTTCATTCACCCCAAATTCAGTTTTTTATGGAACTCGAAGAACACAATTGTAACCAAAATTAAACCAATAGTCGATTCTCTGAAAATCGGTCATGTCATATTAACTTACGTATCGGATTCATTGAAAAGCATATCCACAAAAATTGGCTATAATATTTCATAGAACAAGAGAAATTAAAATTAAAAGTTGGCTTTTGCAAAGAAAGCTCTGTGATGTGTTCGAAATTGGAACCTCGAGAAGTATCATTTTCCAGCCAGAATCGCCCATAAGTGCTTAGAATCGTGTATTGTTTTTATGCGTCTACTTGCGCTAAAAAATCTAATTTACTAAGCGTTCTTCATCTAGCAGTTAATCCAGACCAAAAGCATAGTATTGCTCGTACATACTAATTATGCTGAGCGAAGTGAAGTCATTTTTTCCATCCCTCCGGCAAAAATATTTACTTTCGCCGTACGCGTAGCTCAGAAAAAGAAGCACACCCGCCAAGTTAGATACGCGGACCTCGAAAATTTTAGATTGATTAGTCGCTTCCTTCATTGTTTATAAACAACAGCGCGTGACTACAGTTTCACGACGTACGTTGCGTAGTGAAGGAAGCGACTATCGATCTCAAATTTTCGAGGTCCGCGTATCTAACTAGGCGGGGTACTTTGCCCACTTCTGCGTGTTCGACAGATGCAGCGGTTGCTATGGCCAGCTCAGCCTAGCAACGTAATATTATAATTTATCATCCGTATTACTAGCCTACAACTGTCGGAGACACATCAATGCGTAGAGACGTTATACTAATTACGTGGTAAAAATTATGCAGAGTCCTGAAATATCATTCGTGCATGATGGTATGTCTACGGATGAGAAAGAATGTTCCGTGTAACTTGTTACACACACAAGTCAAAATGAGAAAATATTTTTTATATTAATGTTATTGATGCTCCCCCCCCCCCCCCCCTGCTAATGTCGGGACGAGCATCAAAATTCGAAGCTTAATTACAGAGTCGTATTTTAAAGTTTAGTATGACTCGCTACGCTCACAATGCTAAAAGTGAAGAAAAAGAATTCGCAGCCCATGTAACTGATTTAATGTCAAAGTCAATAATAACCATAACCGCTTTGTGTTCTGCACAATCCAACGGCAAATCAAGACCTCGATGCGAATGAAAAAACAAATGCAAGTCCTTATGTGCATTGAAATCTTTAATTAATTTTATTTTGAATTCATTTGGATAATTTATGAAAACTTTTGCGCGGGGATGGAAAAAAATACTATTTCTTACAAGGGTGAACAATTTTCCCCCTTGTGAGAAAATCTACTATATGCTGAGCGAAGTGAAGTCATTCCTGCATGAACTCCCATGAATTTCCAATGGTTTTTTGTGACGCGGTACCGTGAGTACTGCTTGATCGATCGTTTTGAAAATTTAGGGAGTTGATAATGGAAGCTACGTGAAGTTCTGATGACTTTCATAATCTCGATTGCTGAATCCTTTATGCACTTTTATGCAGTTTTAATGCATTTCCGATATCTTCAGAACGACCTACAGGGGGCAAAAATTATCGTAGAGAGCTCTATTTTGTTTAATTACTCGTTGAAAAGAGTACTTTGTAATAGCGTATGTTACACTTTGATAAACAAATTACTGTAGTCCATGGACACGTTTAAACGATCAATTTTTTTCAGTAATTTTTAGTGTTGCGCTCAAACACTACTGGTAACTCGATAATTCGACTTGAACCCATACATAGTATATATGGACTTAAAGAAGATAAAATTTCCAAGAAATTAACAAAAAATTCGTCTCGATACGATGAATATAGCCAAAGATAGCATTTGAAAATTGATAAAATTTCGATAAAATTTTTTGTTGCGATAATTTTGTTAAGTAGTATACATATAGAAGTTTGTAAATATATAAGTATATAATATATACTAGGGGGCTGCTCCGCCCCCCCTCCCATTTGCTCTGTCCGACAACCCCCCACTTAAACCAATGTAGATAAAAATTAAAAACAAGCAAAATGAAGATATTTGCGAAAGAAAATGTAAGAATTAATAGTATATTTAGACTATATATGGCCGATTCTGTATGAAGTCGAATGGCCAAAAAAATTTTTTTTTGCAAATATGAAAAACTTGTTTTTGATGTTTGATTTGTCCCAAAAAATTTTTAGAAAAATTGGGGCCTTCTATGACACTTTTTCAGAGGCCCAAAGTTGGCCATTTTAGCGTTTTTTCGAAATTCATGAAAAATCACAAATATTCAAATAATTCTAAATAATAATAGACTAGAGTAGAATGATTCAAAAGTAAAAGTGACCCGGAGCTTTTTTGTTGAAAATTGGCCAAGATTTCAGAAAAAAATCATTCAAAAGTGATTGGAGTAGCCTGTGGGGTTATAGGACGTAAACAACTTGAAATAAACAAAAAACAAGAAATCTAATCGAGTTCGAACCTGACTTTTTTTTCAAAACTATGTAAAAAGCTTCCTAAAGATGTCAACTACTGCCTGATAAAGTTTTTTAATGGGTCTTAAAGTTTGACGTAGTATAGACAACATTATGTGTCGAAAAACGTGCAAATGGGTCGAAAAGAGGCCCAAAATGCCTAAAATCACCAAAAACAGCCATTTTTTTTACCGTTTTTGCACGTTTTTCGACACATATTGTTGTCTACATTGCGTTA
The DNA here is from genome assembly GCA_034770305.1 of Trichogramma dendrolimi. NCBI lineage: Eukaryota > Metazoa > Arthropoda > Insecta > Hymenoptera > Trichogrammatidae > Trichogramma > Trichogramma dendrolimi. The sequence goes on from JAPMIB010000051.1 coordinate 989,823, forward strand.
AAATTTAAGACCCATTACAAAACTTTATCAGGCAGTAGTTGACATCTTTAGGAAGCTTTTTACATAGTTTTGAAAAAAAAGTTTTTTGTTTATTGTTTATTTCAAGTTGTTTACGTCCTATAACCCCACAGGTTGCTCGAATCCATTTGGAATGATTTTTTTCTGAAAATTTAAACAATTTTCAATAAAAAAGCTTCGGGTCACTTTTACTTTTGAATCATTCTACTCTAGTCTAGGAATTATTTGAATATTTGTGATTTTTCATGAATTTCGAAAAAACGCTAAAATGACCAACTTTGGGCCTCTGAAAAAGTGTCATAGAAGGCCTCAATTTTTCTAAAAATTTTTTGGGACAATCCAACATGAAAAAAAACAAGTTTTTCATATTTGCAAAAAAAAAAAAATTTTGCCATTCGACTTCACAGAGAATCGGCCATATATATATATATAGGTTTGTAAAAGCTTCAACCTATCCAATATTATCGCAGGCGCAAGCACATACCGAAAAATACACACGCTCTTGAAGTTGCCGGCTAATATCGTGCCACCAGTCACTGCTCACGTATACTCGTATTCATCCACACCCACCTATCTATACGCGTGCACACACACACACACACATGGTATATATACGAGCGAACTCTGCATATATGGATACGCGTATGTTTCAATTTCAATAACTACTCCCCCGCGTCACACACAGTCTCTCTCTCTTTCTCTGTGTGTCTTTCACTGAGCAAGCGGGAGTCTCGTCGCTAAACTTTTGCGCGTGGGCGCGTGCATACGCGAAATATTGATAATTAACAATGGTTTCGGGGCAGTCGTAGCTCTACTGCGTAGTACTCGCAACTGACGTTGTCGTTGTCTTTGCAATATACATAGATGTATATACTACGCTTGTAAACACAGAGTTTGGGCATTTGTGTATGCGTGAATCGAGACAAAATGAGAATGAGAAAAAGCCGACGTGTGGCGCATTTTTTATTTCGGCAATTGTAGTGCTGGTGTACTAGTATGATGTCTCGTGCCTCGGGGGAGGCTTTGCTCACCACTGCCTTTACATGCCACGATCTTTTTGTTCTTTTATACCTGCACTCTCTTGCTCTCTCTCTCTCTCTCTCGCTCTCTATTTCTATTTTTCTCGCAGTGATGTTGTGTATCGTATGTGTATACATATACCAAAGAATATATATTTGTGCGTTTACAGCACCGGAGCTTTCGTTAAGCGTTACACGTGCAGACCAGTACACTGCCAATACGTTTATATCCTATACATATTTGACTACGTACGAGCGCGCGCCTTCGCAATGTAATGGCACGCTACTGCCTCGACAATGTATTCATTTCGACTGGAACATGTCACGTGTAAATTTATACAATGAAAAAATTCTCTCCCGCTATTGCGTGACGACAGAACAGCAATGAAACTATACTGACTGCACGTTTATATGCACCGTGTAGCTTTGCATCATTGGCTTACTACAGTCTTTTTCCTTATTCGCAAGCTCGTAAATGTGAGCTACCTTTCTATAATTTCTTTGTATTTGAGATTTTTAGCCTGTGTGTGAAAAGCAATGAAACATGGCAGCAATAAAATTTACTTGTTTCGACCACCAGTGCGCAATTTTTTAAAACTGGTGCACTTCTATGAGTTGTACATTCTGACAGAAAAAAATAAAACGCTGCATCAAATAGAACGATGATGAGATGAATTTTTCTTATGTTTTTTAATTTGAAAGTGAATATTTATCCATTTACCCGTGGGATCTCTGTATGCATCTATGTAATGCGAAGCGCCACTGTCCGGCGTGCTTTCCCTGCTGTAAGCTGCAGCATGAACCCCCGGAGGCGGGAATCCAGGTACTGGCCTGATACCACCACTAAAATTTACTGGCTCATTTGCCGTAGAAAAATCAACAGGTTCCGTCTGTTCTTCAATAGGTCTTGGCGCTGTGAACCCTGGCCCAACAGAAACTTGAACGCCATCACCATGTGCCGTTGAGTACTGAGGACTGGGTGCACCACTGCAAGCTCATTTGCATTGTTATAATTGTATTTGAATTATAATTTTTGCTAAAATAGGTCATTGAATTCAAAATATCTTGAACAATGTTAGACTGATACGATGAAAAAAATCAATATGTTCGATAAACTTAGAGTCAAATGAAGAGTGAATAAGAGTAGATGGCATAATTTTGTTTTGCTAGTTGAAGGTTTAGAATGATCAGCTCACCTATGCAGTCTATTTACGCTGAGGTCGAGAGTCTGACCTTGGGGACTAGGTACTTGGGGGCTTGCCGTTAGGTGAGGGCTAGCTGCTGCTTGAGGACTACCACCGACTGTTTGCCCACCTCCGTATTGTGGACTGAGACTATTTGATCCATAGGGTGGTACCTGATTATACATAAAATAGTGCATTGATTCAAATTAGTAATTCAATGCGAGTACTTTGATTATCGAAGGTAGAATTATCTTTAAAATTAACTGACTTGGGGACTAGTCGAGGTAACGCTTGACGTAGATAAATCCATGACTGATCCACCAGGCGACGTTGACGGTCCGTTTGGCTTTTGCATTAGTACTTGAGTCGTCGTTACGCATTTTGCTGCAATAAGATTTTAAAATGTTATTAATTGGCATTATTGGCATTAGCAATGAGGACCAAAAGGTGACTTATGCAAATGGCTAACCATCTTCGGACTTCATCATGTTGGCCACACTCGCTGCTGCCATGGCCATCTGGTGCTGTTGAGCCACAACGGCAGCCTCCTGGTGATACGCCCTTTCCTGCTCTTCTGTTGTCATACCTGTCTGTCCCAAATAATACATGTTAGCAGACCTGACCGCGTGCAGCTGTTGTTGCTGTTGCTGGGGTTGCGGTTGCAGGGGTGCACACGCTTGCGAATCGTAACGGTCGTAAGCCGTCGCGGTGCCAGGATCGTAAGGTCGGTGATTAGCCGTGTTGGCCGTGCTATCGTAGCCTCGCGCAGTGGCGATCTCGTTCGAGTAGGTGACCACTGGCCGAGCGATGTTGGCCGTGGCCGGGTGCTGCATGTAACCACCGACGCGGGCGTGCTCAGCAGCGGAACGTTGGTGTTGAGCGTAAATGTCATCGGTGCCGTTCGACGCTGCGGCTGCCACCGCCGCAGCCATCATTGACGACTCGTAAGAAGAGCGCTGAGCCATTTGGTGACTCATGCGCGAGTCGTCTACGCCACCGGTGGCCATGCTTGACATCGGATATGTTACCGTGGGCTGCATGGGGAGGCCGTGATGGGCTGACGGGTGTTGCGGCTGTTGGTTCGAGTGGTGCATCGTCACACCCAACGAGCCACTGTTTCTCGAAGCGCTCATCGCTTCCATCGACGATAGAGACGATGAGTTCGAATCTTGGCTGTTCAGATACGAGTCGTAAGCTGGCCTTGGTGGAGGCGGTGGTGCTGGGGAGCTCTGACCTACTCGACAGCTGCTGGGATCTTCGCTTTTTGGAACCAACAATGGGTCTTGCGGCGCGCTCTGACGAGCTTGAATACCCGACGGATTACAGCAGTTACTTTCGGATTTAATGACAATGCTTTTGTTGTTGTTGTTGCTATTACGTAACGTGATATTATCTTCAGGAGTTTTTGTTGGCTTCAAGTTCAAGCTAGAAGTTTTGGTTGAGGAGTAATAGTCATAAGTTGGCGAAGAAACGATCGACTTTGTATCTTGCAGCTGCGTTGACGTGGCGTATTGTGAATAAATTTTCCCATCGATCGAATTGGCTAGAAGATTCACGCTGATATACTCTGGACCTAGCCCTGTTACTAATAAATAATAAAATTTTACATTTTTTTAAATCAATTTGTGGAATAAATTTTGATGATTTGGCATTATAGTTCCAAGTATACATTTTCCTTACAATTTAACTTTTTTTAAATTACGTCGAATTAACTATGAATAAATCGCACTCCAAGCAAATAAAGATTTTAAAGGCAAAAGAAGAATGTTGCAAAAAATGTCTTTATCAAAATAACGTAAATAACTGAAGCATTTTCTTTACCTTTTACGGGGCATAGAATGTTTCATTTTATCATCACGAAATCCTTACCTTGGACTCTGTGTCTTGCCTCGCGAGCAGCTTGTTTATTGGCTGCGGCAATGGGGCATCCAGATGAACTCCTGTGAGTATTTCGATTCGAACTGACATGGCCTCGACCGTTGCAGCCAGGAGTTGGACATTTCAAAATAGTCTCATGCATCGCCAAAACTGCGAGAACCCAGACACGTATGTTTGCGTGTAGATTTATATGATTATTGAAAATGTGACTCGATTAATAACTCATTGATTATTTTTATCGATTAAAGATTTCTCACGTTTTACCACTAATTGAAATTTTCAAAACAAATCTCTTTTACGATTTGAGTATAATCGAGAACAAATGTTGATGGTATTTTAGGAACACAGAATGAAAATTGCTTTCATAAAAAGTGAGATTGGAGACTGGAGAAACTTAAAAACAAAATAAAAGTACAAAAATTTCAGAGAAATCTAATCACAATTTGAAAATACATTATGGACAATGTTTGGTATACATTTGTACGAAAAGAGGTACATTAACAAGGTTATACTCAACGGGTAGAGAGAACAAAATTTAATAAAAAAATAATAATAATTAATGAATATAATTCCTTATAAAAATTATCATGAGGTTTTTGAGTTTCAATTCATAACGCAATTAAATGTTCATTTCAAATTAAATGAAAATATATTTTTCATATCATTCAAGTACAAGGATATGCTTAATAATATTCTTTCGTATAATGAACTTAATATTTATTATTTGAATCATTTTGTATTTATTCTATAAAACTTAATTCAATAATGTTTATAACTGTGATTAGTTGCTCATCTTCATTGATTTCTATGGAATCCAACTTACAGTAGTTCCCTCGAAACCTGACCTACAAATCCGGGCATATGTCTAAAAAAAATCTGAAAAAATTCATACGCTTTTCTTGACAAAATCTAAGACTTTTTGTTCTTTTTAAATTGTTCGTAGAATTCATACTTATTGACATAAAAAATCGCAAAGATTCATTGCTTGAAATTGTTTGAATTTGAATCGTTTATGGCTCGTGAAAAATAGATTTTAGAGAAAATTTGCAAGAGCACTTTTTTGTTTAAAATGACCCTAAAAACCTTTAAAAGTAGGTTTCAGTTCAAAAAGTTTAAATTTTTATTTTTGCAATGTTTTTACATTAATTTTTCTCAAAAATTTTTTCCAGTTTTTGAGCTATGTTTCAGTACACACTGAACAATCATTTCCTAATTTTTGAAAAGATTTTATCGATGCGTTTTTTTATAATCACACAAAATAGCGTATTTTCAAAACGTTAGCATAGGGATCCCATGTTAAAGTACCGAACTTTGATTGATTATATTTTGGAAACGGCTTGGTCAAAGTTCTTGAAATTTCTCACACATATGAAAAGCACCGTCAATAATATGTGGTTAAAATTTTAAGACCCTTTATCGATAGTCATTTTTTTGATGAACTACCATAATAATTATATTAGTTTTTAAAATAACCATACATAAAAATAATGATGCAATAAAGTTTTTTAGTAGAATACTTCATTATACTCAAATTTAAAGAGATTTCCACTGATTCTGTTGTGAGATTTTGTGGAATACAGCAATTATCTTCACAGGTGTCTTGGGGTCTCGAGTTTCCAAAAAGGTTTCAATAATATATAAATGTTGCGATTTTTCGCTACTAATTGAAACTACTTTAAAAAAAGGAAGTAACGTAAAGTAAATGCTGTAAATAGAGCTCTCTACCCTGTTAACGAAAAGCAAAAATAAAAGTAAAAACGAACACAAAACCAATTAATGTTATCACACGAACACAGGCAAAAGTGCAATTTTAATTAAATTGGAGAGAAATCAAAAAATTCAAAGCAGAAATAATTTTTCATGAAGTTTTCGGTTCTCCCCAATTTTAAAAACGATAAATCTTTCCACTTTAATTCAACAATATGCACTATATATTTAGCTACAACACTTGTTTAAGAAATTATTCAAAAAATATAATACTTACGTTCAGGTGTTAGCTTATCTTTGCGCGGGCATCCCGATAAACTGTTAAAATAAAAATATAAACTGTCAAATGATTGCTTGTGATGTAGTTTAATCGCAGGTTATTAAAAAGATTGAAAGTTTGCACCTTTATTATTTAACTTTTACATTTTAAAATGTATCAATTAAAGAGCTCAAAAATTTAAAAAAAAAAACAATGGTGTTTTAGTACTTTACAGCACTGCATATTTCCCATTTATGCCCCCGTTTCTGATTCATAACTCGCACTCTCTAGCACCGCGCAGTTCACATTGGACAAGCGTAGCGAATCATATAATATTAATTTACGATACAAGTGCCATAAGTAACACTTTTTGGCACGAGTATCGTACTTAATTTTATACACTGTGCTAAGTTCACATTTATGCCCCCTTTTCCGAGTCATGAGTCACACTTTCTGCTAACGTGAATGAGGTTAACGCACGAGCGTATGCGAGTGTGATGCGAACGCACCGGTGCCAGAATGTGCGACTTATGCCACAGAAAAGCGTTAGGAGCCAGCTATTAGGACCCTCGCTGCGCTCGGGCCCTAAACTACGCCGTGCCAAAAAGTGTTACTTATGGCACTTGTATCGTAAATTACTAATTGTACACGTGTCATAAGTAGCACATTATGAGTACGGCAGAAGCACCCTCGCTATGCTCGGGCGCTTTACTCTGCCATGCCATAATCTGCTGCTTATGCCGCTGTTTCATAATATACTAGTATGCATCGGTGTGAATAAGCCTTTTCAGCGAAATTCGTTACTACAACCCCTCGTTTTGCAGAAAAAGCATATCCACACCCGTTGCATAAAGTAATATTATGTTTGAAGAATATTTTTGAGATATCTACAGAAGAAGTCTGTTTGGCATTGCATCGGCATCGATTTTTAATTATCCTATCAAATACCGTTATGTCTATAACTCACCTGCGGTGGTGGGAATAAAGTCCAGTCACGTGACCCTGTCCGGTGCAACCAGGAGTTGGGCACTTGTTTCCTTCTGAAATAAGTAAAACAATATCATTTTATTATAATTTGTTTATTATAAATTTTGTAGCAATATATATTTTTATTTATTTATCCATTTATTTTTTAATAATTTAAAACACCGAGTACAATATTTCATTAAAACTGTTTTATAATAAAATTTTTAAATGATTTATATATTTTACTACGAGCTTTTTTGTTGGAAATTGTCCAAATTTTCAGAAAAAAAGTATTCCAAAATGATTGGAGCAACCTGGAGGTTATAGAGCGGAAAATACTTTGTGACGATGTCACGAAGCAATAAACCGCGGAAATTACGCGACCGGTAACATATGAATGTGCGAGTGAATGCGCGACCGAGAGTATGATAAAGTAGGAAAATCGAAGTATCATTCGAGCCGTTCGTGGTTCAGGGCAAAGGAAGAGCCAATTTAACCTCGCACGCGTTGCTCGGACCATGTGCACTGGAGAGCAGATCGATCTGTGCAAATCGAGCGCTTTGCGTTCGATGCGTGGTGGATCTTCGCGACAGTGCACACACAGACAAGTTTCACAATCAGACCGTGAAAGGGTAAGGACGTGTGAGAGATATGTTCAAGCTTGGAGTTAAGTGCGACGAGTGAAGTGTTGCGACGTGACGAGGCAACGTGAGTTGCTCGGAAGGAAGCGAGCCAAGCGAATCCGCTGTACAGCGACCTTCACGTGAATCGTCCGAGGCATTTCCGAGGCGAATCGAGCACGATCTTAGACGGACAGACCGCGAGGACGAAGCAGCTGGGGAACAGCGGAAGGCGAAATCGAGAACGAAGGCCAAGGCATAGAAGCGAAGAAAATAAGGTTGTAGATTGTATTAGACTTGGTCGGTCGCGCGTGTGTGTGTGTGTGTGGGAGATTGCGTAGTGTGGATGGATGAGTGAGAAAATAGGAAGAATTGTTGTAGTAATAGTCGTGAGAATCGGAATAATTGTCGTAGCGAGTACCTTGGACATTTCAAGCAGACATGGTTCGTGTCCACGTGTCGCGTTTCAGGCTTGTGCGTAGCCATCTTGCGAAGCTGTACTTCCGCCTTGGACGCTCGTGTGAAAGCAAGCGAGAAAGCGCATATCGTCTTGGTCGCGCGTCGCCGTTTCAGAAATTTTTAACCCGGCTTCCTTTTCTAAAAGACTTGAACTTTATGAATAGCTATGACGTAAACGCGATTTCGAAAATTTTTGCAAAAGCGAACCATCCTAATATATAGCTAACGGTTGGTTTATATTTTTTCAACGTTTCTGTTTACAGTATCAGGTGTAAAAGTTATAAAAACAGTATATTATACTATAAGCTAGAACAAAAGTCGTTTTACAATGGAGCGTAGAGAAGTGATATTTTTTAACGCTTCGTAAACGAAACGAGATTTTTCATGACCCTTTGAGATTATAATTATTAATTATTATTAGTTACCTAATTGACCATTCCGAAAAACAGGCATAGAATCCTTTTTCAATACCCCATTTTGAAAGTACGTTGTCAAGTTAACTCTTTAATGCCTGAAATGACCATTTTTGGACAACATTTATAGCGATGAATTACACCAACTAAAAATTGTTTAAAAAACTTTTCGGATATCATTTCTTACGTAAAATTTAATGTACTTTTTGAATCTGGGGTCAGAATTTTCAAAAATTTATTGAATAAAAAGTTATTAGCAATTTTGTAAAAAAAAAAAACATGAAATTTCGAGAAAAAAATTTCGTTTAACTCAAATTTCAACACAGAAAGAAGGTTTGCTCGTGCGTCTCACGCATATAGATTTGGTCAATGGCATATATACTTTATTGTAAAATAGTTATAATTATGAAATTCTATATGGCGATCATAAATATGACTCCCGAAGACCTGTATGTCATAAAATGATTTCGACAATTTTTAACTCGATAATCATCAACTTCACGAGAAAAAGTTGTTGAATAAAAAGTGTTTAGAATTGATCAAAGACTACGCCTGATTTTTTTCAGAATTTTTGGAACGATTTTTGGATTTCTGGATAACACCATTTTTTCAAAAATCCAAAAATCGCTCAAAAAATTCTGAAAAAAAATCAGGCGTGTTTTTTAATCAATTCTAAACACTTTGTTCTACAACTTTTTCTCGTAAAATTGATGGTTATTTCAAGAATTGACAATCATAAATATGACTCCCGAAGACCTGTATGTCATAAAATGATTTCGACAATTTTTAACTCGATAACCATCCACTTATTTATGATCGCCATATTGAATTTCATAATTATAACTATTTTACAATAAAGTATATATGCCATTGACCAAATCTATATGCGTGAGACGCACGAGCAAACCTTCTTTCCGTGTTGAAATTTGAGTTAAACGAGATTTTTTTCTCGAAATTTCATGTTTTTTTTTTACAAAATTGCTTATAACTTTTTATTAAATAAATTTTTGAAAATTCTCACCCCAGATTCAAAAAGTACATTAAATTTTACGTAAGAAATGAAATCTGAAAAGTTTTTTAAACAATTTTTAGTTGGTGTAATTCATCGCTATAAATGTTGTCAAATACCTAAAATTAGGATAACTAAGCATTTGACAAATTAAAAGTTAACGCAAGATTTTTTCGTTATCTTAAAATAAATTTAGTTCTATGAGGTTTCTTTTTGTTTGTGAGACCATCGGTCACAATCACAATCTCAAGCTAAGCATAAGATATACATTAACTACTTGTGCCTACAATAAAGTATAAAATCAATTTATTAATAATGATGAAATATTATTGATAATTTCTATTTAATTGTACTTGAATTGAAAGAAGTAATTCTTACAACATAGAACTGAATTGATTGATCCGATGACTTCGAATTCTATAGTGGGTTACCAAAAACTGAAATGCTAAGTGTTGAAGGCCTGTAGTCTTATAACAATATATTTAGTTGTTTCTACGTATTTAACTGGACAAAACTTTTAACTGAGGCACTTGAACTGTAGTACCCGCTTTAAAAAAAATTTTTTTTTTCATTTTTATAGCCTAATACTGTAAAAAGATAAATCATTAATACTTTAGGCAACAGATTTGGATTTATTTTTTCTGTAAAACAAGATGCTAGCACAAGGTGGTGGACAGTTTTCTAAGTTGTACTGAAAAATCATATTCGTACGAATTTCATGGAATATTTTATGATACATAGCCTTAAATTATCTGCAATGTTAAGATTTTGAAGGTTAGGGTGTTTAAAGAAAACGCAAGATCCTGCTAGCTCGTAATGGTTTATTTAATACTATTTGACATTTGACATTACTCAGTTAATATTCATGTAGATGTTTTTGCATCAAGCCGATCAAAACAACAAATATGACCTCTCAATGGAAAATTTAGAATCATGGAGCGCGTGATGCACCTAATCTAGTAAGTTTGACAAGAGCTACGTGATATGCTCTCCTTAAATGCAGCCCAGTTTTTCACGCTAATTTTCTTTTTGCTCGGATTTGAATTTGTTGGTGAATCTGAAGAGTCCATCAGATTTCTTGGAAAAAATTCTATTAATATGAGATATTCATGCATATATTTGCAGTTATATAAGCAATTCTCAAAAAAATCTGCCATTTCGGGGGTCCAAAAAGTCAGGATTTTTTTAAAGATGCTACACGCCCCCTGCGGTGCGAAAAGTATCTATTGGGGTATTGGAAACAAGAAAAAATTCGAGAACATGATTTTTTTTGATAGGTAATTTTCCTACATACAATCTAAGGTCGGATAACACGATTTTCGTAAAAATGGCTTGGCAAAAGCATAGAAACCTTTGCAAATCTTCGAGACAAAGCTTAATGTAAAAATCAAAAACCCTGTACCCGACGTATTTTTTTATGAGGAATCCAATGGTGAGCTGGATTTGACCTTGAACATAACCTTCGAGCTCCAGTGACCCAAATCAATTTTCTAATGGGAACCCCGATTTTTTAATGCAGATTCGAAAAGAGCGGAAAATTTTACTTTAACCATCTCTTTGGTTTTTTTGAAGGTCATTTTAAGGTTAAAATAAAAAATAATGGTAAAAAACCTGAAAAGGGAATGCATATACCCTTGGAAATCACACAGAATAAGAGAATAAAAATAATGAAAATACCACGTCATATAGGCCTATACTAAAATATAGCGGCGTTTGTTCATCCAGATTCAAGATGGCAGCCACCAAAACATTTGATTATAGCCGAACATGTAAAAAAAGCTTTGGTATTTTTGTACTCGCTAACAATGGACTCTACGAAAAAATGTTATAAAGCAAAAAGTACTTAGAATCGATAAAGAAACACGCGTGAATTTTTTCAGAATTTATTGGATTATTTTGGAAATATTTATAAAATGGCCATATCCAAAAATATCCAAAAAATTCTGAACAAATTCATGCGTGTTCATTGATCAATTCTAAGCACTTTTCGTACCACAACATTTTTTCGTAGAGTCCATTGTTAGCGAGTACAAAAATCTCAAAGTATTATAACATGTGACGTATCGTCTTTTAGCCAGTAATGCTTTGAGTTTTTTTTTGGTGGCTGCCATCTTGAATCTGGATGAACAAACGCCGCTATCTTTTAGTATTGGCCTGTATGACACCAGATCCAGAGTTTTAACCCGATCCGAATGATTAATTGTCGTGAAAATACGATCATTTTGAAGACAAATGTTCAAAAACCACGTTTTTTGTTTAAACGAATGTATTTTTAATACAGTTGCATATATCGTAAATCTGACACCAGATTTGAGAAAAGCGATAAAAAGCCCATAATATGTTTTTTTACATGGTAGATGCGTGCAATAAAAGTATCGTGTTTAAAAGCCGTACAATAAATTATATTACCTTCATAGGTATCAGTAGGATGCGTGAAAAAATTCAATAAAATGATAAAAACTGCCATTGTGACATTATTTCATTTTTCTTCTTTTGTTTTTTTTTCAATGTAAATAATCAGTGAATCATAACTGCTTTAAATTTCAAATTGAATCTTTGTACAACTGTTCATAATTTTGTTATCGGATTAAGCTCGACAGCAATATTGCACTCTTCTTTCTCATTCATTCTTGCTTGAGGTCCATGACTTTTATTTTTTTGACGTGCTTTAATCTGAAGAATTATTTTTTTTGAGGCTACCTCAAATAAAATAATTTTAAATAACTACTGTTAGCCCAAATTTTACAGTAACAACAAGAGTAAATCACCGAATATTAACATTATAACAAACAGATATTATGTTTACAAGGCTATTTACAATATTTACAATATTAAGCTTAACTAAAATTAATAATTACTAATTATTAAGCGCTTTAATCGTATGCAATTAAGGGAAAACCCGTGCAAAACCAGGAATGCCTCTATATTCATGAAATTTAATAAATAATAAAAAACTAAGATATTTACATTAGCTTCGATTTGCAAATCGACTTATGGGGAGTCATCCGCCAATTCACTCCTCTTTGGTATTATTGTGATATAAATCACAGTTTAATGTCAATCTACATTTTATACATCTTTATGCCCTAAAAAATGTGGAAAAAGTTGCAAAATAGGCCTTTGCATCTAAAAATAGCTTATTTTTGCTATTTTAACCTTTCGGCACTGTGCGCAAGGTTCAGATCAGAGTTTTTGAGGTAAGGACTTCTGATAGGGATCAAAATCTTCAGAAAAGTATCCTTTATGGGTTGAGTTTTCTGGAGTTGCGATTTAGACCTTCATATCAGTTCTATTATTCAATATGTGCTCAAAAACATTAATAAATTTTTTTTATTTCTTGCTTTTTTTCACATCTGTTGGCATACAAATTTTTTCATAACTCTAATCAAAATTCCACAAAACTCAGTCCATAAAGGATACTTTTTTGAAGATTTTGATTCCTATCAGAGATCCCCACCTGAATAACTCTGATCTGAACGTTGCGCACAGTGCGGAAAAACTAAAATAAAAAAAATAAGCTATTTTTAGATGCAAAGACCTATTTTGCAACTTTTTCCGCATTTTTTAGGGCATAAAGATGTATAAAATATCGATTGACTTTAACTATGATTTATACCACAAAAATGCCAAAGAAGAGTGGATTGGTGTATGACTCCTCTTAAATATTTTGATTGGAAGAGGAAATGAATACTATAAGGAATAAGAAAACGAGACAGAAGAGAGTTTGATGATTTACGAAGGACCTTTCAAACCAAGGTCTGCAGGAATTATCAAAACAGGCACGAACTGTTGAATTGTTTCAAACACAAAAAATAGGAAAATTTATTGAGTTGCATAGAAGATGAGGTTAATTCAGTCTGCAGAACAAAAAAGTTCAAGCAAAAGAACGGGAAAGTAAAATATTTTTAAAAATGTTTTCATGAACTATTTCCTCCAGTTCTTAACTCTTGTACCAAGCCGGCGGCAGAGTTGGCAGCGGCTCTTACCTAACAAAAAGTGCTGTCACGAAAAGTTTTTGTTTTTTTAAGTATGCTCTCATTATGGAGTAAATTGGATAGAAATATTATTAATTTAAAAAATAGTGCATCGAATACATAAACTTTGAAAACGGCTACAGTGGCGTGGGTCAGCGTTGCTGCCGCAGTGTATGTGGCTTAAAACTTAGTTGAGCTTACAGAGCCGTGTTTAGTGAACTCTTCGAAATTAAACATTTTTAATCATGTGAATAGCTGATATAATTTAGTGCTCCAACATTTTTTGGCAAATAGATCATGCTAAATATTTTAGTAACATTTAACTGAAAAATAGTTTAAGACTTGATAAATCATTACTTTCTAAAATTAACAGTGAAAAAATCTTGAAAAATTTTAAGTCCAATGAAATGATTTCTGTTAAATGATAATTTGCCTTTATGACTCAAAATAAATTGTATTTGAATGGAATAAGCGTAAATCAAAACTCTTCATTGCATTATATACATACAAAAACACGAAAATGTTTCAAAATTATCTCAAGGATATTAATATTAATTCAAAGTTAGCAGTTAAATCTTCGTCTATAAGCATTTTTGTATGTTACTTGTTGGTGTAAAACAAAACCACGCTCGAAGTAACAATCTTGTTCACATTCATGTATACATTTCTCGATAAGAACCAGGCAAACAAGCATAAAATAATAGTAAGAGAAGTCATCAGAATTAAAGTTGGCCTTAGAACAGGTATAAAAAAGAACAGTCTTATATATTCTTGTATAAATCTCTAAGTATACGCAAAAGATGGAATAATGCGTACACATACGTAGACTCATGAATCGTGCATATAGGCCGAATAGAAGTAATACGCTCGCTTGGCGTACCAATTAATTAACAAGTAGCGGTGACTTGGATCTAAACTAGTACTATTCAGGTCTTGAACTGAATTTCTGTCGCTGCTGCGCGCGTTTCTCTTTCCGGGATATACGTCTCGTGAATAGATTTGTAACGAGTACCAGATCTTTTTCGAACACTCCTACTCGGCACTGTGTATTAATGCGTATAAAGAAAAAAGAATCAGAGGGTCCGAGCGATCGTGAGAGAGAGAGAGAGAGAGAGAGAGAGAGAGAAAAGGGATATCATCGTCCGTGTAGTATGGCCTACGGGGGTTACCATTGCTGGCGTTGCCCACTTGCCTTTAAGGGTGAAACTTAGTGTGTAATCGCGTTATTTTGTAGCGATTTCACGTGCGTGAGTCTTGCTTCGATTACGTGTATACCTGCTTACATAAACATTGCACCCGATTGTTGAATTAATTCATTTATTAATTTATTTTCTGCAGATAAATTACACATGAATATTGAAATAAATGGTTACGTTAATGGCTCATGTAGACGTCGACTAAAATAACAGGTAGTTGAGCAAGCGACGGCCGTTGGACAGTACGGCAATAATAAAAGAAGATACCATGCTCTGATACGAATAACGTATTGAAGCAAGTAATAAACAGAATCAAAATGAACTCATAATAGTAAGTGAATTAAGTACAAATGACACGTTCCGCAATTAAGGTCAAACAGACGCTTAGCAGTTGAGAAGGGTCATAATGAGTTAGTGATGTGCAAAATGGCTTTTTTATACATTACGAGGAAACAGCCAAGACGACGTAAAATCAAGTTGTGGCTATACAGTTTATTTTTTTATTAGCACCACGAACCGTCAAATGGTATATGCGCATGTGGGCAATAGCTAAAGTCTTTTTCGCGCGCGGCGACTACTGAATTTACCGATAGCAGTTTTATGGCGTGTCAACACGCTTCCATCAAGAAATACAGCGTGACGCGAGTGAGCGAGGGTCACGCTACAAAAAAGGGCGAGAGAGAATATATAGTATTATGTATGCAGAGGCGAGGATATAGAATCATGCCATCAAGCTTTACTGTGTAAAGGATATCTATACGCGAAGAGATGAATATGTATTTTCGGTAGGACAGCATTTTCACCTTGCGTTTGTTACAATTATTTTTTTGATAGGAATCAATTGAAAAAACATTAATGGCGTGTTATTCTATGAACACCTAAGACTACATTTATTTCTTCCTGCTTCTACTCATCTAACCTGTCACTTTGAAATTAATATTATAAAGACCATAGAGTTATTTTTTATAAGGGCTAAACATAATTTTTCAGCTCAACGTATTCAAAATGCCATTCTGAGCAAAAAAAGAAGAAAATAATTTATAAGAGATAATGAGAGACTGAGAAGATGCGTATCAGAGGAATAAGGTGGCTCGAGGATGCTTTCGGTAGGCTAGTCACGTTTCTAACCGCGCTGACAGCTGTGGCTTACGTTTATTCGCGAACGTATATGATGAGCGATATCAAGAACCCTAAATATCTTTCCCTTTCTGCCACATTGAGTGTCACACAGTAGGCGTACGCTACCGCATTAAGATCCCGGGAATGCACTCAAATTCCACCTGTCGCCGCAGAGCGGCAAATGAACGAACGATCCATGTACTGATGAAATATCAAGCTGCGTGCTTTACGCAACACGGCTGATAAATTTGCTTCGAACAGATCTTATTTGCGCAATAATAGCTGAGATAGCTAGATGTATGCAATACAATATCTAAATGTTGACCAAATGTGGTAGTATTGGCGAAAAACTCGTAAGCTTTAATGTATTAAGCATATGCAAAGCTAGGTACGATGAATTTTATTAATAATGTGATGCTAAGCTGAATTTTTTAAACATATTTTTTAAAAGTCGTCATTATAAAGATACCGATTTCAAATTATTTTATTCAGAATATTTTCAAAATGATAAGAATTTTTGATTTGATTATTTTGCAGCTACTGATTGAAATGTAATTTGCTTGTCTGATTGTATCTGCTACATTCATCTGTACTCCAATGATTTTTTGTTTGTTTTTCAAATGAAAAATTGGCTTATTCCGAAGTAGCCTTTATCTCTAATTTCACAAATATTTATTATGAAATTTACGTGTAAATTTTTAAAAATTTGAGGCCTACATTTTTAAAATCAAGATTTTATGCATGCATATTTCCCGAATATGCTAATTGAAAATATTTAAAACAAAATGTAAAATATTTTACTACTTAATTGAATTTTGAATTTATACTTAATTTTTTTATTTATCGGGCAAGTTTAAATGAAAAAAATAGTAATTTGAATCACGTAAAACATGCATTTACTGAAGTTGCAGCAGACTTACCCCTACTCAAACTCGTAGGGGACATGGAAATAGTAGGTCGGTTAGCGTCGAAAGAACTTAATCTATCACTGATTTTCATTGGTCCATCTTGTTGATCATTTGCTGTAGCAATGGGCATCGGAATCATAACTGATGGATTCGACGCTGTGTTTACAGGTGACATATTCGACATGCTGTTATTGATACTATTATTGATGCTATTATTGTTGTTACTTGCAACGTTATTCAATACATTAGGAAGGCCGCTGCTCGCCGCGGAATTGGTATTGCTGGGTGATTTGTTGCTGGTACCGGTAGCTGTGCTACCAGAGGTATTACTGACGACGCCGCCACCAGTCCCGCTGTTATTGGTAATAGCCGTGACGCTGAGAACATTTTCTCGGGCTATATCCTGTATGGCGCTGGCCGCTCGTGAGCCCAAGCCCGCCGGTTGCAGGATCGTGTATTGCTTCGAGTTAGCATCTGGGCTGCCGATCGACGATAAGCTTTTGCTGGCACTCGAGCCAACTGCGACGGGAACGTCGCTTGGCCCTTGCGATGGAGACGTGGCCTCTTCTTTCGGTGATTTCAATTGTAAAATCGACGAGTGCTTTTCATCGCGGGCGGTGACATACCCGGTACGGCTGCGGCATCGGCATCGTTGGACCGGGCGTAGGATATCCGACGAAGGTAGCTGATGCCGGGAACGGACCTATGGGCGGTATCGAGCCCGTCGATCCGAGTGGCCGACAGGCTGATTTGTTGTGGTCCATGTTCGGAGGTCGGAACGCAGATGTAACTGAGAACGAGGAGGTAGGTGATGTTGAGTTTATCTTCAATCCGTCACTATAAGGTCTTTGGTAGCCAGAGTAATACTTTGTTGCAGCGTCTGCTTATTATTCACCAAGGCGTCGTCCTTATTTTGATCTTGTTCGCCTTTGCTGGCCAACGAGTCGGACATGTCGATTTCAAGTTCGTTCGATGACTCGTCCGCAAGCCCATCGTTAAAGTCCGACGCATCATAACGGGCGTACTTGGAGACTGCCCTACTACTGCCTGCTAATTGTTTAGGCATTTCATCAGGACCCAGCATACCGCAGCTGGTATCACCTTCTTTTTTCATCTTTACACCATTCAACATTTTATAATTACTGTTTTGTTGATGATGCTGTTGATACTTTGTATTTCTGTCTGGCTGTCCACGTAGTGTTATGACGTCTTTGAGCGAGCAGCCGGTCTCGTTACTCGTCGTTGACGACTGCGATATTGACGATGGCGACATTTTGGTACCGTCTTTTTTCTCTTCGAATAAATTTTCGAAATTCGACTCGTACTTGTCTTCGTCAGAATTGCCACGTTGGTAGAATGAGCCACGGGGTGCTGGGGCCCAGCTACCGGACAGACTCTTCAAAGCTGCTTCTGTCTCACGGATAAGAGTTTCGTCGTCTTCGGGCTCTTCGCTGTTATTTTTGTTGGATTTGCGCGCTGGACTATTGGAAGCGTTGAATACACGTTTCTTTTGGGGCAGGGCTATGTTCTGTTTAGCCTCGTCAACCGATTTTTGATCGTCACGCACACTTTTTCGTCGTCGTTTGTTCACGCTGATCTGTTGCTGCTGCGCATCCACAGAATTTTCCATATCCTGAGTCTTTTTCAAGCTTATGTTATTCAGCCCGGCAAACTGCTGCTGCTTCGGTTTTGAATGCTGCTGTTGGCTTGCTGCAGCTGCTGATTCAGCTTCCAGCTTACGTTTTTTGAGATGGGCCATCGCATTCTGTCCACCGGGCACACTAGTTAGCTCGACCCTGGAACAGAAAAATTCCAGAGGTTCGTTAAAGTGGCTGCTGTGCGTCGAGCTTGTGGCGAGCATTATGATTATTTATTGTATAAAATGCAACATTCCATGTGCGAGTGTCAGAAATACTACTAGATTATTTAATTTATTCCCCTAATTAAGTGTAGGTTATTTTGGTATTTAATGAAAATGTATGAATCTTGACGAGTGTATGATCTAGCGTGTTTTGTCAAAAATCTTCAAAACAGTTTAACAAATGAATCGCTTCATTCACCTTTTCCGTTAAAGCAATAACTTGAAATTGGCACGTCTTATGCAAAGTTTTACTTCGATCGGTCCAAATGTATTCACAAAACTGTCAACTCTCACGTGTCAAAGCACGAATCACCCACACACTGGTTTTTCATAAAATATCCGAGTCTTCAATCACATGTACAGTATAAAGTTTAACATTCATTATCTGTTAAGAGTCTACACGAGTTGCAGCTTTGCAAAAATCGTACACTGCCGATCCGCACAACGCGCACACACAATCATTGTACAGCTGTCCGAGCTTATTTTAATGCATAACTAGCGGCTGAGTTAAAGACAATATGAAAAACATCGAGTAAGTTAAAAAGCTTGCCAAGAGCAGGAGAGCTTGTTTTACAACTTTGGAAAACTTTAAAAAGTACGAAAGTTTGTATGCTCAGAACGAGAGAGCGCGAGTAGAGCAGCCCTTCTCGTTAACACGCTCGAAAGCTACTGTGTCGCCTATGTTGACGGGGGCGCCTCAGGGGTGGTTGGCTCGTCCGTAAGGAGGAGGGTGGATTGCGGAGTCAAGCAGCCGCGGTGCGCTTAGGGTGGGGGAGTTGGTGGTGTGCGCGCGCGCCACCCGCTGCAAAGCTGGGGTTGGGGCGGGTCTCCAGATCCACCCTCCACCAGTGTGCAACGATCCTCAGCGGCAAAACCCTCTCTCTCTATCACCGACGCGCCAAGTCCTCCTTCGAACCGCTCGTCCTGCACAATAAAGAAGGAGGGGTGTGTTACTGACCAAGGATGGCAGCTACCATCTCCTCCTCGTTCCATTCCTTCTCTTCCTCCTCCACCGAGCTTTCTCTCAACTGCATTCTGAGGTGGTCTAAAGCTCGGCGAGCTTACAGGGCTCATAATACTGCTGCTACCTTCGAATGTCCCCACCCTCTGCGCCCGAATGGATTCTTTCTTTCTTAACCTCCCCAGAATGCACGCAGCAAACTAGCTATATATAGTTTATCAAGTGCACCTTGCCCTCGCACTATATTTTCCGTTTCCTCTAGATCTACTGCAGTAACTCGCTCTTTCTCTCGGCCTTTCTCAAAGCCTCAAGTGATTTCCGCTTTTAGTATTTATTTTTCTGGTGTTAGACTAGTGCAGTCACCTACAGTCGTGAAACGTAACACTCATTTAGTAGTATCAATTTAAATATAATTTTGTTATTTTATAATTTTTCAAGATTCAATTGAATTTTCAAAGACATACTTATGGATACATTAACAATTTTATTGATGAAAATTACAATCAAAAGTTAATGATGATTGTATTGATGAATTCTGGAAGTAAAAATAAAAAAAATCGTAAATAAGTAATCGTATACGACTACTATGCGTGTACATATTTTCTCTCACGCTATCCCAATTGGCGAGGGGTCACTGGCTGTAGAAGGAAAAGTAAGAAGGAGAAAGATAGAGAGAGTAAAAGGGTGGCATCATCGGCAAAGGAAGAAGGATCAGCGTCAGCGCTTAGTGCGAGCGCTATTCGTAGAGATCTTAAGGAAAGACTTTGCTTAAACTCTACACCGCTGCTACCGACCGCGAGCTAGCTGCTATTGCCGCCGCACGAGCCACTGCTGCTGCTGCCAAGCTTCGTAAGTTTAGAACGATGTGAAACTAGCTCTAGTATAAATTTTACTTCCTATCGCTCTTGCAAGCTTGCAGAAGGAGAGAGAGAGAAACAGTCAGACAGACAGACAGACAGAATGAAAGAAAAATGTGTAAGTCTAAGAGCTGCTGCTTATATCTCCTCATTCTTTTAGCCAAAATCATGGGATAAATGTGCTTAAGATTTAAGACATTATCACGTTTCTTACATTCGCGCACTTGCGACGAAGCTCAAAACTCTCATATATTTATCTCACTCGGTTTAGAGCATTGCTACGGGTCTCTAGCTTGAGTTTTCAAAAACAGCACGAGAAATTTCCTCTCTATTTTCAAATAGAAGGATCGATGCGTCCTCGTCCACCCTCCAATTACTGTTCCATTTCTCATGGCCCGTGGGGAATAATTAGAAAGCAAGCTGAGATCTAGAGGAAGAGAGAAAGAGACAGACCGACTAGGTAGGTATCTCGAGATTTCCTCACTAGACTTGTCTTCGTTTCATACTAAGTTCCTCACACGTAAATGCTTGTGTAGAAATATTGATAATACGTAAATATTCAATAGGTTTTTATACATTTATTGAAAGTTGTAAGAAACCGATTAATTGATATATTTTTCTCACCTAATCTTAGGTATTAGAGTAATTAATGATTATTCATCAAACGTTTAAAGTACCTCTTTATAGATCATATCGTCTGCTAATTTTTTAGAAGTCTTGTAATGACTTAGGAATAGTCTCTAAGCAATCAATATATAAATCATTATTTTGATGATTAAATGATGATATTGGCAGAAACACAACTCATGTAGTGCATTCTATAGCAGAGTGATCGATGGAACATGCAGTTTGTTTACTATATTTACCGCCAGTGATAATTACGTTGTTAACGTGGACGCGTATGTATAAGCACGTGATAAGTAAAATTTTGCAGCAATCGATTTTTTCGATCGAAACATCGACTCGTGGCGTGAATGAAAAGGTCTATGAAAAACTAATTCTTGTATTATAAAAAAAGACAAAATTTGTTTCCTATGAACCGCCGATACTTGTTTATTGATATATGAACGTTGAATAAACTTACTCACTAGAAAAATAGTTTCTCGATTATCGTCTGAAGATACCGGAGGGAATTAGTTTGACTTTAAATAGACAGTTCAAGGTTCAAGCCCAACCAGCAATGATGACTCGAGACTTTGCTGAAGCTACCTGCCTTACACCATCAACTCATGAATACATACATATGCGTCCTATGATACTTCTCTATATTGCAGAGAGTATAAATGTGCACACGCATACATTTATATACGCATTCGCACTCAGCGTCTAGAGCGTATTGACAGGGCCACCGCTTGCTATAATTAAGTATAAAACTATATGCGTCGTTTCAGCGTACGGCAAAGTTTTCGACGAGAAAAAAATAATTATTGCGCCCTTACAGTATACAGTCGCACATCAGCTCTAGTTTTATGTCAACATTATTCTATACTTAACGCTATATTTATATTTACTTGGATAATTTAAGCTTGTTTTCGCGCAGTATTTGGACGTTAAGGCTTTTTTCATTACAACTTCAAATTATGGCCAAAGCTCACTAATTAAGATTTCAACAAAAAATTAAAATAAAGCTTTATTAGAAGCGAATGATGTACTACCTTGCAATGTTTATGAACGATGCATAAACATTGTTTTCTTTTTCGCCCATCGGCAGTGGGCGCTTGTATAATTATTTCGGATTATACCTAGTCCAATCTGAGAATCTCGCGTCTGGCATACGCCTTGCTCGCAGAGTCAGAAAAATCGTGCTAATTATGTAACGAACGCAAAAAATCACACTACCATTAGTAACATCAACAACGACGACGACTCTCCATCTCTTTCACCATTCGCGATGTTAGGTATATATAAGAGAAATCGACTAAGCGAAATATCGTGTACAGCGAACGTACCACGACAAACTTTCGGCTACCTCTAATCCAGACGAATTCAATAATCTCGGCACACGCGTATGGTAAATGTAGCATTATATATACGTCCGATTCTAATGAAGCTCCGCATGTCACACGCCTTTAAATCCGGGCTCATCAATTAATTAGCATCACACAGCCTTGTGCATCCCCTCTTTACCTCTCACTCAGTCAAAGTGTGAAGAGATTAGAGTATTGTCAGTGAGCCAACTAAATCAACTCTAATGGTATAAGTTATAGTTTTGTGAGTACACATTATACGCATAAGTACGTTCATACTAAGACGGACGTCCGTGGAGATGAGGGCACTCGGCTCTTTCTTTATTCAGTGACCTTTTTATCATTTTATTTGAAATGAAATGATGAATGATTGAATCTTGAATTCCAAATTTTTTAGTACAAAAATTATTTGTTATATTTAGATTTTCAATTTTACGCATTCGAGTTGATTTCATTATTAGCTGGTTGTTCTTATGAGGACGATTACTAAACTGTTTGTATAATGCAGCATATTTATGTAATGACACAGTTGGTCTACTTTTGTGGTTTAACGATCTGATGCTTCCCGTACGTCTACTGCATCATAGATGAAAGATTGTTGTTTTTTTTTATAAGCAGTTTTTTCGCTGAAACGTCGCATGAGACGCTGAAAATATTATTTACGAATGGAAATAATGATTTATGAATCTTTCGATGAATTGAACCGAAAAAACATAACTGATCTTTTGTAAATCAAGAAAAAATAGTTTTAAGTCTTTATAATTCATTCCCTTAAATTATTGAATTTATCAAAACAATATAATATATAATGAAAACGTATTTTATTAATCAATTACCTAATTACAACATTTTTGACTTAAGATCTTCTGATATCGTAAAATTGTTAAAAATTGAAATATTCACAAAAAATATTTTCGAAGACAACTTACTTAGCCTCACAATATGAAAGGGTATTTTCGCGAAATTATGAACGCGGTATCAAATCAATAGTTATATTTAATTCACGGTATACGCTCACAGCAGTGTGAAGCGCATAAAATAAATATAATCCGAAGTCAGTATGTTCACTACTTACGCGTTTAGAGCTACTAAACTGTACGGTCGATTCTCTGTGAAATCGTATGACCAAAAATATTTCTATTTGATAGTGTGTATACATATCCAAACATTTTATTAAATTTTTTGGGACCGCGTATGGCTGTTTTTCAAAGGCCCGAAGTTGACATTTTTCCAAAATTCACGGTGACTGCGAAAATGTATAAAATTCTTTTTTAACTTTACACTAAACATTAGAATGTTTTCAAACGATAACACATTATAGCTACTTTTTCCAAAAGCCAACGTTAATTGTCTAAAAATAGGTATCAATGAAAAACAAGGAAATATCAAAAAAACTTGTTGATTAGCAAAACATAATATATGTATAACCTCCTGAGGCAAAATATTTACTTTGCTTACTTCTGAATAATCTCAAAAGAGTAAGATGGAGATCATCTTTAAGAAATGAAACACGAGACACTTGGTGTAAGGCAACTAGTATATTATGAAACGGGTATTGATATGCTTTTTTTTGAAAAAACGAGGTGTTTCAGCACAAATCAAAGGTGAATTTTGTTGAAAAGCTTGTCACACAAGTTGCATGTAATATTTTATTGGACAAAAGCCTAAAAATAGAGACAAGATTAGAGTACTATAACATTTTTTCGAGTTTCCATATTAATTGTTTGTCTCTTTATGGATTATTACGATCGAAGCAACTTTGTATCAAATTTGAAATAGGAGAACTAAAAAACTTGCAAGTACAAAAAAATATCATGTAATCGGAGTTCCTGACATTTAAATTCGGATCATGGTGACGTTTTTTTTATACATGATGCTTAATATCGTAACAGTAATAACAAAATATCATTATTTGAAGGTAAATTTTAGCCTTACGGGTTTTACAACTAAGTGCAATTACTAGTTATTGTTACTTTTGCATACTGTTGAAAGCCTCATCTTCTAAGAGCATTATTAAAACAGATACCTTACAAAGGATGAAAAACATTTAATGCAATTAAATTTTCACTAATGTTTTTTGAGGGGTAGTGATTACTATGATTTATCCATATACGATTACATTCAAGAAAATTACGCTAATCGACCGAAAAAACGGAATCTCGCGTTTCTTTTAATTTTACAGTGATATCCAAGTATTAGCATTCTAGGCTTACATCATATTTAATACAACTTAAATTCAGTAAACAATGTTCACTTGTTCATGTATATGAATGTTATATTTAAGTGTGATCGATGTGCTCTTTGAAAAGATGATATCTTCAGCTCATTTACACGTTTAATTAAATCAAACAAGTACTTGTCATTTTGTCAGCGAAATGGGCTCAGCGTTCAGTGATATCGTAAAATTTTCTTCATAATGAATGAAATAAGATATTCAAAGACTGTTTCTGTGCCTCATAAAACGCTTAAATTGCGGTATCATGGATAAAACCATTGCGTTTTCGAGTTGTATGATGTTGCACGATGTGCCTTTGTAATTAGGAGAAAAGGTATATTGTAACGAAAAAAGAGTTTCTGAAAATGTTTAAATCAACATCACAGTAGAAGTTATAATCGAATAATTGTTATTTTTGCAGTATCCCTCTTAAATCATGAAAATTACTGTATTTTTCGATTTAAATTGTACGAAAATTTTCATTCTAAACAAGTTATCGATTTGTAGAACGATGTTTATTTTTAAAACGAGTCAAAGCTCAACTGCATGTATTTGTGGATAATATCGATTAAAATACACGTGGTCTCATGACATCACAAAGCGGACACATGCCGAGGATTCGGAGGAAAAATGTCAAAGTTTCATGGATTTTCTCATACGAGTCCTTTCACGTCAAATCTCCAGCGCGAGGCGCGCACGGTATTATTAGGCGTAATCACCCAATTTCTAACTCGCTGTAAAAGTACCTAAATGCACCTAGAAGAAAAAAGCAACTTACCATTTCAATTGAAAATTACCTCAGCTTTCCGATGGTGAAGTCAGATTTTCCAAAATTTTCCATTTTTCTCGGGAAAATCGTCGAAAAACCTTTCGACTCAAATATCTCAAAAAGGGCATTTTTAAGATTTTTCTAAATAGTCTCAATTGAAAGCTGAGGAAATTTCCTATCGGTATGCAAGCTTTCAGAGAGTGGTATTGATTATTACTTAGTGAAACACAGCGACAAACGTGTAAAAACGTGAGATTTGGCGCCGCGCGGCAGCTGTTTCGGTGCACAGTACCCCGAGCGCGGCGAACCCCTCTCAGCTTTCCGCTGACTTCACCATCGGAAAGCTGAGGTAATTTCGAATCGTAATAGTGAGTTGCTTTTTTCTTCTAGGTGCATTTAGGTACTTTTACAGCGAGTTAGAAATTGTGTGATTACGCTTAATAATGGCGTGCGCGCCTCGCGCTGGAGACTTGACGTGAAATGACTCATATACATTATAAGACACCTAAAGAGGCGCAAACCCGTACATCTTTTTCTCGCCACGCTAACAACAGAGGGTGGTAGTAGTAGAGGAGCGCTAGTGGTGAGCATATTTATATACGTATATACGCGAGGGCGTCCGGCGTCGGTTAATTTAAGAGTCTCTCAACCATGTATAATGGCAAGTCAGGCTAATGCACCCCAGTTGGCATCCGCGAGTACATAGGATTGCGCGGACGACTTTGAGCATGCGATAGTGAAAGTTTATGCGCGATGCTGATGCTTACGTTCATCGCCCAGCGCTTTCTTCTTTATGCTTGCTCACCACCCAAAAGTTTCTCTTGTGCGACAAGAAAACATGTGAACTTACTAAAATCAGAACGTTAACTTCGTTCCATTTTTTATGAAAGCAATTGTTTCGATATTTGTTCGCACCATATGTTCTTTAATTACATTTCTTCAATTACATTTGTTTAATTATAATTGGAGACATTGAAAAAAATTAAAAACTAAATGATTGTCAGTTGCAACGTAACGTACAATAGGAAAAAAAACGCCTAACGTTATTCTTCATCGCTGAAAAAGGGTGATTTGCCAGCCGTTAAAACTAACGACGCAATGATTGGCTTTATTTACCAACTGAGATGTCTTGGACCAAGAAAAAATCTCCTCTAAGTCCCGGTGGACCAAAAAGAGATATAGAAATCGATGATTTTCAAAGAAGGAATACAGCACAGTGAAGGAATTGAAGGTAGAAAAAAGTCGATGAGAAAGAGGAATCGCGGGACAACTGCCCAATTGGCCATCAACTCGTCGCTTTGCTCTAGGGAATATTGTTGCTCTCTGTTTTTTTCTTTTTTCCCTTTCTTTTCGCTATTAACTATCCACGTACTTTTCTTCTTTCTTGTATCATTACTAGTTTTTTCAAGACTTCCCACTCCGTTTAACTATCTTTTTCTCTCTTATTTATATTTTTCCAGTCAGATCACAACTATTTGACAAAGAACCAACTTTTTATACTATTTAGCCTTTTATAGATTAACTTGAGCTTCATCAAATATTTAATGCCGATATCTTGTTGCCATACCATGAATTCAACATGAGAGTACGAGAATTCTTTGGATGTAACGGAAAAGAAGTTTTTCTTGTAGTGATAACGTATTTATCTGTTCACGCTCATTTCTGTGATTCTGTAACGTGTAATGATTTAAAATATTTGAAAAAATTCCATGAATAATGAAATAGTTCTTTCAAATGTGCTTACTTTTTGAAAGGTAAAAAACTTTTTAATTCTCGACGAAAAAAACTGTCAAGTAAATAATATCTTTAAAACAATTGAATAAAGTTGATATCGTTTGAAATGATTTAACTTACTTTGTTACTTACCATGATAAAATAGTACTCGAATAGTTGCGAGCGATGTGTACTTTAAAGCTCTGACAACTTTCTCAAAATAAAAACAGGAAAAAATATTCGAGCCAAAGCTTGTAGCAGCACTACGTGTATACAACAGGCAAGTGTGAGGAACGTAAATTACTTGGCCATGCACTTAGACTGAAGCTGGGTCGTTTTCTTCGCATGAGCTCTCAATAAATCAGTGGGTAATTCGTTACAAGCGGTACGCAGATGGTTTCGTTATATGAAAATATGTGCAGCACTAGAGACGTGTGTTGCTTAATAGGGCTAGAGTAAGAGCAGTAGGCTGCCGTTCTCTGTAGATTATCAAGACGGCAACAAAAAGTACAGAATTGTCATAAGTACAGTTCCTTCATTTCAAATTCATTCTGTCACTGTTTATTTTTAGTGACATTTGTAATCGCAATTTCTTTTTTAATTACAAAACTCTCCTCTGGTCCACTTCGTATTTCACGTGAACAGTCGATGAGGAAAATCGGAGATTTATGTATACGTTGCGTACAGAGCAGCAACAGCAGTAATGGCAAAAGCTGGGGAAAACTTTTCTAGTTAGAGTCCTGGCGAAAACTCGTCTCCCACGCAGTCGAACCTAGTTTGATGCTCCGATGTCAAGCTTAGTCAATATTTTTTTTTTATCGCGAAATAATCATTTTTTTATTTTTGCAATATTTTTCGTTAAAGGTGTCTCAATTCATCTCTCTAACTTATAACAATTCTTAGGTCACTTCAGATATCGTGTAATACATTCATCAAGCATTGAATTATTTTTTAACGCATCACAGTAATATTCATATGACTGAAAACTATTTTAAAGGCATTTTACATGTTCGGAGCGTGGTGCTTTAGTAAATGCAAAAAAAAACTAAAATACATGTAATATCCCATCCGTGCACTGTCCTAAACGAGAGTTATTTTATTCATCGATATTACCCTTTTGTAAATTGTCTGATAAAATTATATACATCTTTTCAATGAGTTAATAGAGATTATGTCAGTTATACGTGATTTTTAGATCACATCAAATAACTCAACGGCAAGTTTTTCAGATCATACAGTTTTCCAAGTACAATGATGAATTGTTCGAACTGAGTTGGTTAAAAATTCTATTTTACAATTGTCCTCATATCACGTGGTTGAAATACTAACAATAGAATTAAAGTATCCTCTCTATGCACAAAGAATTCTCTACCGAAAATTGAATATGGCCTAAAGCTCTTTGAAAAACTCTAGGCTAGTTTTACTTGCACACGTTTTTCGGATAAATATCAAGTTAAGTTTAACAATCGTTTTTATACTACAATTCGATTTATTTTCTACGTGTGAGTACTCTTTATATACATTTTCATTGAAATTGATAAAAAGCACATTTTAAAAAACTTGGGAAAAACCGCTGACAATTCATTGACAAAAAGCTTGTTCAGAAAAAAATTGTTAGTTCCTATTTTATTTATAAATGCTAATAAGATAAAAACATTTTTCTTTTTCACGATGTAACTTTTACAATAATCGATGAATCCTAACGTTTTAGATCTCAAATTCAAGCTTGGTTGCACGTCTTTCAAAATCATGGCTAGGCATGAATTTCATCATCAGTCGCGAATTCTGTCTAGTTTACGAATGTTTAGCCGGATTATACCACACACAAAAATTGACAAAATTCGATTTCGGACCCATCACAGAGCTTCCTCGATATTGAAGCAATTCGAAGTCTAGCGTTAATACCTAACTTTTTAGACACATTGTCACATTAATTATGGTTCCTAATATTGATTGAGCTCCGAGGTTAAAAGTTTTTTCTATCAATGAAAAACAAGCAAGTTAAGTGATTCGATTAAATGAGTAAATTATTTTCTAGATATATACAGTATTAACTCGTTAGTATATATGAATTATAAAAAGACAGCTTGTAAGTTCGGGTTACACAGATTTTATAAAATTATAAAAAGAGCATAAAAAACGGATCATAAAAAAATTAAAAATTATAAAAATTGAGTTATAATCCTTTAATTATTAACGGATTATAAATTATAAAAACGGAATATTACACCGCGTATTAGATTGACGATCTATTTATTTTTAAATATATCCCTTTTGCAATGAAATTTTAGCCTGGTGTGCTTGTTCTTTAACTTATGCTATTATTAAAAATTATTTTTTAATATTTATCAAATCTACATCCAGATAGGCATATGGGTACCTAGTGATTGAGTTAACATTAACAAGCCCATGTCCTTATACTGATTTTTCTCATTATACCAATGAAGGGATGAACTTATGAAATTCATCGTTTTTATAAAAAATAAAGACACAAGTGTTGGTAGTTAATATAAAAATCTAGACTTTACGAAAGTTATGCAATATTTCGGTTTTAAGGTGGTAATTTTTTAACCTTCGAAAAGGCTCCTGACAATCTTGAAAGTTTCTTGCTCACTATTTTCAGGTGCTCGTCGAACTGCAATTCGGCGTCTATACTCTCGGGTCCCTTAGGCGTGCGTACAAGTGCGCGCGCCTGTGCGTTTTTTTTTCTCACTCCACCCCATTCGGATACTCACCGGTACCGCCGCTAAGCATTGCTTCGGTGAGGCCGGGGTTAGTTGAGCATTTCTGCTGTTTCCTAATTCTGCATAGTGATATGCGATAATTAGGAGTTTAGGGACTCATCTTTCTTTTTTTGGTGAACCTCCGATCCTGCGCGATGCCATCTCTCGATTGTCGTATCCCACTTCAGGAGCCGTCTTCTGCGTGGTCACACATTGCTGGCGTCTCCTCCTGAGTTGAGTATTAGAACTCGCTGTCTAGTGCCATCTTGTGAGTGTGGTTCTCGCTTCTGTCGCCACCCGGCAGACCAAGGCTGGCAAGTGACCAGGTTACCATGTCGGCTTCATCTTGGTGAGCTTTTGATACTCCTTTCCTGGTGAGCTTTTGATACTCCTTTCTGTTGCCATCTTGTGAGAGAGGTTCTCGCTTCTGACTTCATCATGGGAATGTTGTGCTTCCCGTCTATCACCAGCCTGGTGAGTCCTTGCCTTGGGCTCCTACTTGTGGTTATCCTCTTTGCTTCCAGCTCGCACAGTGATCGGGGTTTTTTTACCGGCTTCGGAGGCTGCTGACATAGCCCGGGTCTTCTTTTTTGCGTGGTACCCGCTTCACTTCGGGCCTGGGCTCGACCACACTAGACGAAAAAACGCACACCAACATTCGCCCAGTGGAAATCAAACCCACACCCTACAGCACATCCTTGAATTAGCAGGGAAGAACTATACCCATTCAGCCAAGGAGGCCAGTGTTTTTTTTTTTTTTTTTTTTTGGAACGAGGGAAATCCTATTTAAGGATTCGACATGCGACTCTTGCTTGTCGCATGGATATGTCGGACTCGAGTAGTGTACTGTTGTTCGTGTACCAATGTTGTTGTGTGGGCGAGTAATGTGCCTCTCTACTAATATCGACTATAACCCATCCTTGTCTCCTGACTCTTTCTTCCCCGCAGGGCCACCACTAGGAATTACTTCGCGAGGGAGGCTCGAGCTACGTGCTCACTTCAGGAGTGCTATCTTCTATTCTTCATCGTCTTTTTCTTACCGCATCGTCCGGTCATCTTTTTCTGGCCCTCTCTTCGCCCCTCAGTCGTGTCATGACAGAGTGGGCAAAGGAGGACACTTCCAGCCAGTTTGGTTCAGCGTCAGAGGCAGTGGAGCGCCCCTCTTTCCTCCGCAAATCGAGAGCAGTGGAAAATGACATGCTTGGCATTTTCCACCGCCAGAGGACACGCTGGACACAGGTCACTCAAATCGTTTTTGGTCCGACAAAGGTATGACCTGAAGCAGCCGTGATCAGTCAGGAGTTGCGTGAGGTGGTAGTTCACTTCTCCGTGTCTCCTCTCAATCCAATGAATGATGTTCGGGATGAGTCGGTGCGTCCAGCGACCCTTCGTCGAGCGGGTCCATTGGGCCTGCTATTTCTCGATCGTCCTGGCCCGTTCTTCACTCCCAAAGTTTTCGAGGTGGCGATGATACAGCCTCGAGCGCTCGTCGATGAGTAGTGCCATGGATCGACGCCGCACGACGGACGTAGCCATGCGTCTTCGCTGCCTTACTCCATACCGAGGCACCGTAGAGAAGGATCGAGTCGACAACGCTGGCATACAGCCTACGTTGAATGCTCCTTGGACCTCCTATGTTGGGCATAAGACCCAGAAGGGCATCTGTTACCCAGTTTGCCTTGTCGCTGACAATACGAAGGTGCTCATGGAGGCCGGTTGTGTTTTTTCTTTTTTCTTACTCCACCCCATTCGGACACACACCGGTACCACCACTAGGCATTGCTTCGGTGAGGCCAAGGTTAGTTGAGCATTTCTGCTGCTTGCTTTCGATGTTTTTTGGTCGTCTCCAGATTTTGTTATAGTCTCAGGACCAAAAAAAAAAATTTTTTGAAATTTTTTTTGAAGATATAAAAAAAAAGGGTAAAAAGAGAAAGAAAAAAGTGTGTTAAGTAATTTATTAATTTGTCAATGATTAAAGTAAGTTCTTTTTTTGACAATTTTTTTCTCCGCTAATTGAAAAAAAAAACCGCTGCCAATGTATTGGCAAGTAGCTTCCTCATACTTTTCTTTAACTTGAAAATGATTTGGAAATATTAATATCATTTTTTCTAATTTGTTCACAAAACAGTTTCAATCATAAATTATTTCTTTTGTGAATCAATTGCCAACGTTCTTCTATTCTTTGATATATAATTTTTATCGAATTTTTTCACGATGACGTAACAATTAAGGTAGTTCCCTAAAAAAAAAAAAAAATTGTCATACCAGCGGCCCGAAAGTGACTACTTCCCTGCCACTGTGCAAAGCGGGAAGAGCGATTTTCGGGCCATTGCGTATGAATAATAGTATACAGGCCTATGCCGCGGATACTAATTACACGCACTCTGGGACTTTTTTGTTTTTCACGGCCTAGGGCAGTAATATACTATTGGAAATATCAATATCATCTTTTCTAATTTGTTCACATAACAGTTTCAATCATAAATTATTTCTCAACCAAACGATACAAAAAAGAAAGAAAAAAAAATTTTCCCGAAAAATAAATTTTTTAAAAATCGAAAAAAAAAAATTTTTTTTGTTCATTTATCGCTAAATCAAATTTTCTGGCTTCACCCTTAATCCATCCATAAACAATGTTTTGACACATCATACATTTTGAGCACGAAACAACACAAAACTAAGAAAAGAATAAATCATAAAAACCAAATTTCATTTTCAAAACGTAACTTTTCAAACTCACGGTGAATCTTTACACTTTTTATCTTAAATCAAAGGTTAAAAGCTCTTCCTTAAAAATTCACCGTACCGTTTTCTAGATAATGCTCTACCCACATTACACACACACACACCCACAGACATGTATTAGGAATTCAATCTAGTTTACAAATATGTAAACCAAATTGTCCTACGAGGTCTGGTTCAAAAACTCATATTCGAACCCATCACATAGCTTCCTCTATGGAGCAATAGGAGCTTAATTATTTTTATGAAGAAACTCTTTGCCAATTTACCGAAATCGGTTTTCGTTGTTGAAAGATACGCTTTGATTTGCTTCCATAAGTATCGTTTAGGTGTGAATCGGTAGGGAAATAAAATCCTTGATCATTGGAATTAATTCGCACTCGAGAAAAGTATCAGCACTTCACACACTATTCATCCATTCATAAACTCGCAGCCCTTACATATGCTTTTCTTTTCTTCCCTATGGAAAGAGAGCAAAAAAGAGGGAGCGAGAAAAAAAGTGAAAAAGATATAATAGAAGAGTGTGAGTAAGAGAATAAAGAATAGAAGGAAAGAGACAACAAAGGCTTAAATTGACTGTTATAGCACTTAAGATGCACACCGCGAATTTTTCTCCCCGATAAAATCGATCTTGTCAACACCATCGGCAGCCACGATAAGTCTAAGACTGTATAGTACGAAAGGAGAAAGAAGATTGTATATCTCCGTATGATATATACGAAAAGTACAATTTGTCACGAGAGGCCGTTGTAATAGAAAGGCACGTGCGTGAACACACACACTCACACACACGTTCAAACTTTTTGTACAATGTGATTACAAATATATCATATATGAGGGAGAGAAAGCGATAAAAACAGCAGGAAAAAAGAGGATTCGAGCAAAGAAAATAACTAAAAAAGAGCCACCGCTGTGCTTTTCGGCACACAATACACGTGCAATGCGACCTGTCGATACGAGCTTTATCACCGCAAATCATTGAAAAAGAAAGAGAAGAGCTTAAGAGCCAAAGCGTAGGTATATGCATCTACGCACGCACACGTGTTTGGTTAAGCACTGTAACGTGACTTTTATAATATGCTTGTAACGTGTGTTTACTGTAGTCATTGAGATTGCTAAATCAATCAAAGGGGGACAGCTAGTAAATTTATATCCATATAGCTTTCTACATCAATCGTGTGCTAAATTTCATCGAAAATTTCAGAGCTAAAATCATTGGCAACATTTTTTAACATAACTCTTAGATTTTTTTAACGTATCGAATTATAAAATTTTTTGTAAAATTAAAATATTAACATGTCTTAAAATAGTACTTTACGATACAAGTGTCATAAGTAACACTTTTTGGCCCGGCGCAGTTTAGGGCCCGAGCGCAGCGAAAAAATATGTTCATTCTAGACCTAATATTGCGACAAGGTTAACATGTATTTATGTATTTAGTACGACTATAAAAAAAATCTATATTATTCCGATTGATATAGCTATTTTAAAATACTAGCCCGACTTTCAACGCACTGCGCGCGCTCTCTTCTTTATCGCATTTTTCAATATTTAAAGTAGAAAAATAAAACAAACAAAGATTATGTTATGAACTGTAAACATCAAAATTAGTGTTAAGCGGTCAATAGGTTAATATTCCACTTTCTCAACTTACTGCAACACTCGTATTTGCACGCCACTAAACAATTGCAAGCTACTGAACGACCGATCACAGCGCTTATAAACTGCTCACGCTAAATACCTCACCACTTTTATAGGATAGGAATAGCTCGAAACACCATCTTGTCCACTTAAGATTTCGATATGCAGCTAATTTCACACGTTTGCGCCCAAACTGGCATGAAAATCGCAAACTTTTGTACTGCCGTACTTTTCTAATAAAATTTTTCAAAATAGATGAAAGTAGCAAGCATTTTTTTCTTCTGTGATCTCAAAAATAAAATAGACCTCGTTATTGGATTACTATAACTCTGGATGGGACAAAATATAGGCCTGTACTAAGAGGTAAGAGAGTTATTTTATTTAAGTTCAATTTAGTGGACATTTAAATAAATCCTTCTTCCCCAAAATTTTCTAAAAAGGTTCGTAAATTTATTTCTTACTTAAAATAGACTTTACTCGGTTGGAATCCAGAAATAGTCCAGTGCAAAGAGATATTTTCTGCCAAAAATTAATAGCATCAAGCGACCTACACCACCTAGTAGAGGGTATCTGTGGGAACATGTGGGTGAGTTTCGTTGCAATTTGGACAATAAATTTTTTTTATTAATAAAAAAACGAAAAAATTAGAGTCCGGTCTTAGATTTTTTCAATATATTTTAGAAACTAAAACAGCTACAGGAATGCTTTTATGAGAAAAAATATAGGAAATATAATTACCTTTCCAACAAATTTTGTTTCGTCCCGATCGGATAAGTATTTCTCATGAAAAATAGGGAAATGTACGGAAAAACTTGATTTTTTTGACAATTTTCGAAAATTCACAGCTCCTTCAATTTTTTTAAGTCGTAACTAATATATTTTAGTAGCGAGAATAAAAAAAATTTTGTCGCTGCAGCTAATACAACTGTGTACATTCGGTGGATAATAATGTCAGTAGCAGACACCGTCGGCTCGCAGCAGCCGCAGCGGTATTCACCAGTATAGTAACCTAACCATGCATAGCGATATTCCCCTGACAGTTGAATGATTTTTAAATCTTTTTCTGAACCTTTCAACGTTCGAAGGTTTAAGCAGGAGAGAGCGTAACCGACCGGCTCAGTTATGAAAGATATCTGCACGGCATTGTTATTGTTATGCAGCGCAGAATATCCAGTGTTTTTTATATGTTAAGGGCTAACAAGAAGCTTAAAGCTATGTATTCCTAAAATTGCTGACAAATAAAATTTTGTAATCATAGGCTCACAGCAATAATACTGGTGGTCGTTCATACCTTTGAGAACATGTTTCCATCCTCATATTAAAGGTATGTGCTCATGGTGTGGGTACCACTCATGGTCATTTGGTTACTGATCGAAGCAATTAAAATGAGGTTTGTCGTAGAATTTTCCAGCAAACCGCTTAATGAATTTACTCCACATTTTATACACTTCTTCAGTACATAGATGAGCATGGTCAGAACCACTATCTAAGTGGTTGGAGCATTATAAAGTGCTATTTCCCTATTTTAGTACAAAGAATCATATAAAATTATATAAAATTAATCATTTCAGATAAATATAATCTATATAGAATCAACAATAGTGTATGTATCACTTAGATAGTGGTTGTGACCATGCTCATTTATGTACCCTTTAAATAATTTTTACTAGTCGCTCAAGGAGCATTTTGATTTTTAATTAGACAATCTATTTTTTCTCTTTTAATAAAAAAAGAGATTCAACAAAACCATATGTGCTCCCATTGAGAAATATACTATTTCGTAAATATCGGTGATATAAAAATATATACTTTAGACGTTATTTATTTTTGTTTATAGTAAACATATTCGCTTTCACATGTCACATTATTTTTCAATAAATACATCAGAATTTTACATCTTAATTTCATCTAACGCATTTTAGGCGATTAAAAATTACTCGTAGTTCAGAAATTCATTACAATTTTACTCATAATTAATTCATTAAACATTTTTATCATGAAAAAATTTTCTTTATAAACAAAAGATCGAAAAAGTGTCTGCGTAAAACTATCAATCTCTTTTTGAAAAATATAGAATTGGATTATTTTTTATTGAATCGAATCATCAGTTAAATGTTGTTATATACTTGCGATGCTTCATCCTAATTCATGAATATCATACGATTTTTAACTTTCATGTTGTTAATGCACACATGCGTGAAAAGGGGGGGGGGATAACAATCAAAGCAGTTGTAGACAAGGCTTTAGCAGTTGCAAAAGTTCCCTGCCAAGCTTAACGATACCTCGGAATGCTTTACGACTCATTAGGCTAGAATGTGTTGTTGTGTCAGCTGAATAACACGAAGCAGCAGCAGTAGCAGTGGCGGCAGAACCTGACGCACACTATATACACATACGCACTCTCTCTTAGTCCGTCAAGATAAATAGCCTTTCCCCCGAAAACCGGAGGTAATCGCGTAAGGTTTTTATTAGTTTGAACTTTCTCTCTTCGCTGTAATGGCGACATGAAAAATCTGAACACAATCTTATTTGCCAACCCTTTTGCACTCTTGATCTTTGGTCGATGGCCGGCAAAGAAATGTGTGAGTGTTGCATATCTTATAGGCTGTAATTACTATTATGTAATTTTGGAACACCACCTATACGATGACTGTAGGCTGTTACGTTTCGATTTTTTCAACTCTGTTTCTGCTCGGTAGAGTTTTTAAACTTCTATTTTTTTAACGTGCTCTATGCTGCGCTTTGTATCGGTTGATATCAACTCGACCGAAGGCTCTCTGTTCTTTACAATTTTTTCTTTCCAGTCCTGTGTTATCGCATTCGCATTGAAAACTGTACTCAACTATCAAAAATACGTCCATATGTCACCTATATTTACTTTTCCAGTGAAAATCACATTTTGTTATATCGTTCAGCCTTGAAATCGTTAATCTGTATCAAAGTCCAAAAATTCAAAGATTAAACATGAGAAGTTAGAAGTTGATCAAAAATATTCTATGAAAATTCAAGTATAAGGAAACACGATTATAATCTTTGTAATTTTTTTACGTATAAACATAAATTTTACTTTGGTAGAAAAAAGCTAATGCCAAAAATCAGCTTAACCCGTAAACACCCAGACGGACAGAAATTTTTTCTCTATTCTAGTCTGCAATTAAATCATCTTATCGGAGCGAGAAAAATTCTTGAGTACTCATTTTCTATGTAAAATTTAATGTACTTTTTGAATATGGGTCTACTGCGAAAAAACACGATTTTGAATCTTGGAAAAAAACTTTGATTTAAATTTTTTTAATGAAAGAGACTTAAACTGTGGCCAATAATACCTAAAATTGTGGAATAGGTGGGATTTGAATTTTCAAAATGGTAGACTCCAAAAAATACACTTTTTCAAAAAAATTTACCAAAAAATGTACTTTTTTGTTCGAAAACGATCAACATTAGAAAAAAAAGTTATTGAATATTCAAATCCCACCTACGGTACATTAAACGTTAGGTTATTGTTCCACAATTTTGGGTATTATTGGCCACAGTTTAAGTCTCTTTCATAAAAAAAATTTGAATCAAAGATTCTTTTC
Source organism: Trichogramma dendrolimi (assembly GCA_034770305.1). Taxonomy (NCBI): domain Eukaryota; kingdom Metazoa; phylum Arthropoda; class Insecta; order Hymenoptera; family Trichogrammatidae; genus Trichogramma; species Trichogramma dendrolimi. The sequence goes on from JAPMIB010000051.1 coordinate 1,027,579, forward strand.
TGGATTAAAAATCGTGTTTTTTCACAGTAAATTGTTTATAACTTTTTTAATATTTATCAGAGGTTAATTATACACACACATTCAAAAATCCAAAATGTTCCAAAACAATTAAAAAAAATTCTAAAAAAATTCTGAAAAAATTCACACGTGTTCTTTGAACAAATTTAAACACTTTTCATAATATGAATTTTTCATAAAGTCAACAGTTTCAGAATAAAAAATGATTAAATTTTTATAACACTGCTCGGTATAAATTAGCCATTTCAGAAATATAGAGCCTAGATAGAAATCGCTGCAACGCGTTTCTTGACGGTTCAGAGAAAAAGTGCACAATTGCTGGTATTATGGGAACCCTCCGAAGGAAGGCAGGGTAGAAAATCGACTTGAAAAAAATCACATTTTTTTTTTAATTGCAAAATAAACGATGTTTATTTCTCGTAAAAATAACACTGGATTCTGAAAAATCATATCTAAAAAACCTCTGGATGCGGACTCTCAAGAAAAGATTTTAACTTTATCTATGATTTTTTACAATGGAAAATTCATGCACAAAATTGCACTTTTGCGCATTAATGGGGTAAGCTGATTTTTGGCATTAGCTTTTTTCTATCAAAGTAAAATTTACGTTTTTAAGTAAAAAAATTACAAAGATTATAATCGTGTTTCCTTATACTTGAATTTTCATGCCGCTATAATGGACTAGGGTGCAATATTCCGGTCGAAACCTAGGTCATTTTTTAGCTTATTATACACGAAAAAATATCCCACAGTTTAGGAAAAATTGGTGTTTCTCCGAGTGAACCTCAACTATTAGAAAACTAGAAAAATTTCGATTTTTTTCCATTTTTTAGCAATATTCAAACGGATTAAAGCAGTAAATTTTGAAGCAATCAAAACTTTGAAATAGGCAAATGAAAGGTATTTTTAAGACTTTTAATTTGACTGGTTTGAATTTTTATTTGCTTAAAAATTGACGGCTGTAGAGCCATTTGAATATTGCTGTAAAGAAGCGGTAAAAATTAATTTAAATCGAATTTAAAAACCTTCAAGCGACTGGCGGCACGGGTTATCTCAATTTATATGAGCTAAAATTTTGCACAGACTATTTTTTTGGTACATAGATCATTTTTTCGTTTGGTCCGGGCAAAATAAAAAAAATTTTTTTTTGCTTCCAGTCTAATCTTGATGTTAATTTGGTAAGAAATTCAAATTTATTATCATAAATCATATGCATAACCTGAAATCCCTTTATAAATGAAAAAATACTATAAAAGTCAATATTACAATATTAGCCTATTCTAAGAAGCCGAAAGTTTAAAGTTCAAAGTTAGCTGTCTGAAATGTTAAACTATTCACATAAAAAAATTATAGATCATTTAAATTTATTTGAAAATAATTATTTTATTATGGATATGTATAGATTCCATGCCAATTCAGTATTAATTTTACCTTCGTGCGTTAATTTTACCTTCCTCTCTCATTGATCCTCATCTTCATTTTTCTGATTTTTTCCCTCACTTTCTTCTAGCCCGATCTCAGACCTAGCGCTTTTTTATACTACATTTTTTTCCTTATACTAGCAAATGTAGACTATAGCAACATTAAATCTTAAAGCCTGATAAAATTTCCACCGATAATTCCAGGAGACTTAGGTGATTCCTCCTTCTACCATTCGCTGAAAAAGTTTTTAAAGTTTTGTCAGCCTTTCTTTTCTCTCTTTGCTTTTGGCAGAGTTTTTTTTGTGCCCCTTGCTAGTAGTCGTTACGAGTTTTTGTTATACACAGTACTGTCGACATCCGCAAACTTTTTTCCATATATACATCGACTAATGGTACATCTATCTCACGTAAAAATACCTTGCTCTCGAACACCTTAAATCTCTTTGTAGATCCATCGAAAAATGTTAATATTATGTTAAAGTTGCTGAGATAAGAAATTCTGATGTTGCTTAGTCAATGTATGTAATTCAATTTGATGATATAAATATGATATTTAACAGTAACATTTTTTTATTTTCCAAATAACAAATACCATCGAATATATCCTATGTAAAAAACACTTGACTGAATGAATTTGAATTCCGACGAATTATTTTGTAAATTTCCACGAAGCGATTAAGTAAATTGTAGATTCTAATAGCTAGCAAATATTCCTCGAGTATAGCATTTGACTATACTATGTAAACGTACGACTTCTATATATCTTTGGGCGGCAAGGGGTTGAGAAAGAGGGACGAGAAAATCGAATACACTTGGTTTGCTGCTCGTGTGCGAAGTCCAGAGAATAGCAAAATATACCACTGGACGAGACCTTGGTATGCATACTTGTGTCAACGCGTCCTGCAAAGCTGAAGATTAATATGGTCAGCATGTTTCTTACCGTATTTCAAATACTTGTAAAGGTTAATTACTTCGCACTACCATTGTTGCGGTTCAATGCCGGAGAGCTTCGAGAATGTCTGACGATGGTGATGACAGCGTTAGATCAGAGGCTTTCTCCATACGCGGCTTTGCTTATAGACGCGACTTTTCTGACTCGATGACTCAAAGACAACGTTCTTTATACCTCGCGAATAGAGTCCTAACACTGAGTTATTAATGATCTGTATAGATCTTTCAAAAGATCTGCCCTGATTATGTAACGCCTTTCGCTATTAGTTCCAAATGTACGACGTGATACAGGCATATGCTGTTATAAAACGCCCAAAGGAATTAAATTTATTACCGATTTCATAAATTAATTTTCAATTTTAACTTTTTTCAAATGCGCTAAATAAAAATCAATCAATGATTGAAATGCTTCATATATTTTAGTATTGATTATTTTCTTAAGTTTTATGATAATCTTTTGTGAAAAATTTAAAAAATACGTCACACATACTATTCAAAAACATCAAATATTTTTTTTCTTAACCCTTTTAGTTAATAGAAATTTTTAGTCCCGATTAACCAAATACATTTCGTTACTATCAAGTACGTAAGGACCATTAACAAAACACTTGATACTATTTCAGCTCAACTTGGAAATGGTTAGGAGAAAGTATACATACTTAAACCCATTGAAATGCATTGTATTCTATTAAGGGCAATACTTAATAGCAATAATAATTTTAAATGAATTGTTCTTTAGTTAAAAAGAGCTCAACTCAACATTTTTAGCTTTTGACAAAAGGTACTTCTATTTTCATTTACTCTGGGTAACGAATTTAGATTCATTTAGCAAGGCATACGCAACTGTTCTGGATTTACATGTCTAATTTTGTAGTGTATGGCGTGCGTGTATACCTGACCGTGACATTGCAATGATGGAAATTTATTGAGAGCTGAACCGCGACTAACGGCAGCATTATCATGTGAAAAAAGGGAGAACTCCAAGAACTTTGAGCTAGCACGTTCGCATCGCCACTGTGGGAAAGAAAAAAAAAGCTATGTGTTTATACCAATACGGAGGCCCTTTTTCTCAAATATAACGAGAATCAAAAAGAAGCGCTACTGAAAAGTTGAATTTATAGCTCTCTTGCGCCCAGTGTAGTGTTTTTAATAAAAATCATTTTTCCTATGCGCGCGTCCAATTTGTATAATTTATAAGGCTTTTTCGTGCTTGTACGAGAATGTAGGCTTTGTTGTGAATCAATGAATTATTAGAGAAGATAGGGAAACTAGGTGCGTGCATATATGCGGCAAAAAGGAGCTGCGAAATACCCTTACTTCGCGTAGAAGCTAAAAGGGAAACGTATATAAGCATTTTATGGAATATCCCCGACTCTGTAGCGCATACACAACCAAAATAAGACAGTAGTGGGAGTGGTAACTGTTCTACAAGTTGCGCGTATATGCATATAATTATGAAAACGAATCATCCGCACGTTTGGTATCAATGACAAGGTCCATAAAGCACATCTTCATGCAATCATTGACAGTTACTAATTTTTAACGATGCTTCTTCACTATATAAAATACATTATATTAAATTTTACATACTCAAATTTGTGTTCATTAATTTAAAAAAATTATAAACTTTAAAGTTTATGAAGATATAGTTTTTATTAGAGTAACATTTCAAGCGGTAAACGATAATTTTTTGCTACAAAATTGTGTCAGTCCTCAAAATAATAACCTTAACAAATAATTACAAATTATAAAAAATACTCATTAATTTATATAGAAAATTTTTGGCATTATATACAGTCTATAAAATGCATTGATTTTTTTTATTAAGGTTGGCTTTTCGGCAAAATGAAGTTTATAAAATCGTATGATCAGAGCAGCACAGTAAAAATAATTTATCCAGCCGAAACAGTCGCTGAATAAATTATGAGCAAGTGCATAGTGTATAGTGTATAAGAGATACATAGGTAACAAAATATTCTCGTAAAATCCAGTTGTCGTTTTTTCTTGTACGTCATTCGGTCTGTAGTGCGCAAGACATTTGATTTGCAGCAAACACAACAAAAGCAAAAATAACACAGAAAACATCCTATTTATCATACAGACCCATATCAAACCATTTATACTTATGTGAATATTAGCGAGCAAAGATTTTTTTTTACTTTTTGCTAAATCCTTGTTTATAGTTTACCTAATAATTCTTTAGATTGTAAAAAAATAATAATTTTAAAATAAACTACACAAGGATCATAATTACGAGAAGACCTTTAAGACAGTCTCTTGGTTTCTAATAATAAGCTAAGGAACTAGTCAAGAATAAAGATGAATTATTTTAAAATTGTTGAGATCATTTATCATCCGTTTTTGGGATCACTTAAATTTGTAGGAAAACGCTGTATTTGAACCTCTAAAAATATATGATTGACGGTCTCAAAACTGTAAAAAAAATTAACTATTATTCTTTTATTGATTCTAAGACTTTTATTGTTTTTCGTATTTTTTCCGAATGTAATTTATTTTTCAAGTCAAAAATAGCAAAAATATTTCAATAAAATTTAAATGGTTTTTAAACCTGTCTTTAAGGCCCTTAAAATCAAACTGCCTTAGGAGCCTGATTTTTATATACTACGAGATCAAAAAAATGTTGGTGGGGGTCTGCGAAACAAATTTGTGGTTATAATATTATAATAATGAAATTTGTTGATAGTTGATAAGAGATAAGCTAGAATAAATTGTTTCAATATTTTTGAACAGCCATTGAGTATTAAGGCATCAAATTACTTTTAACTTTAGTTTCATTTTGATTATATAACTTAAAAGAGGAATATTTATAATGTTATTAGTTACTAATTTCATATTCAAATATCTTAGACACGAAAAAAGCATAAAAAGTTACTAGTTACATACATTTTTTATGAAACAAAAATCATCGAATACAGTAAAAGTACAGTATTAATCTGTGAAAATAATCCGGACAATTCAGTAACAAACGATTAAGCATTTATAACTTCCTTCTGTCGTATAGAAACTGAATACAAGACTACATTTTTACATATACATGTGCGATCATTTAAGGTTAGTGCGTCGAGAAAAATACGAAAAAAAGGGAAAAATGTAAGGATTGTTGCGGTTTAAAGTGTGACAAGGTGCCTAAAAGTCATAAGAAAAAGAGGTACCATTATGCTGATGTTCCGCCGCATATCGCGCACTCGTACCACTTTTTCTCCCTCATAGTAGAATTCGGTTTCTGCACTTCGACAGTGTACTTATAAGAACACGCTACACGTACATATCTATAAATGTATTTAAAATTTAAAAAATGACAAAATATTACGCAACGCATAAAAAATTTCCAAATTAGCTTAAAATTTCTTTCATCATTATAAATCTATAATATTGTTCATTATTTTGAAAAATGATAATTAAAATTTTCTCTTGAAACAAAGAAAAGACGTTCAATAGAAAAATTCAAAATAAATTACATTTAAGTTGTTTTATTCCGGATCGATAAGTACGACTAAAACCTTTCAGATCCCCTCCATCATCCTAGCATATAGTAAATTTAAGCTGTATTTGATGTATACTTTGAAATATTTTAAAATAAATAGAAATAAAATTATTGTGATCTTGAAACTTTATGAAATAAAATTAATTACGGCGAATCTATGAATTTAAATTAAGAGCCATGAAACTGATGAAGTCACGAGTCCTCAACGATTCGAGGAATTGATGATTTCACAAGTTCATATCAATTTGGAAAATTTATTACTTCATGGCTAAGAAATTTTGATAATTAATGACATACGAGTTTTCTTAATTCATTGGAATGAAAATAATGTTATAAACTCTTATCTAAAATGTAAATACGCGTTAAAGATGAAAGAAATTCTGGGGTCCCGCGAAATTTCTGATTTTTATTTCTTAATCCGTCTAATACCAAGAGACCCTAATTTTGACTTATTTTTCAACGCGTTATTTTTTTATGAAATCATTGTCAAATTAGTGTAATAATACCATATTTCATGGGATTTTTATCGCTCTTTTCAAATCTGGCGTCAGATTTAGGATATATGTGCAACCATTTTAAAAGTACAATTGTTTAAACAAAAAAAAACGTGGTTTTTGAAGATTTGTTCGCAAAATTATCATATTTTTCACCACGATTACGCATTCGGATCGGGTTAAAACTCTGAATCTGGTGGCATACAGGCCTATACTAAAAATTAGTTGCGTTGGTTCGTCCAGATTAAAGATGGCAGAAACCAAAACAGCTTATTGTAGCCGAAAATGTAAAAAAGAGCTTTGGTATTTTTTTAAGAAGAATGGACTCTACGAAAAAATGTTATTGAACAAAAATTGCTTAGAATTGATCAAGAAACACGCGAACGCATTCAAAAAATTCTGAAAAAATTCACGCATGTTCCTTGATCAATTCTAATATAAAAATTTAATCGTATATAATCTATAAAAATTTTTCGTAGAGTCCATTTTTAGCGAGTAAAAAAATACCAAAGCTCTTTTTACATTTTCGGCTACAATCAGCTGTTTTGGTTGCTGCCATCTTGAATCTGAATGCCATAAGATCCAGAGTTTTAACCCGATCCGAATGCGTAATCGTGGTGAAAAATACGATCATTTTGAGAAAAAATCTTCAGAAACCACGTTTTTTTGTGCTTAAACAAATGTATTTTTTAAACAGCTGCATATATCGTAAATCTGACGCCAGATTTGAAAAGAGCGATAAAAATCCCATAAAATTTGGTGTTTTTACATTAATTTGACAATGATTTCATAAAAAAATAACGCGTGGAAAAATAAGTCAAAATTAGGGTCTCCTGGTATTAGACGGGTTAATAAATATCGAAGAAAGTTAAAAAATTTAGCGCTAAATTTTTGCCATCATTTAAAAAATTGTTCCTTTTTTATAACGATTCTTATTTAAGCACCATCAACTTATTAATTTTCGTAAAAAATCAGTAAAAGTGATACAAATGGGTCCCAGGGCTTATCCTACTTTTTCCTCCCTCCCCCCCCCCCCCCTCTCCAATCATAAATAACATGGTGACCGCCGTCTAGAAAAAAAGAGAGCAAGAGAGTTATGAGATTCTATCTATGGCACAAACACAAATGCATCATCGTTCGCGTAGCAAGAGTATATATTTCTCTGCATCGCTTGCCTTCCGTGGTACGCTGGCCCCTCGAGAAATGACGCCTTACTTGTCTGTGACGCGTTATCCTGGAAAAATGCGGCTAAACCATTTTTCTCATAAAATTAGCCAGTAAAGCTCAAAGATTATAAATTAATTTCAATTCACACAATAATAATAATAAGTCCATCATAGGTAAAATTGTTATGAATTTTCAAATTACGAGTAAGCCTTGTTATTCACGCGAAGCACGTTAGATCGCTTCAACTTACTATGATGAAACTTGAAAAATATTTATTATAAAAGTAGTAAATTCCCATCTAAAGATAGCAGATCAAGCAAGCATATTAGGTAAAATTCGTAAATACATACAAGAGTTAAATAGAATTTGGATTACTAATTATAATCATAATATGCATCGATAAAAAAATTTAAATGGTAAGGTTTGTATACAAAATAAGGAAATATGAATATAAAGGCGACAAAAACAATTTTTAATTTGTGAAAAAAGTAAGAAGATGCCGCTTTTGTCTCGAAAGTGTTTGCAATAAGTTAATACTTGCCCGGGTAGTACTGTCAGCCCATTCCTTTACTTTTGCAAGAGACATATTATTTCCATTACATTCGTACGAAAAAACCCTTAATTTAAATATCCGTGGTGACGGCAACAAAATTGACTTGGTTCAACTACCGTAAAGATACTGCACCAAATATGTAACGAAATATAGCATCAGCAAAACTCGTGAACGTGCGCACACAGCTCTAATTTGTCCGAGTGGTTTTTTCACTGTATCTGAATGCGATATCGCGTAACGAAGTGCAAAGATGCCGATGTGTTAGGCCCGTTGACTCCATGCATTCTCAATAGTGGTTCTTGCCTCTACTGGTCTTGTATGTGCATAAATGTATAGTCGTGCAAGTAATTTATGTGCTTGCCTTTAGCTAAGCTGAATTTCATGTACGCACATGCGTGATTAATATTTCATCACTAATTTCAAAGCAATATAGTGGTAGTTTGCAATTAATACCATTCACTATAATATGATGCACGTGATGCTGATTTATTTGTCCTTTGAAAAATATTAATACTTTATCAAAATTATTCATTGGTTTGATTAAAATTGAAAATCGAACAATTAATTTAAACAATATCAAAATAATATTTTCCGATTAAAAATGTGAGTTTGTGTTTTCATTTTTATTTACATGGCGTTAATAGTTATTCAAGGATAACTGTATTTATGACTTTTAAAAGCAATATACTTACAATGTTACGGGTTCCTCCGGACTTGGTGGTGCAGCACAAATGAATGTGTTGATGTAGTGTCGTGACGAGCCCGGGGATGTTGGTCCTCGGTTATCGACCTAAAAAATGCAATAATATTTATTCATACATGACTTAAGGGTAATAATAACGCAACCATCGACGATCATATTTTTTGGAAAAAGAAATTTTACAACCTTGTAGGTGATTGAAAGACATGTTACGCTTATACTTTGTATTCAAGAAACGAAAACAGTGATGCGCAATTCCAGTTTTATTTTCACCCAATAAAGCTGCTGTTATCATGTCTATCACCTCATGCGAAAGAGTTGCTATTCGCATCAGGCACAGAGGTAATGCAGCAATTCTAACTCTGCACAGAATATCACAGTAAAAGGATTAAATACACTGCTGTGGCTGAGAGGGTGTTGATTTACGAGAAATGAGGCATTTGAATTACGATGAAAAGTTTTTTATAGGTACGGAATCAAAATGCACCAGGAGCATCTCGCAGACAAACGAAGCAATGATAAATTTACTTTCAAAGCATTGGTCTTTTTTTTGGTAACGAGCAAGTCTAAATTTTATTATAAATAGCTTTGGCAAAAGGGTAAAATAATAACTGAAACTTTATGATTTAAGGAAAAACATTTTTTCTTTATATTTCATCGAAATAAGTATTAATTATCATTTATAAAGTATCATTTATAAAGATGAAGCTTAAATTTCATGACATTGAAAAATGTGAAATGAAAAAAAAATTGAAAATCTATAATCGGATTGATAACAAGGAACTGCTGGATTTAACTATCAGAGGTGCTTTTAATCAACTAAGTTTAAATTTATGTTCAAACCATAAATGAGGACGAAAAGCATCAGCATAGAGACAGAATGAAAAAGTCAAAAAGACTGGGTGACTATGTATATGGGTATCTAGAGGGGGGGGGGGGGGGGGGGGGGGGGGGGGGGGGGGGGGGGTATAGAGAGGGTGAATCAGCGTGATTTACATTCCTTCGTCTCGACAACATAAAAATTCCTCTACGATAACTTTCTTTGTTCGTCCCTCTTTTTTCACTGTGGTGTTGTAGTATGTATATATGCGTATTGCAGACCCTGCGGGATGTTGGTATATGCGCGCTCTGATGTTGCGGCTACTGTATATACTTCTTTCCAGTTTATATTACATTTTTAAGCTCTGATTAAAGGTGATCTTCATGGAGTTTCAGTACACGTATAAAAGAGCAACACTCTTCAGATCTGGTAGTAGTACAATGTGGGTTATAACTTATAAGATACTTTTATGCAGAAAAATGTATTTATGGAGATTGTTTAGTTTTTGAGGTTTTCCGAGATATAATTCTCAAGGAAGAAGAATTGTATGGATTTAATTAAAAATTACGTTGGTAAACTTATATTGAATGATACATGTAAAGGCTATACAGGGAAATTCTCACAAAATCTCTGTCGATTGCGGATCAAAGGGCAGCAAAAGTGCCGAACTTGAAAATATCATTCACCCTTGGAGCACACATGTTGCAAAAAGATACGTATGCGTGAAGAGAAACTGGGCTGGACCTCGATAAATTTCTATCGTGGGTGATTCAAAGAACCAGGCAAAAGGTGGATCTACATTGAACTAAGAGGAGAGTATATGTACTATATATACATAGCGAGAGTGAATGTGTGTTGGGTGCTCTTTGCAGGCCACTGGTCACGGCAAAAAAGGAAGAAGACGTGTTTGGGGATGCGATATACGCGAGTAGGATGCGTAGGAAGTATGTGAGTGAGTTAGGAAACAGCGCGCGGCGCGCGGTAGAGTTGCAAAAAGCAAACGCAGGGGTGAATACAGTAGTAATGGCATTTCTACAATCTGGAGAATTGATTCCTAATACCCAGGTGGTGTGTTTATTGCATTTGCGGAAATAGAAAGAGAGAGAGAGAGAGAGAGAGAGAAGTGAAAAATAAAATCTGGAAAAACCTGTCATGTTTCACTCATTTGCATTTAAATAGTGATTTTATATATTTGATCCCAGAGTCATGTTTGACTGAATGAGTTCGTACTACTGAAAATGCCACGTATTTTAACGGCTTATAAATTAATTATGTTCCCTCTTGACGAATGCGTTTGAAACGAGTCTCTTCAATTTCTCTGATATAAATGAGTAAATTGGGATTTTGAGCTTAAAAGGACTCGCTAAAGAGGACAGCATGAAAATACAAGATGTAAATAGTAAGCAGTACATAGAAACTGAAAGAACTTTTGGTATCGTTTGAGTACGCGGGAGTTACAAACGCGTCACGACCATGGCAATCTATGTATACAATAAGTAAAGAGAGATCCTTGAAACTGGCAGCGAGAAAGAGAAAGAAATAGAGAAAGAGAGCGAGCCAAAAAGCTGAAAATGATAGGAGGGTAGTAGTCGTAGTCATAGTCGCAGTAGTAGTGGAAAGGCCAGTATATTTGCGTTAGGTTACGTAGTTGTGCGTTTAATCAGCCGTACGGAGAAAGAAAGCGGAGAAGGAAAAAGACAAGAGAAGGAGGAGACGGCATCGAAAATAAGGAGAAAATTCAACGTTTGAAGAAGAACCAAAGGGGGAGAAAAGATAGCGAAGAAAGCACATAGGGCAGAGACCTTTGGAGGCAAGTTTATTGCGACAAGAGTAGAATGATAGAGGAACACATAGATTGCTGCACACACAGACTGTTTTGCAAGGGAATGTTTTTCTCGCGGACTTTTTACCAACGTCCAGTCGTTGCCCACGAGAGTTTTGTGTGTGCTCTTAAAAGAGAAAAAGGATTTCTCATATGAATGTCCTTTGCTTTTCTTCATGCTTCGCCGTATTTTTAGGCTAGTAGTTCGCTACTTCAATGACTGCTTCAGCTTGTTTTTCTCTTTCTTTTTTCAATTGCTGGCATCTACCACTATTATTGCTCTTATTAAAAGAGTTGGTAACGTTGAGTGAGATAATGTGTGTTTGTGTGTGTTACAAGTGAGTACTATGTTAGCTTTAAGTAAAATTCAAGTAGCCCAACTGGCTTGTATTACTACCCTTAACTGCAAGCCTTTGTCCCAGTAATTCTTGTGTATTGTATAACATACTTTTAAACTCTTAATCTCTCGAAATTAATAGAATTATTTAGATTGTACAAAAATTAACCTTACAAAAATTTTTATTCAAGTTTCAAAAGGGTGTATCTCTCTAATCGTGAATGATTTTTTATAGTTTGCCGTTACGAGCTTGCAATTTTAACCGAAAAAGAATGCAGTCAGCTTAATAATGATAAAGGAGCGATATTTATCAAGTTATTGACTAATTCATCGCGATATTTTTTTTTATCGCCAAGATAAAATTTTTTTCGGAAACTTCGTACGTACCGTACTCCAATGTTCATCAAGAATAAAAAATGATGGGAATTGAATGTTACATATACATATGTAGGTAGCTCGATACTCAAGTGCAGACAAGTTCGCCTTGGAGGTGTCGATGCTGTGACAGATTGCCCCCAGTATTTTCCACCACATACATCATCGGCACTAACCGCAACCTTTAGTTCGACTTCGATACCTTAAGTTATCAACTTTGCCTAATTGACACAGAATCTATTGCCTTCAGATCGAATTTGCTGTGCAGGATATAATAGTATATGGGCTAAGCCATAGTTAGCGTGATGGTAAAAAAAATTTTTTTTCTGAAATTATGTACTTTTGAAGAGTACATTGAAAAGTGAAAATCCTGAAAGTTTCAGCCCTCTAGGTCCAACCCTATTGAATTTTCAGGGCCTCAAAGTTGAATTTTCTTATTCTGCTGATATTCTGCTTGCAATTCTGATTTTCTGGGGTTAACATGAAAAAATTTTCAATCATGTTTTTAATGTAAAATTTGATGTAGAATTCAAATTTGTACTTAAAAATCATATATATACAACTTCTAGACCCATAAAAATGAGCCATTCAGGTATTTATCATATAGGGGTACAAAAATAAATGTGTTCGTCTCCTTCAACTAGGCCCATACTGTAATATGTTCATCGATACATCAAAATACAGAAACAGAATTCATTATTGAGCTTAATATGAGTCAAGAAACATGGTTTTTCTCTAATTTTCCTTGATTTTTGACTGATATTAAGCTCAATAATAAATTCTGTTTGTCTGCCGATAACCAAAATTTATCAGAAGTTGTATTTTGATGTATCGATGAACATATTACAGTATGGGCCTAATCGAAGGAGACGAACACATTTATTTTTGTACCCCTATATGATAAATACCTGAATGGCTCATTTTTATGGGTCTAGAAGTTGTATATACATGATTTTTAAGTACAAATTTGAATTCTACATCAAATTTTACATTAAAAACATGATTGAAAATTTTTTCATGTTAACCCCAGAAAATCAGAATTGCAAGCAGAATATCAGCAGAATAAGAAAATTCAACTTTGAGGCCCTGAAAATTCAATAGGGTTGGACCTAGAGGGCTGAAACTTTCAGGATTTTCACTTTTCAATGTACTCTTCAAAAGTACATAATTTCAGAAAAAAAATTATTTTAGCCATCACGCTAACTATGGCTTAGCCTATATATACCAGGCTCCAACGAGATTAGCATTTTTAATATTGTGTTTCGTATAATAAAAGCTAAGCAGGATTATCGCCTTGGCGAGACTGACTCGAAAAATATTCTGATTCTTATAAATACCTGCAAAACTACAGTGACACCTATGTCCTAAACGGTAAATTTTACAAAGCCCTACTAAAAACTTTACATGTCTGAAGTGCGTCTAAAAGTTATACGTTCAATACTGAATCCCATTGAATCTCGAATCCACAAACTTTCTACTCTTTCTAACGGTAAAATGCTGATTTGAAGCTCTATCAGCGGTATTTTACTCATTGGATGTCTAGGTATAGTATATTTCTCAACAGGTACAGCTATGGTTTTTTAAACCAGAGATTATAGCACGAACCGAAGGCGAGTGCTTTAACGAGTTTTGTTAAAAAACCATATCTGCACCAGTTGATGATACTATTTTTTCCTAAGATAGTCTAAAATTAGCGGCAAATTGCGTATTTTAGGTTAGAGTGGGGAAAAATCATATTTTACGCACGGAGTGTTAAAAAATCATCTCCGAATACTAGTGTGCAGTAGAATGCCTCATTTTCGAACGTAATATCATATTTTTATGAAAGTTCTTTTCGCTTACTATTGAATAAAATTTTGTATGCAACATGTGCCCAACTTTTTGCGCTCAATGGGCACTAAAACAACCCAAAAACGCTCTTTGTTCTTGTTTCATAAATAACTATTGATGAAATTTTTGACGATTTTTTTAAAGCATTGGAATATTCAAATATCTGAAGAAATGCAGAAATCTTTGACCTGTCAAAAAGTACCTTTGTGAATTTTTTCAAATATTCCATAAGTTGAAAATAACTTCAGTATGGTACCGAAAAAAAACCAACATCCATATGGATTGTGGCACGTACGTGCGATATTGGGGTGTAGAGTCTCTGGATTGTTTTCTATATATTACTTCAGTGAACAGGAGACGCACACGGAGATTGAGCTAGTAGGCTTCAATCGAAAACTTGAAACAGTCGAAATTTATTAAAATCTGTCAAGGAATTCAAAAAATATTTTCAAATTTGTTTTACCTGAACCATCGGGTTCTAGGAACCTTTTTTGTTAAAAATAGCATTTTTCGGCTCCAGAAGTTATCGCCTTCAATTAAAAAATTTGAAAAAATTTGAGATTATGTATTTGATGAAAAAAAAACAAGAAAAATTTTTTTCCGATTTTTCAAGGCTCCGTATCGTTCTAAAAAAATTATTTTTGTTAAAAAAAGCAGTTTTTTGCTTCAAAAGGTATGTTAGGTAATCTGAAAAAATCGGAAAAAAATTGAGGTCATGTTTTTCAATGCGATAAAAAATTGCAAAAATTTCCGAGTTCTATATTGGCTCATATCGCCGTATCTCGATTTTCAGAATTTTTAATGATTTTATCTGAAGGCCTGAAGCACTAAAAAAATCTGAAGAATTCAAGGTTATTTGGATTGTTCGAAAGTATTTTTATGAATTTTTTCAGATTTTTTCATTACTTCAGGGCTTCAGAATAAATATAAATAGAAAATAGACGTTTATACCGGAAGTGAGGGATAGGAGAGGGGAGGGGGTCTAAAATTTTGGTTTTGGTACTTTTTTATCATGTACTATAACATACCAAAAGCACGTCAAAAACGGTGACATACGTGCACACGATTTTGTAAAAAAGTATTATTTTGACCCAAATATAAATATTTTATAAATAATTATAAATATCTCCGATTGAATAATTTTAAGCTCCGAGAAGCCGAACTTATAGGAATGCATAATATTCATATTAAGGAAAAAAATAAATACGTTTAACATTGGAATTATGAAATTAAAAATGCAGTTCTGTAATGAATGTGCAGTTGTGTATATATGTATTTAAGTATTATATGTTTCCAGTACACCCTAAGGAGTCTTCCAGCAACGCAGTGAAATAGTCAAGTTCCAAAAGAAGAGAGAGAGAGAGAGAGAGAGAGAGAGAGAGAGAGAGAGAGAGAGAGAGAGAGAGAGAGAGAGAGAGAGAGAGAGAGAGAGAGAGAGAGAGAGAGAGAGACAGAAAAGTAAAGGCTAAAGCAGTGCTTTAGCCCGTTCATCGTCCTTGGCTAGAGCAAGCAGGCATAGTGAGGGCTTCAAAATTTTCAGCAAATTAAATACCGACCATAGTGGTTACCCCTTAGGTCCAGCCTCTGAGCTCAATAACTCATAGATGGAATGCGAAAGGGTTCAGATACTGCCACCGTACTGTTGCTGTTGCTGCTGCTCTTTGGCTTTCAACGCTTGGCATCGTTTTTTTTTGCCTCGAAAGAGAGAGAAGCCTTTCGCGCGCGCGAGTTACGTATATATTGAGAGTGGCTTGCTGGCGATGAAAAGGGCGTCCTCGTCGACGTTGGCGTTGTATGTGTATACCACGTCTATATGCAGTATAAGCTAGAGCTAAGGGTGGAAAAATAAAAGCATGCCTGTTTATCTTGAGATTTGTAGCTGACTGTTCTCGATATTTATTGGCCATGGGGTCTATATCGTACAGATTCCGGCCTGACGGACCGTTAAATTTTATTATGGTTTTCTCTCGCCTTTTTTCACCAGTGCTTATGAGCGCACAGTATATACATAAACGCACAAGCGGCTATACTCAGTTTTTGCTTGGAAATATAACGGCCGGCATTACAAACGATTTCATTTCGTATATTACGCTCATGCTTTTATGATTATTCAAAGAGGCGTAACCACACGCTCGCTCGGTGACTACATAAGTGTTATATGAAAAAAGTTTTTGCACGGTATACAGCCACATCGGTTGCTCGATATTTTTTCGAAAATGTAGCTTCTTGAAACTCGTCGAATTTACTTCCTCTCTCACCGCTATTCTCTCATTTCTAGGTGGAGTTTTAGTCATGCATGATTCTATTATCTTAATAAACTTAATGAAATTCAAAATATCTGCGTGCGTACAACAATAAAAGATGAGCGTGATAATTTGACGAATGGCAAATTGAAAGTGGCGCGCAAGGATCCGAGGCTGTAACTCAGGCTACCTATACAGAGGAGCACCTCGACACAATATAATACAGAAGATACAGCACGCGGAGCTGCCATAGAAGCTGCGGTGGCGTCTAGCAAGGCGCTAACCCACGCACCTCATTATCTTAACAAATCTAATCTCGTGGTGGGTGTTTATAAATGTCTTGTTTTCCGACGGCAAGAGAAGACAGAAATAGAGACAAGTGGAAGCGAGAACGGTGCACACAACGAGAAAGATTCAAGGGGTTTACCGTCTATTACTCGACGCATGTGCTGCATGTACGCCTGTAAGCATGCCTCAAGATGTTATTTTCTTTTTGGGCCAGAGTGCTTTCGTCGATGCACTCGATGTACTCAAGAGCATTGATTATGGTGAAAAATCGACCGTCATTTCAAGAACGATAAAGTTAATGATTAGCATGACGCGAGTGAAAAAACCTTTTATTTTGTTTTGTTTTAAGGGGACACACCAATGTTAAAACCTGAAATGATTAATAGGAGTAAAATAATGCATCAATCAAGTTTAAAAAAATATTAAAATTATTCATATTTTTTTGCTTCATTTTGAATGCAAAAAATCATTAGAGACCCGTAGCATATCAATTCAACTGTGAAGACCACTAAAACAAGTTTTTAGCTTCGATAAATACTTACCGTAGGATTCTCGAGTGAGTTTATAACCAATTTTTATTGTTGACGGCTTAAACTCTTTGTAAAAATATTCTCCTCCACTTAAGTATAACAGAATTTTGCAAAATGTCATAGGAACATTTGTATGGCTATAAATGTGCAAAAAATCCAAAAAATAATGAAATTGTGTACCTATAAATGCTTATATTGCATTCTAAAGTACAAATACAAATATTCCTATGACATTTTGCAAAATTCTGTTACACTTAAGTGGAGAAGAATACTTTTACAAAGAGTTTAAGCCGTCAACAATAAAAATTGGTTAAAAACTCACTTTAGCATCCTGCGGTAAGTATTTATCGAAGATGAAAACTTGTTTTAGTGATCTCGACCTATAAATTGATATGCTACGGGTCTATAATGTTTTTTTTTTCATTCAAAATGAAGCAAAAAAACATGGATAATTTTAATATTTCTTGAAACTTGATTGTTGCATTATTTTGCACCGATTAATCATTTCAGGTTTTAACACTGGTGTGTCCCCTTAAAATCTCACTGCGAAACTAATACATTTATAATAAGTTTATTCCTGCACTGAGAAAAAGATTTGGTTAAGTCAATTAAATATATTTTATTGAAAAAAATTTAACTGAGGCAACAAAATTGTATTTGAACCAATTAATTATTTTCCAAATTCAAAGAAATATTTATTTATGTTAATTAAATCATTTAATTTTTGGATTCATCAAAATATTTATTTATTATGAACAAGTATTAAATAGTTTTGAAAAACTCGTTTAATTGACTCAACAGAATCGATTTAATTGTTCACCTACATGAAATTCAATAAAATATTTATTTGTTCGAAATAAATATTTTATTGAAATCAAGTAATTTTTATTTAGTAGATATTATTAAATATTTATTTTTTCATTATAATTATTTATTTGATCACCCCAACAAAAGCGTTGGGGATAATCATGGATGTACTACCAATCCATGTCGAGGTCCAAGCAGTGGCTGTAAACGCAGCACATCGCCTCAGATCACTTGGACTGTGGAAACACGGTATGAGGCATACCAGGCTGGAGCTGCTTAACGACCTAATCCTCTGTATGTGGGGCGACTGGATGTCGGCCCGCATATCTGAAGAACCAGTATGGGAAACCATATTCCCATCAAAAGCGGACTGATTGTCTAAACAGGACAGTTTACCAAGCACCGGATAATGCTGGTATATCGACGGGTCAAAAATCGGAGGGCTGTCTGGAGCAGGGTACTACAGATGCCACTCTTTTATGCCCCTTGGTCGGCTGGCCACGGTATTCCAAACAGAGATTGTGGTCATTCTGGGGTGCTCGTACAGAATGGTTGAACTCGTAACGGAGAACAAACGTATAAGAATTTGCTCTGACAGTCAAGCAGCCCTCAGGGCGTTGGACTCCCGGACAGTAACCTCGCAGCTAGTCTGGGGGTGCAAGGAAGCTCTGCCCCCCCCCCTCCTCCTGGGTCCGACTTATCTGGGTAAGTTAATGTCAAACAAAGTTAATATTGTACCCTGAGCCCAACAGCGACTGGCTGCGGCTGGCTCAAACCCGGAGGAGGGAATACACTAGACTCCTGACACACATTATTACAGGCCATGGGCACCTAAGGTACCATGAGCACAAGATCGGTCTCGTATCGGACAGCACATGCAGGTGGTGCGGGGTGGACGAGGAGACGCCCCTCCCCCTACTCACAGCGTGCGACACGGCTGCCGAAAGGAGACGAAAATGGTTCGGGGACGCATCCCCGAGCCTAGAGGACATAAGAGGCACGAAGGCCAGCCGTCTGATCGGTTTCTGGAAAGAAGTCGTTCGGTCGAACTAATGTCAAAATGGACTGACACAGTGGACCATGAGTCTAGACTCTACGTGTCTGAGGGGCAACTGCCCCTCGTCCATTTACTTAGTATATTAATTATTATTATTATTATTATTATATTATTATTATTATTATTATTATTATTAATATTATATTATTATTATTATTATATTATTATTATTATTATTATATTATTATTATTACTTATTTGATTTAGGAAATTAAATATATTATCGGTTTAATGTTATGATAATATATTCTCAAAAAAATATTTAGTTGAATCAATTAAATATTTTTCGAAGTCAACTAATTTTCATTTAATAAATTTTATTCAATATTATCGTAATTATCATAATTATATTTTCGTTCAACCGTCAATGCGTTTAGCATAAATTTATGTAATAATTTGAGGTGGGTTTAAAAATATACTTAATAGTAACCGCAAAACTTCTCTTGTAAGAACCAATTTTAAACTTTACACAGAGCTTCATCAAAGAAGATGAATATCATTAGTTTCCAATAGTGCATTCTTTTTTTTTTATATTTAGATTTTATTGAAGTAATTAAATATGTATTCGATTTTAAATATTGAATTATTTAGTTTCGGGGCTTTACCTAGATGGCGCATTTCCCGCACCCCTGAGTGGCAAAAAAGTGTTCGAGATTACTATAAAAGACAGACATATTCGAAGTGATAGTTATAGTAGTATGCGATTGACTACTGCGAGCGAACTGTCATCCGAGCGTTAGAATTAAGCGATAGTCTCATGCGTTAGAATAGATAGAAATGAATGTATATATTCCATAGTTATTAAGATTGTTCAATAATTATGTAATAAACTAATTAACATACAACATACATACGATGTGATCATATGATAACTTCAACTAAATATTTAATTAATTTCTATCCCCTCTACATCCGGAACTAAGAACAGTTCGCTATCAAATACCACACTATGTTAAAGACATCACTTCAATTATTTTTCAATAATGTATTAGATTCACCAGTATATTTTAATCAACATGACCAAATTTTTTTTCGCGGTGCCAAATTAATTAATCAAATCTAATACATATTTATTTGAATTAATGAAGTATATTTTGGCATTCAAAAAAATATTATATTCGATCAAGTAAATATTTATTTGAAGTAATGAAATTATATTCTCAATACAACAATAGATTCGATTGAAACAATTAATTAATTCTGCAATTCAAGGAAATATGTAGTTGCTTGAATTAGATAATTATTTAATTTACTTAGATATTTATTTGAATCAACTAAATTATTTAAATGAAACAATAACATATTTTTCTTTCATTTAAATAAATATTCAATCAGCCGCCCGCAATTAAATTGTTTCGTTAATTTAGACAAGATATCGAAATATCATTAGAATGATAAAAAAAAGTAAAAAGATTTATCGAGATTGTATCATTCAAACATTTTTAAACAAAATAATATTTCAGTATTATTGGGTGTCAAATAAATAAAAGCATAAATAAAGTAAGAATAAGAAGTAAATTTATTTGTGGTTATGAAGGGAGAAAAGCCAATCATGTTGCAGCGAAAATGTATTTGTGTCCTGTATATATATACATGAACGAGCAAAGAAGAAAGAGAGAGAGAGATATATATATAGAAAGAGTAATCGAGAAATAGAAGTACAGTAGCTCGGTATGAGCACGCATGACTCGCTTGAGAATTGAGAAACAAACGCAGAGCTTTCGAAATTTCACGTCTTGGATAGCAATGGATATAGTAGTGGTGGTACATAATTTGCACACAAAGTGCGGCCCCGCGGACGTGCCGCGTACAGTGGCTGCTCGCGTGCGCCCAGGGATATTATGCTAACGTTTCGTGCATAAAGGTTTCCGCGTGTACTCGTACGCGTATATGTATGCCTATTATTATTATTATTATAAATGTGTGTATATGTATATATGCGACTCTCTCTCTCTCTCTCATCTCGAGACTCTCCTATTCTAATAGTACACCGCTGACTGCATACGCATAACCCTAGCTTCCTGTTTAGATACGCATAGGGCCTTTTCTTCTCCCTTCATCGCCTGCTAACCCTTTGCCTTGTCTTTGGGTTACTATTTCCATTTCCTAGGCCAACTTTCCTATGAACAAATAATAGAACAATTTCATTTGCTTCTCGCTCACAAGTGTATTTCTCTCGCTACTTAGAAAAAACACTGCCTTGTGGCGTTAGTATCATAAATATATATATATATATATATGGATTGAATCGATTTCGAAATTTTGACCAGCCCATTTTTTGCGAGTGTTCTTCCCAAGAGTACAATTTATATCTCGCAACATTACTATTCATTTTTAACAGTTATTGTTACAGGTCAAACTTTTCATTGACTAACAAGCAACTTTTGGCTCGACAAGTAGTAAGTAACCTTCAAAAATCTTTTCTTCAAAACTATTTGGGTAGCAGAATACACTACATTCGAGTGAATTGTGCAGAAAAGGGGTAGGGGAGGCAAGAAAATTCATTGAATTTTGGTGCGACTCGTGCAGTGCATTCGCTCACTGCATTGAGAAATCACACTCTCACTTCGAACTTTAGTTCATAATATACGTTCAAGCTCATCGGAAACAAAATCAGCAAGCAATCACGCAGATTCGCACCAGTTTCTGCAGCTCCACTGTCTCTCGCTCTCACTCTCTTTTGCTCTCCATCAACAAACTCCGCGTAATGCCAACAACAATCCAAACAATCTTCCGCAGTCATGCAAATCGCTCTCGCTACTCGGGAGCATATAACCTGAAAGTGAAAACATAGTCAGGCAACTGTATCTTCTTTCTCTCTTACTCTCCTGATTCGCCAAATTCGCTCACACTCGCTCTTTCTATCGCGACACGCAAAGTACTTCGCGGACTTGACTAAGTTCTCTCCGTGAGAGCAGCAGCAGCAGACTATGCACGATACTTAGGTGCGCCCTTACACATTACACACCAGATCAAAAAATATTAGTATGCCTTAAAATTTACGAAAATCGACAGATTTTATTCAATTTTAAGAAAGCATTTTCTTGCCTTTTGCATGATATTTTTTTAATCTCAAACTTTTGGATTCAAGCACCTTTTTTGTGAACTTTTAAAATGAAATTTTCCCTTTTTTTGCATTTTATGGCGTTTCACCAGGGTTGTGTACACTTCTTCAGAACATCAATGGTCACAAACACAACCTAGAGCGAGACGATCAAACCCATAGGTCGCTCTCAATCAGTAGATTTATGATAGAGATAACAAAAAAAAACCTTAAATGAAAAAATGTATGCTTGAGTGTTTGTGCAGGTTGACTAATGGGTCGGATCGTATCGCCCGAGGTTGTGTTTGTGACCGTTGATGTTTTGAAGAAATGTACGCGACCTTGGTGCTGTAGCTTCAACGGTTTGCTCTGAATGTGACGATGTGACGAATGTGACGACAAGTGAGGGGCCTTTTATATAAACATAAAACGCCAGAAAACGCAAAAAAAGGAAAAATTTAACATGCAAAGTATACGAAATAGGCTTGCAGAAATCGCTGTATTTCAGTGAATAACCAACATTTGGGAATTTCGAAAAATGCAATGGAAAGGTGACTAAACATTTTACTCGGAAATAAAATAAATTTTTTTTTATTTTAAACCCCCTTTGAGCCCTTGGTTTACACTGCTCAAAAATACATGATTTTTGGACATTTATTGTGAAGGATAGATGATTAGGACTATCAATCGTTTTTGGTTGAATAAAGTAACTTTGAAGTGTGTAAAGAAATTTTTTAAAGACTTATAAGACTTATTATATGTACTGAACCTCCATCAGCGGGATAAAAAAAGTGTGCCTTCTGGTTGGCAAGATTCAAATCGAAATAGGTATGTAACCAAAAGAAAAAAATATTAAAGCATTTTTCTCATAAAAGTAGGCTGATTATTGTTGGAACCTATAAAATTTTTTTTTATTATCAAGTGACAGCATGGCGTCAATTAGAAAAAAAAATGAAAAAAGAATGTTTTGTTTTGGCCATTTTTCGCTGTAAAAAATTGATATTTAATTTTCTAAATATTAAAATATTACAGAATTTATGGTCATGTACTTTTTTTTTATTGAAGAATTTATGAACTTTTCAAGATACGAAGGAAGCAAGTAATTTATTCAAAAAAATCAATGATGTCATTATCATTTGCTAAAAATACTAAAAAATACTCATAAATTCTTAGAATTTTTCAACGTATTAGTTGAATATATAAAACAGTTTCTTGATTCTTTAAGAATGGCTTCATCAAAGTGTTTCCCCAAAGTTAAATGGAAGCAAAGATTCTTACTTACCATGAAACAACTATTGCACAAAAAAATACTTTGCACAGTTCGACGGTGAACATTATTTTTAAATTTGTTATAAAAAAAGTGTTTGCAACTGGTTAAATTGTACTTTTTATTGAATTATGTCCGACTAATATAATGATTGAAAAGCAGAAGCATATAAAACTTTCTAACGAGTCCATTTCTAAAAGTATAAGTTATTTCAAGCATTCCGAAGAAAGCGAAAATTCCGAACGCACGATTTTTCTTTCTCTTTCTCTATGTCCTTTTCTTGTCGCTAATAAGAAACCCGTCACGTAATTCTAACAGCAGTGGCAGTCTTTAGTCTCTTCTCCCGTTGGCAAGGAAAAGAAGACCTGATTCATTATACAATCTGGGTCGAGTGATTAGCATGCGACTGACTCGACCTTCGTGTTACGTCTCTTGCGCAGGCTCTTTCCGTTTGCCACTGCCATCGTCTTCGTCGTCTTCGCCGTTGTCAGCGGTTAGTACCCTATCCTCGCGCGCCCAACTCCCTTCTAAATAATGTAAGGCGAGCGACAACGGCTCTAGCTGAGGTAGTTCCCGCGAGTACAAGACCGCCGTTAGCTCTCCTTGTGGACTACCCTAAAATCTCGCGGACGTGATGCTCTCCTCGCGCTCCTCCCTTGCTCTCTGCTACAGTACGAACTACTTCTGCTACTCCTGCTTGATAAGGAAGACTTGAGCCTCACTCGCTCCTCACATTCCAGCGTAAGAACGTGTCGTGCACAGTTCATACATAGCACTATTGAACGTGCATTTTCGTTGTAAAGAATAATGCATATTTTTTACACAAATTTATTATTCACTCGAAATATGCTCAAATATCAAATAGTACATTTACTTAATATTATTAAGGCGTTAAAGTTGGTATATAGTTATTAAAAAGAATA
Organism: Trichogramma dendrolimi; assembly: GCA_034770305.1. Taxonomy (NCBI): domain Eukaryota; kingdom Metazoa; phylum Arthropoda; class Insecta; order Hymenoptera; family Trichogrammatidae; genus Trichogramma; species Trichogramma dendrolimi. The sequence continues at coordinate 1,051,730 of JAPMIB010000051.1, forward strand.
CGTTGAAGAAACGAAGAAATGGCTAGGAATGAGAATAAGTGAACATAAACAATTGGCCAACCCAATCTCAGTCGTATTCATACATGTGATGAATAGTACGGACCATGATATGCATCGAGATGAGGTGGAAGGTTTAGATCACGAATGAAATTTCAGCTAAAGACTTTTATCTGAATTGCTATATATTCGTAGATGGGAGGAGGATAAGTTGAAAAAAAAGAACATGATAAAAATTAAAAAGTCTATTTAATTTTCTTGAAGAAATTTCAATGCACCAACATAACGAAAAATTCTTAATTTATGGTTTGTTTACTTTTTCTTCTACGGTTATATATATATATTAGGGTGGTCCACTTTTTCAAAAATTTTTTGTATCTCGGGGGATCCATCGGAATCTGAAAGTTTGAGGTTTAAAATGAAGTTTCCTTTAAACGAGAACTCAAATAAATGATTTTAGATGGTGTCGATGGATTTTTGAAGTTTAAAAACGTGCTCCTAAAAAGGAGCAAAATCGGGCAACCATTCGATTTATTTCAAACTTTGCTCAGAGTGTAAAAATGATCTTAACGATACATTTTCTTACGTATTTTTGTCTGCGGAATCGAATGCCGTAGTTAGTTTTGGCCTAGGAGCACAATTTCATTGAAGAAAATACACTTTTTCGATCGTTCTTTTTCGCAAATTTCGCAAAGTTCATTTTCGAGCGAGCGGCAAATGAACAGAAAAAATCTAGAAAATTTTTTGACACCACAAAAATTTAGGATTTTTTATTACAAATCCAACGGTATATATTAGTATACACTTTAAAATTATTTTAATGCCGAAAAAGCACGATTTTATCCCAAAAAACGATATTAAAAAATGGAAAAATGGAAAAATATATTCGTTTCTTCAAGAAAATGGCTAAGTATAATCACTCATGAGAATAATTGAATACAACTATCTGATAGGTTTTTTTCTCACCTTTCAAACGCCGTTTTCAGAGTTAAAAAATTCGCAAAATTCGCCGAGATACAGCTGTTTTTGTACGATGCACTTTTTTGGGTTAAAATTCAATAATTCTGAGCTGGCTCTATTCATTAAAAAACCAGCAAAGCAGATTTTTAAGTAAAAAAAGTGCATCGTACAAAAACAGCTGTATCTCGGCGAATTTTGCGAATTTTTAACTCTGAAAACGGCGTTTGAAAGGTGAGAAAAAAACCTATCAGATAGTTGTATTCAATTATTCTCATGAGTGATTATACTTAGCCATTTTCTTGAAGAAACGAATATATTTTTCCATTTTTCCATTTTTTAATATCGTTTTTTGGGATAAAATCGTGCTTTTTCGGCATTAAAATAATTTTAAAGTGTATACTAATATATACCGTTGGATTTGTAATAAAAAATCCTAAATTTTTGTGGTGTCAAAAAATTTTCTAGATTTTTTCTGTTCATTTGCCGCTCGCTCGAAAATGAACTTTGCGAAATTTGCGAAAAAGAACGATCGAAAAAGTGTAATAAATGTAAAATTGTGCTCCTAGGTCAAAACTAACTACGGCATTCGATTCCGCAGACAAAAATACGTAAGAAAATGTATCGTTAAGATCATTTTTACACTCTGAGCAAAGTTTGAAATAAATCGAATGGTTGCCCGATTTTGCTCCTTTTTAGGAGCACGTTTTTAAACTTCAAAAATCCATCGACACCATCTAAAATCATTTATTTGAGTTCTCGTTTAAAGGAAACTTCATTTTAAACCTCAAACTTTCAGATTCCGATGAATCCCCCGAGATACAAAAAATTTTTGAAAAAGTGGACCACCCTAATATATATATATATATATATATATATATGTATTATTTTAATTGTTTTGCATCTGCTATAGATGATTCATAATAGTATATTTTGCATCAAGGGAGTGAAAAACTGGAAAGTCTCAGAGCACGTGTAATTTATCATCCGAGGCGAAGCCGAAGCTGATAATCACGTAAGCAATATCATCATAGTGTTATAGAATTTTCCAATTGTTTGATACTATTTCACTCCGTTATCCGGAATTCTAGTGGATCTTGTGTTAAAAAACATCAAAGATCTGTAGTATAATTTTTCTCCGCTTATTTTCCTGAGGCGATCCCATTTACGGGAAAGAATTTTCAGTGAGTGGGGACCTGTATATGAGTAAGTCTCTTGTACTGTCTCGGTTGCGCCTGCAGGTTATGTTCTATAAGAGCACAACTCAGAGATAAAACATTTTTAATATAATTAAGTAGAAATCTCTGTGGTGCCTTCATTTGACGGCTAAACCCAGACGATCTTTCTCATTTGGTTTCGTAATTGTATATCTGTATATAGATACTGTACACAAGCTTAAAAGAGAAAGAGAGAAACCGAGAGATGTAAGAAGGGTTGTAGTAGTAGTCAGTCCTTGCCTTGAAGGCATGTTAATGCACTTCAAGATCTTAGCACTTACACTCTAACACGCACAGCAAGCAGCTAACCTATCCACGTCTCATCCCAAGCCGCGCTCATTTCTTCCTTATACTCTGTTCAACTGTCTTTGTCTTTCTTTCTCCCACTCCGCTATCCTTTTTGTATATGTCCCCTTGGCATTTCCTCTTTTCCTCTCTCTTTCTCTCTCTCTCAAATACTACTATAACGTACAAGACGTTGTGCTGCTACTGCCATTCGCTCTCTAGAGAGCTTTCTTCACCGAGTGCAAGGCCTTAAATCCGAATCTCTTTGCTTCATATACTTATCTCTCTCTCTCTCTCATTCTCTCTCTCTCTCTCACTCTCTCTTTATTTCTCTTTCTCTTTCTCTCTTTCAATGTTACGCGATTTACGTGCAGAATGTGCGGGAAACACTGATTCCGGATACTGAAAGACAAGGCGTAAGATAAAAATTACTATAGGATTGAGTGAACAGAAAGAGACAGCAAGAGACGAAGGAAAGGGCAGGCGCAAGCTTGTATTAGAATAAAGGGACTGTTTTTCCGAAAAACATTTGACAAAGCTCCAAGCGTCTCATGAACTTGCGGAAGTCTTTAATTCACTTCGTGCTCGCTTCCTATGGTTGTCTGCTGGTCTTTCTCTTACTCTTTCTTCTATACTTTCTCTGTTTATTGCTCGAGGGTTGGCGAGAAGCTGCGAATAGTTTGCTAAGCTTTCGCCTTATTGACAGGAAATTAAATTTGAGGTTGTGGAATTTTACATTAGCTTGATATTGTTTGAACGGATAAATCATGTATGAATAAGTTTTATGCATTTAATCAAAATTGGATACTTCAATTTTTAAAAGTATTTAACTCCGTTGAATGAACGTGGCTTCTGTTATCTGCTACTTAGAGATACTTTTTTTGCAACCAAATAACCATCCGATTTATCGATTCAGATTTCAGAGACAATATTATCTTAAAGTATATTAAATGTTAAAACTTGATCAGCATTAACAACTTTAAGTACCATGGCAACCCTCAAAGTAAGCATCTTCGTAATTTCAATTCAAAAATTATCAATCTCAGCAGTAGAGCGTGTTGACAGCAACATTTAAAAGAAAAATTATTATTCTTCAACAATTTTTCATTTTATTTCCTCAAGCTAAAAAGGGAGAAAAAAAATTTTACCCTAGCGTTGAGAATATCATGTAAATACGCCTCACCTACTTCTAGAAAAATAAATTTTGTGTGAGTTTTCTTTAAGGAAAATGTACTAAGCAGTCTGCCATCAGAGCTTTTTAAACGAACCGAGTGCCAGAATTGGTGAATAAGAAAAGAATAGCTCGAGGCACTTGTAAGTGGCTAGGCTTACATGCGGAATCGAGCGAGGGAGGTGCAAATCAAGCCACACGAAAGAAATCTTAATTAACGAACTTCATTGTTTCTCTTTGTGAAAGCAGTCATGTCGGAGAGTTGAAGAAAATTTGTAGAAAGCATATTGCAGGTAGCGGGCTGAGAAGGAATATTCTTAAATAATAGAGTGGGACAATGTCCAAATAAAAATGCTTGGCATACTAAAGTAGCCTACAACTTCAATAAACTTTGATTACTAAAAACACAATGTGCCTTACGACTCACAATAAACCTATAAAATAAATTAAGCATAATTTAATTCGTTTGATAGACTATAAGTAATATCTCAGTTGTTAGGCGAGGGGTATGGTCGTGAGTATGAAAAATTTCGATTTTTTTATATTGTTGTATTTGATTGAACATACTTTCAGAGTATCCTGTCCACATTTCAGTCCAATCGAAGCCACATTGACATAAATATTGTTTCGATATCTACCTCTATATCTTATTTTCCACAAATTTTGTTATGGACAACAACAAACCATTAGGGGAAGGTGGGCTATTACGGGTCTTTTTTAGTAAAATATCATGTAATAGTTTAATATAAGTCGTACATGAATGATTTTTTTTTAAATAAAGAATTCGTGTAGCTGCAACTAATTATGATTCCAAAAAATGTGTAGGTAACCTGCATTTTTAATTAAAAATCAATTGAGACAGTGTTCTGAAATGGACGAATATGCCCCGTAGCGGGGCACGTTTGGCCATCCAACGGGGCACACTTGGCCCGGTCAGTACTTGAATAATTTTGTATAAAATATGAAAGTACTTAATTGTACGTTTGTAAAGGATTTGTAATTGAAATACGGATACAAAGAATATGGTTGTAAGTATTTATTTTAAACTTTCTTTAGTGATGAATAATTTGAGGTTACGTGGACGGAAATAAACAGTGACTGCGCAGTGGCTAACTGCCCAGTTAGCCACTGCGCAGTGTCGCTTTCGACTGAAATGCGTGATCGCGTGGGCCAAGTTTTCCCCACTCAGGTGGCCGAACTCAACCCATTTTTACATCATTTCGATTGTGCATAATTATTGTTAAAATTTATCTATCAGAAAAATAAAAATTGCCTGTTAAACTCTGAAAGCTGAACTACATAAAAATCTTTCATCGAAAGATTTCATCAATTATTCTTCAAACGTCAATCAAATGAATTTTTCAAAAAAGTAAATATTTGATCGAATTATTTCAACATCATTGTATATCGTCTGATATATCAAAATTAACTTTTTTTTATGATCATTTTATAGATTGGGCCTTTAAGTAATGACACAAATTTTTTCAAATTTTTATATACAGTAAAATATTTTTTATTTACCTTTAAAAGTGGCCAGCATGACCAAGCATGCCCCACTCTCCCCTACAAAAAATTATTTCGATGTCAGTACGTTTCTCATCGATTTGAAAAATATCATTTAGAAGAATGAAAAATGTGAATCTTTGAGCATCGATTTCTTAAAATGATATCTTTAAAATCGGCGAAAAAAATTTTTTTGACCATTCAACTTCACTGAGAGTCGGCAATTTTTTTATCAATCGAACCCAGAAATGTCCGACAGACGAGAAGTTAAAAAACCCGAGCGAGCATGGTAAATCTCTAGTGTTCAATGATTGATTGATATGGATAAGCGATTAATCTCTTTACATCGTCAGGCCTTAATTATATCAATAAACCAGCATCAAAGGGTTGTAGGTACAAAATGATCGTTACAAATCTATTATGTACCTTATAGGCGTTGGCAAGCCTGCGGTGTGCATAATCATTTTATTGCATCGAAGTGCATAAGGTCATTCAATAAGCCGGCATATGCAGCCAGGATCTGCATGACCCTCGCTTATCAAACGAAAACGAAAGTAGCTGTGTTGGGGGCCTGCAGAATTCTATCCTCATGCATTTAGCTCCCCTTTACGTGCTGTGTGGGTCATTCTCGTGACAAGCGATGATTAACGCTCGGGTCGGTATGAATCGTCCGGCAGTGGTAGCGGCTTGTATGCATAGCAAGCTGAATCCGCACACGCAATGACAGACAGGTGCGATCTGTGCAAGCTTGCTGCGCGTGCAAGAGAGCAAGAACCTCAACAGGTGGTCAGTCGGCGCGTTTATGTACTACTGCTGCTGCGTGCGACCGAAAGCTCGCTCGGCCATCCATCAGGAGAGCTTAGTGCTTGCCCTGGACTATCACCCTCTCGCGCACATTAAGCCATTCACAGGGCTGTTTTACGGTACGACAGCTCATGGCTAAGCTTCTTTTTTTCATCAAGCGTAACGCAATTTTTTTTTCAGTGCCACAACATTTGGTTCCCTAGGCCTACCAATGCACAGCTCGCGAGAGTCGGCTACTAATTGTTCTAACGTATATTACACTCAATAAAGTCAATTCTCATGTTAGTCATCGATACCGATCAGAGTTTAATAACTAATTTCAAAATTTATCGAATCGGCAGTAAAATAATTTTATTATTTTTTCTAAAAGTTTGACTGATAAAATGAAAGTAGTTTAATTATTAATTTTAAATAATTGATGTTTCAGTTCTTCAACTAAAAATCATTCAGTCAGAAGTTCCATTTGTTCATTATTATATCTTTCAACGGTAATGCCGATATAACTATATATTTTTATTTAACTCATAAAATATGATACTTTAAGTTTTATTTTAAAGAAAAATAATTCTTTTCTTGAAGTTTGAAATTCATATAGTTCAAGAAAAATTCTTTATTGCAGCAAATATTTTGTAATTCAAAGAGACATCTATGTGAAGTAAACGCATAATGAAAAAAGCTAATCAGTGTTGAAACAAATAAAAGCACTAAATATAGTATTCAGTTACAGGCTCAATCAGGGGCTTGTGCAAGCGCAGTTGACTGACATGCTTACAAGGTTCAAGTATTCGGACACATGTTTTTTACACAATATATCCTCTCTTCAATCGAGCTGTTTGAGTGTCATTTTATTCTCTCTTTCCCTTGTGTAGTTGATATTATATACATATATATTCATGCGATAACTGAACTAGAGAACAATACAGATTCCCTTTATGTGCGACGTACTATTTGTTTTCACGGAAAGAGAGCATAGCTTGCGGCAAGCAGTGTGCGCATTTATCGGCTGTATACATGTGTTATATAGCAGACTCGAGGTACCTCTGCGAGCGCAATACTCACCTCTTCTTTTTTGCTTCTCTCTCTCTACTTCTATATATTATACATCTACTGTTACCGCTGCATGTGCATACGCCATGGCCGTTGTGAACCTTTGTTCTCTGATAAAAGCGCAATGCGAGGCACATGTTGTGCGCACATATAGCATGCATAAAGCCTAGAGTTGTTTGCTACACACTCTTTCGCTCTATATCTCTCGTCAATATTCTACTAAGAAAGGTAGACATTCATTTTTATTGGAGTTTGCTGTACGTGCCCGCGTGCGAGTAAGTTTTTACTATTTTTTTTTCATGTTTTGTACCGAGCATTGCGCGTGGCTTATTAGGTACACGCGGTCTGCGTTTGAGCTTGTTCAAACACGAAGAAACAATTTGATTGTGCAAGGCATTTTTTTATAATTTTCAGATGAAAGAATGCGCTACGTAATTGTGTGCACTGAGCCAGCTCAGAGGAATTTCATATCGAAAAAAATTTTAATATAGAATCATTTACTTTTTTTTGGAAGTTGCTACGCGTTGAACACACATAATTCTGTTTAATGAAGAATCAACTATGCAAAGTCCGTTTTTGTTTAGACTTTTCAACCAAGTATAAAAAGTCAAAGCTATCATTGAATTGTCGCTCGAATCAATGATCAAAACCGTTTTCCATAACTGATTGAACGATTCACGATTTCACGATTTTATATACGAGTTATATAAAAAAAAGTTAAAAATTAAAGAAAATGAACTTAAAATAATTGTTACTCTTAGGTATAGAGCGCATTCAAAAATGACAATTTCCAAAATTTTCAGCTGTCTAGGTTTATCTCACATAAATCTACAGGGTCGCAAAAATTAATTTTTCCCACTCTAACCTAAAATACGCAACTTGGCCGCTAATTTTAGACTCTCGTAAATTATTTCTGTTTGTGGAATCAATTGCCAACGTTCTTCTATTCTTTGATATATAATTTTTATCGAATTTTTTCACGATGACGTAACAATTAAGGTAGTTCCCTCAAAAAAAAAAAAAAATAATAAAAGGACAAAATAGGACAAATAGATATTACATAATACCAAATAACAACAAAAACAACTAATATGGTTCGTTCATAAACAACTAAAAAACTAGAATAGTTATTAAAAAACCAACAATCTTTTAATTGACATTTTATTTTTCACAGAACATCAAAACTGATTTGAACAACTACACCCAATTTACGTTTTTTTAGATTAACACAAAATGTAAAAAAAAATATAATTAAAATCTTTAAATACAAATTTCTAAGATAACCTATATAAAAGCCATATATTTTCCTACATAATAAAAATTTCATAAAAAATGAGCAAAACAACAATTTCCGTTTTGAATTCTAAATTTTCTATATTCCGTGAATCTGAACAATTTTGGTCTTATATTAAAAAATGGCTGCTCCGCTTGCACTGTAACAATCAAAAAAATAAAAATAATAATTCCTTACTTTACAGATGAACAAACAAAAAAAAAAATTTTTTTTGCAAAAAACACAATTTACAAAACGATACAAAAAAACATAAATTTTCAATTACTACACACACACACACACACCCTTTTTCAGAGACCCTAATTTGATGCTTTTCTTGCAAAATTCAGAAACCTCTAAAAAAGAGCAATGGACGATTCAAAAAATTCTGAAAAAATTCAGACAGATTCTTTGAAAAATTTCAAAACGTTTGATCGGAGCATTTTTTTGTTTAAGTGCTCCTAACTTGATATAGAAAATCTCAAAGATTTTTAATTAAAATATAAAACCCCTTTTAAAATGGGCCCTAAAGAACATTCAATGAAACTAAGCATCGGAAGCTTTATTATTAGATTCCTGGAGACCCCAAAAAAATGTTGGTAAAGTTCCGTGACCCAAAGGTGAGAAGGTATCCATGTTAGTTTCTTTGGAAAGAACATGCCCATTCAAAGGAGAGAAACAAGTTTATTTGTAGAATTTTATGCTATATTTTGATTTTTAATCGTTTTTCGTTTATGAAATAGATTTTTAAAAAAAAATTTGAAATCTCATCAAAATTTATATAAACAATTATGATTTAAATATTTTCTTATATTCGGAAAAGCAGAATAAAATTTAAAAAAAAGAAAACCTAACTTTGAGCTCTTCTAGATTTTTAGCTCGTGGTATAGCTCATATTTACGCATCATCGATACCTGGTATAATAAATGCATACTGCGCCATGATATAGTGCCTCAATAGTACAAGCCAAATAACGTTGGGAGCAGCAGCTAAAGGGAGAGGGAGAGGGAGAGAGAGAGAGAGAGAGTCAATACTTATTAGTAATCCGAGATCGTAGCATCCATTAGGAATTCCGATTCCGCGATAAGTTGCTCTCCCTCTGAGACGCGCGGTGGCACACTGTAGCAGTCGTTCGCCGCCTTGAAACGCGTGCGACCCGTCTTGTCGACGTTGTCATTCGTTCTCCAGCTAAGATTGAGCATCGTGCCCACATCCGAGCGATACGTGCTCGTAGTTACTGCGCCTTTAACGTTCCCAGCTGCTGACTGCCGCCGCTAGCCGTGCGCCTTGCCTCATGACCAATGAAATTGTTCGCTATTACACGCACACACAAGCTGCTGTACTCGCTTCGCCATCATTTCACCCTCGCACACATCTGAATTCGAATGTAATTATACATATATAGATGTGCGAAACTGAATATCGTCGATTATAAATGAATTTCAACGACGGAATGATGAATTGCCAGGCTTACGTACCTCATACGTCACTTTAATGCCAATTATTCTTGCTTATACACGTTGTTTTCAACTGATTCAATAAGAACAATTACCATTTTACAAATATATTAAAATTATTATTCGAGCATTCTTAAACAATCGTATAATTAATCGAGTTGATAAATCTAATACTAGTGTTATCATTTTTTTATACAATATTATAATATTATATTGATTAAAGCAGTTCAAGTGAGCTTGCAAAAGCCATCGAGGGGTAAAAACGACTAACGAGGTCACAAACCACAAATCCAATAAACAGAAGAGGTTTTAACTTATATAAACAAGTTTAAGCAAGCGAGTTCTGTTTACGATATACAGCCATCTACCTGGCCAACAGTTTTTCTTTTATTCCTTTTTTTTTCGGTGATTCTCGCGCTGTAGAGAGAGGGCTAAGTAACGACCACTCGAACTCTATGCAACTGATGGCAACTTCAATTCATTAATTGGTGTATATAACTTTTTCACTTTAAGTTACATCTGCCGCTCTAGACTCTACTTCAACTGCTATATGCTGCTATATACATACACACACCACACTTGCTTGCGCATTCACCAATCTCTTGACTCTTTTTGTGAGTGTCTTTTTTAATATTACTTTCTTTACTTGGATGTGCGCTCTCTGCAAGTACTTTGTGTAGTTTACCGTTGCATTGATAATTCACTTCCCCGCCCCGCCCCATTTACTTGGATTTTTTGGATATTTTCAACCGACCTATGTGGTAATTATAAAACCTTATTAGAATTTGTTATTGTAAGTCATTAGTTCGCTCATCTGAATAAAGAATTCGACTCTCAAATTTTTTCCGTTCGAATTGAAAACAATCAAAGGCTCAGAAATATGGTTTTTTTAACAAAGATATTCATCATAATTCACGAAAGTAATACTTGTGGAGTAAGAATAGATGAATAAAGTACAGATTGTAAAAATTATGCAAACAAGTTCTTACAAGTGAATCGAAGATACAAAGGTTCGAGTAAAGGCCAAGAGAGCGAGGCATTAGATGAGAACCAATTGAATATCGAAGAGAGAGCACAGTTTTGGGGGAACAGAATATTCAACGGGTCGGTGCGGTATTAAATGTCGGTTGGCCCGTTTCCACCCAGACGAGCTTTTGGTATATATTATTGCGACCCGCTCCACTGCAATCGGCCCGTTGTAGTCGAAGCAGCTACTTGAGTTTACACAGCTCTCATTCAATTACCGCTCTGACGTTTCTTTTTAATTTTTATTATTTTTAATTTAATATGATTCTAAACTATCCATGCACTACACTTCTCTTGCGTATCGAAGCTTACAACTTGTCAAAAAAAAAATTACGAGTTCGAATGAAAAATGAGAAATTTTAATTAAAATTTCTTAAAAATAAGTAAAAAACTTAACCAAGTCAGACGCGTACATTCATTAGGTACACATACTGTAATAGTAATTTATGAGAAGCTCGTCGGTTCACTGAGCTCGGGCTGGAGATCACACACAAAACCTTTCGGTAAGCTACGAAGCAGTGGTATAGCGGTGCATAGACAGGATCCCAAGGATAATCAACCTCGTAAAACCGAATAAAACTATATATCAAAAGCCCCGCAGAAAAGCAGCAGAAGCTATCTCAGGCTGCTTCTTGATAAGCACACAAACGAAATTGATTAACCGCGCATAAAAGGGGCCCTACATCAGCGAAGAAGCTTCTAATGCTAGACCTCTTCCCTACCTTTCTCTCTCTCTCTCTCTCTCTCTCTCTCTCTTTCTCGCTAACGCTCTCTGGATGCAAGTACACGGAGATGGCTATGATAAAATTTGCTTGCCAGCACGTTGAAGGAGCATGCTGCAGGAGAGGATATGTGGTTGTATATATCCTTAGCCTCTATCCTCTCACAGAGAAATGAGTTAGCGAGGACTCTCGAGTTTGAAGCATCGATGGAATTAACGTAGGGTAATAGGTTTAACGTACGCGGAAGAGTAGTGAGCAAGTATATATGTACGCTGTAGAATGGTTCTTGCAAACTCTCTCTTTCTATCCTTCGTGCTAGCCTTTATTCGTTTCTCTTTCCTATGCACGCCTAACGATTGTCGATCTCTCTCTCTCTCTCTCTCTGCATCTTCCCTTTCATCATTATATTATATACAGCGAACGAGCAAATAGTAGTCTGCGAATTTCTCTCTTCGCAAGCAACGACGTTTATTCGATCATTCAAATTATCTCGATATCTCATCCACACCTTTCTACGTAGAGGAGCTTCTTGGCGTGCTTCTTGGCTCTTGGTAGAGGAAACACTGCGGTGAGAATTCTCGTCTTGTATTTCACCGAACAGCAGAGCTTGATGCGGAAAAATTAATTCCGTCGAGCAAGATGTGACAAACGATTGTTCGCGCGCTCTCCCGACGCAATCGTATGTGTCTGTGAAACATCGTTCAATTCTTTCTATCGAATATATTAGGCAATGTATGAGGAAATTTTCCCAACAACAATTTTTTTTCAAATTTTGGTTATTATTTAACATACAAATTTTACATTTCATCCAAAATTCTCTTGAGAATTTACATCTTTTGAACAATACAGACTCATTTTTAAAAGATGAAAATATAATAGGTCGCTCTCAATCAGTAGCCCTATGATAGAGATAAAGAAAATATACTCTAGTGTTTGTACAGGCACCTACGGGTTCAATCATCTCCCCCGAGGTCCTGGACATAACCATTCATGTGCTGAAGAAGCTTACGCAACTCTTGTGCTGTAGCTTCAGCAGGTCGTCCTAAAAATTACGACAAGTGAGCCCTTCAGCGCAACTGAGCACTCTAGTGCTATAAAAAATTTTAATTTTATGTTACATACATATTTGCTAATTGTAAATTAATTGTTTCTTACAATTGCTAGTTGTAAGAAACAGTAAATGTGTATCTAACTCATACATTAAACGTAAAAAATTATGCAATAACCCGATTATAGTCGAATATTACACAACGAAAGCTCTGGCTCGGGTACTGAGTCGGGCAAAGGTATAAAAAAAAGTAAAAGCTTCACAATTAACGTATTTTGTAACGAGAAATCCAATGGTGATCTAACCTTAAACCTCAATTTTTCATTGCTAATTTGAAACGAGTGGAAAATTTTATGTTCGAATGTGCCATATATATTTTGTGGTTATTTAAAAAAATGTTACCTAAAACTAAAGCAAAAATTAAGGTTTTATTTCTAATTGTCACGCCCTAAAGAGAACTTGAAAAAAATAATAATAATAAAAGGCATCATCAAACGTAGAATTTTTTCGTTTCTTTATAAAAAAAATTGGGGGTTACCGTGTGAAAAACGATTTTTGGTTCATTGCGACTTTGAGGTTATGTATAAGAACGAGTCCAAGGTCACGATTGGATTCATATTCAAAAAATACGTTGAACATAGGGTTCATAATTTTTTTGTTCGCTTATTCCGCGAAATTTTCAGGGGTTTTTATACTTTTTGCCCACCCTTAACAGTCATTTCAATGCAAAGTGACTGATTTCATTTGTTCCTCCCTCTTCCCGTCCAAATTCAAAGTCTCCCCTGCAATCTTCATTTTTCCTTTTTTTCTTTATTTCCTTTTTTCATCTCCATATTACACATGTTCTTAGCCGCATCTTGCCCGAGAAAATCTGCTTTGCTTTGCCTCTCTATATACGATATCTAAGGACTATTCATTAAGAATGCAAAATCGCCTATTCATATTCAAAAAATTTTACATCTCGAAGCTTGCAAGTTCGCGCGTGCGTACGTATACTGATTTGCCGCGTCGCTTCTGCGTAGAGCTAATTTATTCGGATTCGATCCTCGTAGCGCTTACAATCTTCTGGTTGGGGAGTAATCGTCGCAAATCCTTCGTACAAATCTTTTTTTTACAAAAATGAATTCGTATAATTCACGAGATACGTTGGAAAATTTTAATTTTACGATTATTTTGTAATCCATTTATCATCAAGTTTTAGTTTTAGGTACATGTATTTGGAACCATTTTAAGTAGAATTTGACGAGCAACGTTATGTTTAATAGGTAATTTACAAAGCATATTGTAGCAATTATTATAATTTGAAGGTAACTCAAAAAAGGTTGACTGACAGTTTTCAATCAAAATTGTGAAAAAAAAGAGAGATTTCATCATTTATGAATTGTCAAAAAAAAAAAAAAAAACATTACCTTTTGTAACAAAAGAGTGGCAGGAAGATTGAACGAAGTTCTCCTTGAAAAAATCTGCTAGTTAACATTAACGCACTTGGAGTTAATTTGGGAGCTCTGCAGGTTGCTTTCTAGTAGCTAGACATACAGGCAAAAGCTCATAAGGATATGCGAGAGTTTTCTCTACGTAACTAGTCTCTCGTTCTGCAGTAGAATCATTATAAATAGTCATAATTACAACGCGCGAGAGTCGTACACACGCTCGAGTTCACGTTTAATTCAATTACACTGATTAACGTAGTCGCTGCAGCTCTCTCTCTTTCTCTCTCGCTCATGTAGTGACTAGCTTACTTCTGTAGCGCCACTTGTGCTTGAAGGCATATAAAGAGAGACTCGCAGTTGCGTCAAATGTATATAGTACATTAATATTCTCATTCTATGTGTGCGAGCGCGCGAAAATCGGTCGAGAGCTATAATACATATAGGCGTGTGCATATATGGACGAGTTACAAAACGCTTAATATGATTATCTTCTCAATGGTGAGCCAACGAGCAACTGCGATCATGTGTAGAATGCGAAAGTTTGACTGCCTGCCCCGCCGTTGTGTTTCCAACTGAACAATGTATAATTTCTACGACGGGCTTATGATACGTAATATACGTACGCTTACCCACGAGGAAAAAAGTGATATTTTTGCGCGCTTTTGCCGTTCATTTCTTGTCTCATATATAACCAATCATTTGCTAGGAGAGGGCAAACTTCGTTACGCACTGGCATTGAACGGGCGTACACTTGGCCCGCTAGCCGCTCGCACACGTATGTGTCAGCTATACATGCGAGAAATTTCAGGCCAAATGCCTTTCAATTAGTATATTACCATTCTATATAGTTACCAAACCTATAGTTGGTTGTTTTTGCTCGCCCCCCCCCCCTTTCCTGTCTTCATCCCAAGCACCATCAGAATTTTTAATTTATTGAAAATATAAGTTAGCAAAGGAGAGCCCACGATTATTCGGAATTTCGCTGCTTTGCTTTGAGTAAATACACAATTGAGTTATACGAGATGCTCCAATGAAACTTCAATGTACCCGAAGAGCTTCGAATCGGAAGCTTGGCATTTTCACGGACTCGTAAGAGCATGATTAACGCCAACGCTGATAATAAATAATAGACTTTGAATTTACCTGCGTGGCTTTCTCATGAAATAATTTCAAAAAAAAGCACGTAACGCGTGTGTTGATCTACATGATTTTGCAGTCCACATGTGCATGTGTTTATCCATTTACATGGATACAGCTCGCGCGCGTATTCTATATAGGCAAGCGACTCTCAAGAAGGTACTCAAGCTCGCTCTCATTTGTGAGGCGTATGCTCCCTGCCCTTGGAAGGCAGCGGCGTGCTCTACGCCAGTAGCACTGACTCTTGAGAGCACAAGGGACCCTCTTAACTCTCTCCCTGTGTGTGCCTCTCTTACTCGCTCCTGAAATAACGCGGAAACTACCGCAATGAGCGTGACTTAGAAACGCACGCTGGTCCTCTTATGTGCGTGCGACAAGAGGACGAGTCATCCGCAAAGTATTACTTCCCCTTATGCTTGTGTACCTTCAGGATGATGAGCCCATTCCTTGCCAGAGTGGCTAACACGCGGAAAGGGAAATGAATCTCGTCGTTTGGTGAGATTCCACGACAATTAAGCCCCAGCTACAATGCCGTTGAATTATCATTGTCCGACGGCTGCTCTCTATTCTATCGAAGAAATTCGAGGTTTGGCAATTTTTATCAAGGCCTTCGTGACGCCTCGTTCGGAACGAATCGTTGCCTTCTTGATGAGAGTTTTCGAAGCTCTCGTTACTTCACCGCATGATTACCGTAATATATGCCCCTCATAACAGCAAAGCTCGCCTCCAAAGCATTCCCTTGTGAAATTTCTTCCTCATCTGCCACGGGCTCCTTTATCTTCTCTTTATCATTAGCATACATTGCAAGCCCTTTCACTTTGTCTAAAGGTGTAGGCATTTAAAGGCGCACTCGAGTAGCAGCACACGCATGAAACGGATTATTTGGCAGTTTCTCGCACTGGCATCGCGTCAGACAGTTGCTGTTGGTAAAGCAGGCGACTTTGGCGTATACATAGGCTCTTTTCTCTTTCCCACTTCTAGCTCGTGCATCAGAAATCGTTCTTCATTAAGTTAGGTAGGTGGCAACACTTCGTAGCTAGGAAAAGAGAAAGACAGCTCCCAGCTTAGCTAGCTGGCTGGGCTGAGCTGAACTGGCTGGCTCGCCGAGTAAGATTAATTGCATTCCAACTAAAGCACCGAGTACTTTAAAGCAAACCTTGGAGCGAGTTGCTCATCAACGCACTTCAAGGGTTATAAAATCTGATGAAAAGCTATTCGAACTGCTTATAACCAGATGCACCTGGGTCTACCAAATATTTTTATTAAAACGACTCGAATTGTTTTCTGTATTTAAAAAGTTCCGATGCAATAGTTAGCTACTCAACCTTTTCATTGCAATATTTTAGCTTTGAAGAGCAAAAGAAATATTTCAATATTTTAGAAAATACTTTGCTGCAAATTTCAACCTCGACGTGTTTTCAATATTCTATATCGAACAAATTTTTCGGCTATTTACAAATCCATTTATAGCAGCACTTGAAAAAGAGAGAAAGAGAGATATACAGACAGAAAAGTTTGCGAAGCTTGCCACTGCTTTTTTCAAATAGCACAACTACGAACTACGAGGGGATCCGGAAGGAACATATTCATGCAATTCGCTATATCGATTTTGCTATTTTCGCTGTACTCTGAATGTATTTCGACTGGCGTTCCAGCGGGCATATATGCGCCTTCTTTTTGTATTGCCATATTTGCGCGATATTACAGAAACACTCGGCTGCTTATATACTTTTTCTTCTTTTCATTTCACTCTCTTTCTTGAGTTGCTCATTTTACATGTAAATTTTGTTACAATAGTCTATATCTTTGCTTGTAATATTTCGCATACAATTTTCTTCGACAAACAAAAGCAAAAATTCGTTTCGAATATGCGCGTAGAAAATGCAGTTTCCACACGCTCAAAGCTGACCAGTGCTACATGATGCACCACGGTATGCCACAATAAATATCGAACAGGCGACACAAAAACACTTGACTGTAATCTAATTTATGAAATTTACTCGCACCTACGGAGAAAGAATTTCATCGAATCATCTATCAAAGCAGAGTAGCTCGGGAAAAACTAATTTTAAAAATTGTACCTCGTTATTTCGGTACTTTACACTCCCGACTCCCTCGGCAGCAACTTGACGCAGTGGCGATAGTCTCCCTCCCGTTAAAAACGTCAACCGAGCGCTCGTCGGCTTTCACGTACGTTTGCCCGCCCGAGGGCTTGCTACGCTACGCGTGTCCAGTTGTCCGTGGCTCGAGCTGCTAGCAACCCAAGCATCAGCTCTCGGTACAGGGGGTCAAGTGTTTCCATTTCTCTTTCTCTCTGCAAATCCGTATATACACGCACGTGTAGCGTAAAAATGCCTCTAAATTGCGCGTAAATAATTATATTTGCATATTAATTGAAAGGTAAATATTTAACAGGCCATGGAGCGAAGGAGTGACAAACGAAGAGCAAGTCCGAATGAAAATTACCATCAGCTTCACAAGAGCTCGACTGAGGAGAAAAAGGCGAGATGAACGAGCTTTTATGTACGTGAATTGCCTTGAGTAACATGTATATAAATATATACATTCACAGGCGTCGGTACGAGCGTACATGCTGCGCAGTGTATCACACATAATATGAGGTTAGCGAGAACATTTCGGGTACTAGTCGCGCACGGAAACACTACGAATGGTGCCTTATACTGGTAAAATTATTTTACCTTAATTTTGCTTGTATGGGTGCAGGTAATGTATTAAAGGGTATACATGTATATATATCGTAATGTACACGTGCGAGCGTCTGTGTGGGACAAGTGTTATTTTTGCGTAATTTTGTGGGGTACTAATGGGAGCTCGCTGATTATATACATATAAATGTGAGGCAGTGAATAACAAAGGAGAAAACGCGTACGGGTCAACGGGAGCTTACCCATCAACTGTATCGCGTACAGTACACACTCTTATAGGGCTCTTTTACTTGGGCTTGACCACGTACTGCTGCCGCAAAGCCGGAAGAAATCCTGCACGGGTAGATTAAAATGTGAAACGTGAAACTGTGTGTGCGTTTGTAAAGAGTGTGAAACGCTCGGGAAGATGTCTGTTAGCTTATCACATTAACTTTTGCTACACTTTCCATGTGTGTTTAAGCTCTTATTCAAAAATTACGTGTCTAATTTATTTCAACCGTAAGAATATACAAACGAAAAAATAAAACATGCGATATATCGCCATGAATTAGCCGATATCTTATGCCATACTATTGAGCGAATTTGAAAATAACTAATACTTTAAAATAATTTATATATGTAATAATTTATCCCTTCTTTTCAATGACCATACGAATTAGACGCAATGCAACAAAGTGCTAGTAAATGGTACGATTTAAAAAAAAAAAAAGATAACAAGTAATTAAAGCCTTTGAGTAAGCAGGCTTGAAAATGAACATTGATAATTAGCTATTAGTATCGATACAACTCGTATCCAGTGAACAGGAGCATTTCAGTCATTCCACGCTCTAAATAACTGAATTATTTTTCATTGTGTTCAAGATTCTGCCGTTTTTTCTTTAACTCAAATAATTAATTTTTTAGGGTTCTGTAAATAATCGACTAAGGCAGTAAGTTTCAAACCCACGTTCTACTTTTTTCAAATTCTTGTGTTAGGATAAAGATGTGAGTTAATAAACTTATATAATATAATATAAATATATTTATAAAAACTAATTTCTATTATTTCATTTCAGAATGTTTTCCTATTTATTCAACTCTGATTGTCGCTCTAACATGTATATACTAATCTTCTATGATATACACAACATATATTTCAATCAAAATAAATTCAAATAAGTCACTGCCGCGATGCAATTAACATTACTCTGTTTTGCACCCGTTAAAGTGATGAGAAAAATATATAAGCGATAAGATAAAGTCAGCAAACGAAATCGATTTGAAACACGTAGCGATTACCGGTACTGTGAGTCTTCGCGACTCGGCAAAAAAACATTCAGGGCATACGCAACTTCCGTTCTGTAAAAATATAATAATAAATCATTACATGCCAAACTCAATACAATAAATTTGCAAAAATATATTCTATCGTCAAATCGCACAGTTCACTGATTAGACAGCGGTGGTGTTTAAAGAGCAATACTTTTACGTGTAAATATACATACACCCGCAAAGTAGGTACCTACTTTTTCTGCCATTATATGATGGCTTCAAGAGCTTCGGTAATTTTTCATGTTCGCTGTAGTTTCTGTCAATGGTTAATTATTATTCTTTTTATGTGACAGAGTTACCTACTTTTTCGCAATTAAATATTTAAATAATTTTGCTGATTCTTCATGCTGTTACAAAACCGCTGCCAATTTATTGGCAAAAAGCTTCCTCCAAAGATAATTTTTACTTTTTGTTAAAAATTAAAAATAAAAATTTGATTTTCTACCACGTAATTGAGTTAGAGCGAAGATTACACTAAGGAATCAAGGGAAAGGCTTGTCTCCAGATTTTGTTATGGTCTCAGGACCAAAATAAAATTTGTTTAAAAATTAAAAAAAAAATTTAAAAAGATAGATTAAAAAAAAAAGTGAGTCAAGTTCTTTTTTAATTTGTCAATGATTAAATTAAGTTGCAAATGTTAAATCATATGATGAATCGAAAATATTTTTTTTTTGAAATTTAAAAAAAAAAAATTTTGAAAAAATGTTATTTTTTTTTATTTTTAAAACTAACAAGGAAACCACCCTAGCTACGGTTCATGGATTTGCTTCAAAATTTTTTTGGGGTCTCTTGGTACCCAATACTAAAACTCCCTGTGCTTAGTTTGATCTCATGGGTCTTAGGGCCCATTTTATATAGGATTTTCCACATTATAAAAAAATCTTTGTTATTTTCTGTATCGATATAGAAGTACTTAAACGAAAAATGGAACGATCAAAAGTTTTACAATTTTTCAAAGAATCTGCTTGAATTTTTTCAGAATTTTTGGGACCATCTATCACTCTCTTTATGAAGTC
Source organism: Trichogramma dendrolimi (assembly GCA_034770305.1). Taxonomy (NCBI): domain Eukaryota; kingdom Metazoa; phylum Arthropoda; class Insecta; order Hymenoptera; family Trichogrammatidae; genus Trichogramma; species Trichogramma dendrolimi. The sequence continues at coordinate 1,071,797 of JAPMIB010000051.1, forward strand.
CTAAAATCTATCAAAAAAGCGTCAAATTTGGGCCTCTTGAATTAAGTGATAGATGGTCCCAAAAATTCTGGAAAAATTCAAGCAGATTCTTTGAAATATTAAAAAACTTTTGTTCGTTGCATTTTTTCGTTTAAGTACTTCTATATCGATATAGAAAATAACAAAGATTTTTTTATAATGTGGAAAATCCTCTAAAAAATGGGGCCTAAGGCTCATGAGATCAAACTAAGCACAGGGGGCTTCAGTATTGAGTACCAGGAGACCCCAAAAAAATTTTGGAGCAAATCCATGACACAGAGCTGGAGTGGTCTCCTTGTAAGTAAAAACCATCTTTGGAGGAAGCTCCTTGCCAATAAATTGGCAGCGTTTTTTTATTATAATAGCTGTCAAACATTATGTAGATTATTTTAAACTTGGGCATGTATTAAAAACTAAACTCTGATGCAAATTATATGAATAATCTTAACACTGTTTTAACATTTATTATGTAAAACGGGAATTGGACTGAAAGTTTAGCTTCCAAAATGCTTGAATCAATCAGCGATGACTAAACGTTCCGTTAGCGGCAAAGCACACTACTGTTTCCGTGACTAAACGTTCAATTTAACATCTACTCTGTGTTTTACTTAGTAAACGGCAAACCTCTAGCTAGCTATATACTTATATACCTTTCGATTCGCTCATGTATAATATCTCAGGTTGGCATCGCGGCCAGAGAGCCACCCCTCCCTCATAATATGCATATGCGCGTGCAGCATGGTGCACTGTATAGTACCTTTCCTATGGTCGGTGCGCTTCGTATGTCGTGCGTCGCGTGGCATACACATGAACACAATAGACCCCCAAAATATATGGATATATGCACATGTGATAATAAGTGCGCTGTTTTGAGATACTTTTAAATTATTCCTGTAGGTTAACCGCAAAAATGCCTACGTCCCTCCCCACGCACTTTCTCGAGCTTTTAGCCTGCGCCTCGCGTGCGCACTGCACATATATCGCCACCTTTCTTTTACTCTTTCATTTATTTTCCCCTTACGCGATGCGGTTATTATCTGCGCCAGCTATGCTATCAACTGTTGTTCTGCTCGTGCTCTTGAAAAACATTTACGAGCACGTTTTAATAAATATGAGTGATGAAGCCAATGGTGCATGAAAATCGTGTCCCATTTTCAATACAAAAGCCTAAAAATTGATCAATTTGGACGATCAAGTGAAAAAAGAATTAACCAACAAATTATTGTTCCACTAAGATGGTTTTAGTCTAATGCAAATTCAATAATATAGCTGTTGGATAAAATATGAACAAGTTGTTTCGTCGATCGGGAACGAGCGCCTCATCGATCCCAACGCCAACTTTCATGTACATGTACGTAAATACTGTTTTATATGTCGCTCGCCCTCGCGAGCTTCGATAAAAGACGGATGATTCGAGACATCCGTTGGCGTCGATCGGTCTCCGAGCTGACGCTTCCCGAAGATGAAATGCACCCTTGTGGCAGAGTCTTTCTACTCGTCGAACCGTGCGCGAACCAACCAGCGACGTGGCGTGGATGAAAAGACGTGAATTTACGAGTCTACTTTTTCGCATACAAATTTTTCCAAACGTGCATGGAGCGCCACGAAAGAGATATGCCCGATTCCATCTGTGTCTTGCGATGTCTGACCCATGCTTACCAATTGATCCGCGTATTATTTACAAAGTATTATATTTTTCTGCAATATTTATTATTCAATGCTCCACATGAATTTCAAGCAGGGTGCCTTGGAATAAAAAATTTTTGTTTGACATTACTTAGGAATACTCCATTGCAACTTTGCACGACTGATATGGAAAGATTTTGGTTTAACTTATCTATTGTTACAATTATTAAGTTGCAATTACTATCTCATTTTATAAGAGTGATGAATTAATATTGAATGACTATGACTATTTGACAAAAAAATTAATTTTATCATAAATTTAAAAAAATCTAGGTAAATAACTAATGAAATAAATTTTTCATATAAAGTTAAATCATGTAATTTTGAGTTGATATGTAATAAAGTGGGATTAACTTTACATCTTTCTAGTCCGTTTGGTTTTGCTGTACTAGCCATTACCCGGGCGTGAAGGCATGAATTACAAGCGAGAAGTCACAAGGTAATTCGAGTCTATTCCTCTGCGAGCGTGAGCGCACCGCGCAGCTCGCATGCGAGTAAAGTCCGGCTCGGAACATTATTTCTCCATGTCAAATAAAGCAATTATCATGTGCCGCGCTGCTACTAGTACTACTATCTTCTGTTGGGCTAGTGGCGCTACACTAACCCTAGTACTCGTCGAGTCCCCGGCGTGTGCGACATCTTCATCAGAGTTTCTCTTTCTCTCTCGCTCGCTCTTAGCCAGCTTCCCACGCTAACGCGCTCTGGGCGGTTCTCTCATTGCACTCGAGCTCTCATTTCCTCGTACGACAGACCCTCACTACAGTACTATATGTACCTATTTTTCTCCATTGTAGTAGTCCGGCTTCTCTCTTTCTCTCTCTCTCTCTCTATCTCATGCTCGACTCTCTTGCTTTTCTATTATCCTTGAGGATTAAATGTGCCGTTCGCAGGGTACCATTGTGGTTAATCGCGATTTAATGGACGAGCTTTGCTGTGTCTGGCGAGAGGCGTTGGTCTTATCACGACTTCATATTAAAATGGGATGGGTATGGGTGCGCAGTAATGCGGACAAATGTTAGACATGGCTTTCAAAGACTTTTTCTGTCCTTCGAACATTAAGACATATTCTCTTCCTTTATTATTCGGATGATTAATTTACTCCAAGCTCGATTAATCAAATTATTAAAAACCCAAGCAAATCATTTGAAAAACCTTCGAACTGTTCCCAGTTGAGGGAACTACAGAGAGAAAATGAGATATATATATATATATATAGAGAGAGAGAGAGAGAGAGAGAGAGAAGTGAAGAAAACTTGCTAGACGAACAGTTTGAAGAAGATCGCAAGTCGTGCAGCGAGAGAATAAGGCGCTAACCGAGTGAGAGGGAGAAATTTAACAAAGGCTGACCTGTTCGCAATGAATGTTATATAACCCTTTTAATGCTATACGCCTCTTAGATTTTTCAGAGAGCCCTCCAAGCTCTTGGTTTATACCCCCTTTCTCCCCCGGCAGTCTACATCATGGGTGACGCCTGCAGCTATATACATGAGCACCAACTTTCTTGCGCTTTTTCTTGCGCAACGCATTCGCTAAAAAAGGATAAATAGCTACTTTATACCTACCCACTCAAACACCTACATCCACCTACACTAATGAACACCTTTTATGTAGAATGAGGAAAAAACTGGTTAAGTAATTATGTGCCAGACGTAAATTAAGTCTGTTTAGATTGGAATTTTTATTGAGAGTCTTTGTGGTGAGTGATTCGTACCTACTTCATATGGAACTTCTTATGGAGTATGAAACACTTGGGATGCTTCTTGCATCAAGTCCCCATTTAACTTTAAAATTTTCAGCTTAATGAATTTTCGTACTATTTAATAATTACTGGATTCAGCATTTCAAAATTTTTCAAACAGTTTTCATATTCTAAAAAATATATTTATGAATATTATTCTTACAACACAATTTTTTTCAAACTTGTTTCAGTATAATCAACCAAATTTACAAAAAAAAAATTTCAATTTGAGTATACGTATATATACGATATACTTTGTGTTACATATAATTCCCTCGTACACGATTGGCATACATATCTCAAAAAAGATGATGCTGTAGTGCTATTGCTCAGCAGCATCCTCAAAAGGTAGCGGAAAATACGAAAGCCACTGTGCATATAGACCTGTATGTGATTGCGCTCTTCGGTGTATATAACTTCTCGTCGGAGTTTAATTCAACTGAGTTGGACAGTCGAGCATGAACGCTGCTGAATGATTTGTTGCGCATCCAGTGCAGTAGTAGCAATCTTTTATTTTATGTACGCACACGCATACATACATCAACAATACGTAGGCGTAATTGCCAAATTGGCGTTTTATGTATTTTTATTGGTCATAACTCAATAAATATGCGCTTCAAAGACTGCCACAAGTATTGTTTCAAAATTTCCTAAATCTAGATACAAACATTTTATGAAACATACAGAGGTTTAATAGAAATTGTAAAAAAAGCTACGTATACTGACAAGGAGACCTTCTCACCTTTGGGTCACGGATCTTTACCAACATTTTTTGGGGTCTCCAGGAACCTAATAATAAAGTTCCCTTTGCTTAGTTTTATTGAATGGGCCTTAGGACCCATTTTAAAAGGGGTTTTCTATTTTAATTAAAAATCGTTGAGATTTTCTATATAAAGATAGGAGCACTTAAACAAAAAATGCATAGATCAAAAGTTTAGAAATTTTTCAAAGAATCTGTCTGGATTCTTTCAGAATTTTTTGAATCATCCATTGCTCTTTTTTAGAGGTTTCTGAATTTTGCAAGAAGAGCATCAAATTAGGGTCTCTGAAAAAGTGTAATGGACAATTCGAAAATTCTGAAAAAATTCAGACAGATTCTTTGAAAAATTTCAAAACTTTTGATCTGTGCATTTTTTTGTTTAAGTGCTCCTATCTTGATATAGAAAATCTCAAAGATTTTTAAATAAAATAGAAAACCCATGTTAAAATGGGCCCTAAGTCCCATTCAATAAAACTAAGCATAGGGAGCTTTATAATTAGGTTTCTGGAGACCTCAAAAAAATGTTGGTAAAGATCCATGACCCGAAGGTGAGAAGGTCTCCTTGTAAGTAAAACTTTATTTTTATAATTTATAATTAATAGCTTATTTCTTGTAATTATTAAAACTTCAACTAAACACAAAACCGTTATGCAAAGTACGCTTACTTTACTCATTCAAAAGTAGTTCAGTTATGACAATTTCTCAACTAAAAATATCAATAAGAAATATTAGTGTATGCATAAATATACGTAAATGATACAAGTGGCTTTGAAGTAAGCATTTTTACCGTACTTTTCATTCTCAAAATATTGAGACTCGATATTTGATTTGAATGCAAGAATAACTCAGCTTGTCAATGTACATATAGCCAATGGTACGTACGTATATATATTATTTATAAACGTAATATACTTTCACGTGCTTGGCAGCTTTTGCTCATTTACTCTCGAGCGGCGTTGCCCACGTCTCTTTCCTCTGCTACAGTAGTAGTACCTCGGCGGGCGTTCCCCCCTCTCAAACAGCCAAGCTGCGCGTTCTCTCGATTAGGCTTTGCCGTCATTAAAAGTTTATAAAGAAGCCTGGGTACAAACTGGTCCTCTCGCGTGCACGACGCGTAGCAGCAGCAAGTTTTCTCATGTGCGATGCATAATGAGGGGAAGCAGACAGTCCAAAGGGCCTACAAATGAGAGTTTCTATATACTTGAGGATATATACCTATAACTATCTCAACGTGTACAAATACATACGTCTATACATGCGTAATTTGTGAGTGTATTTTTTAACAAGGAAAAAGTCCATTTACAGATTTAACTTAACGCTTAACAATAATGCTTCGTATTGATGAGTAAAATTCGAGTAGTGTACTGTTGTTGTTGAAAATAAACGTTAGCCACCGCTCTAAACCTATTCTCTGGTTTTGACTCTGTTTCTTTTCCGCAAGACTACCGTTTGGTATTACTTCATCGAGAGAGACTTGAGTCACATCGTTTACTTCTCATCTCATCGTCTAGTCATCTTGTCCTAGCTCTCCTTTCATCCCTCAATGTTTTTATTATTTAAGACACCAGTGAGTGGGCAAAATAAGAAATCACTTGCCACTTAGCCTTCGTCTTACACATTAACCATAATCACATTTTTGGAACCTATGACAATGGAAAAATATGTGTTTTCCATCCACCGACTCATCGTCAACCAGTCTCATATTGAATGCCTTTGTTCTATAACGACTTTGCTTTTAGAATTTTTGCTGGGGTGATGGTAAAGTTTCAAACCACTGATAGTACGAAGGCAAACTGGTTGATGGATTGAATTTGAATATAGTAGTGCTGTTACCGATTCTCAGATATCATTTGAATTAAATCCTTGCAGCTTATTATACGTACAGGTACTAAAATACAAGAAATCAATGTGATATCATATAGCTGCCGGACAGTGATAGTATTAATGCTTGTGACTAGCAGGACTTGGTTTTTTGGTCAGCGGTCTGCACACTAAGATCGGTTAGCACATCTCACTCTGGACGAATAACCGTGAACATACATTGATAGAATTCTAGAAAGTAAGGTCAAGTTTGAATCCATTATATAAAGTTAGCTATAATATTGAAATATTTGGAACCCTCATCAAACACAGTACTTGTTAGTCTCATGGTTCGATGTAGGGGAATCTCTTTGAATTTTCTGTAGAACTTGATTAGATTTTGTGTATTTTTGCCATGGGTAGGAGCAAACAATTATAGTGTTCAGACCCTTTAGAATTTTTTTTTCTAAAAATTTGAACAATTTTTTGTAAAAAGCTCTTTAAAACTTTTAAATCATTTTATGATAGGCTAGAAATTTTTTTATTTTAGCAATAACATACTATTGGCTTTTTCTGAACAAGTTCGCTATTCAATTTCAAAGAAAATCGGTCATTATGACGTGTGAGAAGCATATTAAATAGGAATTTAAGTAGCTTAAAAAGTTCGTACAATATCTTAAGCGTACACTCAAAACTACCTTTTAATTTGTAGATTTGTGAAAAATTCAGTACATGCTTAGATGAATACACGGTTTAACTTTTACGATTTTTCGTATTTTTAAGCGGCAATTATTATAACTATTTTTACATTACTTTTCGAGTCATTTTTTACTGATAATTAATATATTTAATTGCTCTGCTATCGTCTAAAAATATTATAAAATATAGAATATAGTAATATCATATAATCATATAGTAATATCATATAGTATCTAACTTTAACATTTACGAGTAATTTTTAATTTTTTAAATTATAAATTATTACTAAAAATGTAGAATTTCGTAGGAACTATCCAGTCGATTCAAAAATTTTTTAGTTGACTCATATACATACCTTGTTCATTTTTAGCGGGGAAGTCCCGCCTTCTGAAGAATAATTCTGTAAAAAAAAATTATTGTCAATTTTTGTGTTCATAATTAAAAAAACTACTGTAGATTGACTTATGAAAAAAAATTCAAATCATTATAGCAGATTTCGTTTAATAATAAAAACTGAGTTAAAATTTGTACATGGCTATAAATCGCCTTTTTTATTTCTTTCAAATCAAATTAAAGGTCGTGCTGGATTGAAATCGTTCATAAGGCGGTAGTAAAACAACGAACCCTTCGACTCTTGTAAACTGTACTCTTTGGTCTTAACAGCGAAAACAATAATCCTACTTTAGTCCCTTCAACCCTTTTCCCGTGGTTACGCAGTCGTCACGGCTAATGCACATGGTTGGCCAGCTATATAACTTTACCCGATCAGACTTACCTTTACCCTATACGTACATATATGGTACTGGTAATTTCGAGCGTCCAAGTAGCACATAATCAAATGAATAGATCTAATCCCAATATTTCCTCGAATGTGATAAGCTTTTCTCAAGCCTTTCATAAGCCAATATTTCATAAGGTAAGTCGATGAATTAATGCACGTATTACTCAGAATTATTCATCAGTTAATAATTCCGAAGATAATTTTATCAGACCCTAAGAATGCTTTAATCTTTACAGTAATATTAATAAAATTGATTAGTTGAAAAGTATTAATTTTCGGATGCAAAGCCTCGTACATGGTTCATTATTTCAGAAATTGTTATTTTGAGTGGGTAAAAAGGACAATATTGTTGAAAAACTTACTATCTTATATTTTATGTTTAATTTTTTCGAATCCCTGTAGTTTTTGGTATTCGATTTTTTGTTATTCGCGGAAAGGACAAATCTTATCAATTTTAACGATGACAAGAAATTTGAGCATTTTTCTCAATCATCCACGAAAATCTTTTGTCAAATATACGTTGGAATAGTATTAAATACTCATAAAAACGTGTATAATGAGTGAAAAGTATCGATTTTGAGTTCAGGGCAGGTGACGGAGGAGATATTTTGCACGTTCATCTCTCTGACGAATCAATTTGGCAGTAATTTATGGTAATTTTAGAGTTGCAGAAGTTAGCGAATGAAAGGAAGAACTGTTATAATTTTAATTTTTCCCATTTTTTCTACAAGCTGTAATATCAAGACACGTAATAACGTGCTTTTGAAATAATGAATCATATAATGAACAATGTTGACTTTCATCATCCATTGCAGCAGATGGAACTTTTTATACAAGTAATAATAAACGATAAAGGAAAGACAAAACAGAAAACTAAACTGTCAAGCTACAGAACATGTTTTGCGTCAAATTGTCTCTTTTCGTTGCTTCTGTGCGTCGCAATTTTCGGAACATGGAAAAAGCATGTTCGTATAGTCGGAGCAAACTCGTTCAGTAAAAAACATAGTACACATACGTACCTTGTTGTTCCATGCGAATCAAAAGAGAGCGAAAAGGATTCGCAAGAGAAAACAACATCTCGCGTGCGCGCTCGCGTCTTGCACGTCCATTTCTCGGGGGCAGTAATGCTTAGATGTGCCAGAGTAGAATACAGTGCAAAGTTGGGATAATGTTTCGGACACGAGCTTCTCTCTCTCTCTCTCTCTCTCTCTCTCTCCTCTCTCTCTCTCTCTCTCTTTCTTTATTTTATCCACATGCCTGGTACCGTAGCTGCCTCTCTCTCTTTTCCCTTACGTATGTCCGCCGCAGACTCAGACTCCTAATTAAGACGAGGGTACGCGGGAGAGCGAGCTTTCCAGCTCCAGAGTTTTGCGTTGGGCTTTGGGGCTGTGCTGCAAAGACGAAGGGGGTACAGAGCCCAGAGGGGTTAGCTAGAAAACGAGCCAAAGCAAAGGGGGCAAGGAATATTGATCACAGAAGTGAGGAAGAGAGAGAGAACGACTAACAGAAGTATTACCCCCTTCGTCTCACTCTTGAACTAGACTGGACTGCTAAATGCCGGATGCGCGAAATCAACAGGCCTCGCCACTGCTGCTTACGAGTTACGCTGCTGCTACGATTTTGTGGATTTAATGACGGACGAGCAATCAATCGATTTGAAACAAGCTCTAGCGTATGGTTATACATAAACGTTTTTGTAATATTTTTTTTGTATTGTCGACCAGCAGGTTTGGAGAAAATGTTGTGGTTTTATCAACCTTAGCTTGGAGCGTCTCAAAACTGTAAGAGTTCGAACAAGTACACGTGCCATCAATGGAATAGTTTTCTTGTGGCTCACTCTTCGATAAGATGAAGCTACACCAAGAAAAGGCGGAAAAAAGTAAGCTAGGATGAGAGTTGAATGTATTATAGGGAAGGCTTTTTCCCAAGAATAAAAAGTTGTATTCGCACAGGAATGTCTTCTATCGATCATGATATTTTATTAATGTAAACAGCTATATAGCGCTAACAAAACTGAACCGCGGTTTGAAACTATAAAAAAAATTGAAGAATTCCAAGATATATAAAAGGATACGAGTTATTTTTCATTAGCCTTCAAGATGTTAAAAAATATTTGACGGTACAAATGCAAGTTGGTATGAAGATAAGCGCGTATAAAAAATTAAAAAAGCCTAAAAAACGGCAATAATTCTAGTGATTCGAAGGAAAGCTAAGTTATCAGCGACGTAGCACCACGTTATCGACGCTGTTGGCGTCGCACAAGATAAGCTCGAGTATGGTCTGCCTGGATTTCCACTATTCCTTTAAGACGAAGGGTCGAAAAATTTAATTAAGAGGCAGAAGAGTAAGTCTTTCTACTTCTCTGTTTCCTTGCACGTCTCGCCTGTGTAAAACCAAGAGTGTGAGTGAGTGCACAGTGTTGTCAAAGCTGTCTCATCTCTTCCTTGGCTTGCCCAGTCAATAACATAGTGCTTTGAACACCTATACTATTCTTTTTTCTTTTAACATAGCCGCTATATATGTTTTCAATTTCTTTTAGCGCGAAAGTACTATTTCGTATTTCCGAAAAATTTTCAAGCCTTGTGGCTCCATTCAACAATAATTATTTCATCGTTCAAGCTGCACCCACGTAATTTTTCGAGCTTCAATGAGTCTGTAAACGGACAATTTATTACTCAGATTGTATGTCTATCTAAAACCCAAGTCGGTGTATACAGAATCGATTTTCAAGCCAACTATTATCTAGTAGTCTACGTTTCTCAGAGAAAGCTTCAGTACACACATAGACGCTCACATGACTTAATGGACAGTAGAACCCAGCTGCCCCTTGAAGTAGATTCAAATGAGAGAGAGAGAGAGAGAGAGAGAGAGAGACTGGAATCACTGGCTCATTGTCCAAGGTGCCTAGGTACTCTCAGCTTCTCTTTATATACGTGCGCATACAAGCTACTGTACCACATCGACGATCTTCTCTCATATCAACGTCGTCGTCCTACTCGTATATGAGTGAGTGAGAGAGAGAGAGAGAGAGAGAGAGAGAGAGAGAGAGTAGAGGGAGAAAGAGAGAGCGTCGTCGACGGTCGAGCCAACTCTAACTTTGATATGGTTTCCTAAATAACCAAGGCGACCGATACCACAACGGAGTGGTCGGTAACTACCGTCAGCGAAGCATATTGAAGCCACCTTTCAACATCTCTTCGTTTTCCACAACTAGTTCTACTATATAGGTACCATATACTATACTACAGTCCTCCAAAAAGCTCGTATCGACTCCACCTTACATAAACGCGTACATGTATGTGTAGGCTGCAGCCGTACACGTGTGTTTGTCACGTGTGCTTTCACTAGGGTGGGTGTGAATGTTTGAAACGCGATTGCCCGATACGTATTTTCCATGCACATTCAACGACTAAGAAGTGACAAGCAATCTTCGTGTACGCTACAGCTAGGCTATAGCGTTAGCTTTTTCGACCTGCTAGTACTTCTTCGGCTCTAATACGTCAAGGGAGAGAATTTTGAAATATACATGACTATGCATGCGGACGTGAATGTGGACGTAATAAAAAGAGTTCTGCTTGGTGCTGAGAGCCAATATTATGAACAAGGGGATGTGATAATTAAACTTTCCAGAAAATTACTCACACTACGTAAAAACGGGAAAATTTTAAAAATATTAATTTGTCAGTTGATTTACCGCTGCTCCACAAGCTAAGAATAAATAAGACTTCTTTCATGAGAAACAATTTTTATTACTTATTTAATTCACACCAAAAATGAAAATGTCAGAAAACGTATTTAAAGAAATGGATTTTTCATAAAATAAAATATGAGTCATTTCACGTCAAGTCTCCAATAGCTCGCTCTTGCGACATTATTACGCGAAATCGCACAATTTCTAACTTGCCAGTGAAGCCCCAAATCCTCCAAAAATAAGTAATATAAGATTTAAATAGGAAATTACTTCAGCTTTCTAATGGTGGGGTTAGATTTTCTAAAATTTTTCTTTTTCTCCAGGAAAATTGTCGGGAAAACTTTGCAATCGAAAATCTCAAAAAAGACATTTTTAAGTTTTTTTTTAAATAGGCTAGATCAAAAGAGGAGGCAATTTTCCATTCAAATAGCTATTTTTTAGAAGACCGTTTTTAATTTTAGCGTATTATAGCGAAAGAAAGAATAAAAAGCGTTATTTGCGTGCGTGCCACGCTGGCTGAACTTCCAAAAACTATGTTTTTTATTTTTTCTCTCGCTATATCCTGTTAAAATCAAAAACCCCCTTGGAAAAATATCTATATTGATGGAAAATTTCCAAATTTTTTAATTTAGACTATTAAAAAAAATCTTAAAAATTTACTTTTTGAGATATTTGACTTTTAAGTTTTACCGGTGATTTTCCCGGGAAAAATGGGAAGTTTTCGAAACTCTGACCCCACAATTGGACAGCCAATGTGATTTTCATCAAACTCATACATCACTTTTTTTTGGGAGGATTGAGGTTAAAAATTGTGCTATTTCGTCGTATAATGCCGCGTGGGCGATCTTTAGGAGACTTGACGTGAAATTAATTGTCAAATGAGTTTAACATGTGACTGTAGGTGATACAACTCATTAAAACAGATAACTACTTTAGTGTAACTTACCATTCATTTTGACGAATTAATAGAAAAATATGAATTATGCTTCAATTTGAGATAATTCAATATAAATTATTCGTAATATATAAGAAGAAACTATTCGTTTATTATGTACTTTTTATACGCACAATAAAGCTTACATTATTTTATTCTCCATGAACTTTTATTGTAGCTTCACTCACACGCACACGCGTGTATAATTGTAGTATAATAAAAAATTACAAAACTTTCATCGGAATAATAGTAATCATTGAAAGTTGTTAGCGTTATTTTTTTCGCGGTCAGAACAGCAATAGAAAATCGAACGTCCCCCAGGAAGGATCGGAACTTACGAAACTTAGTGGTCAGACGCATATTCGAGCCGGGTACGCTCGATTAATGTAAGAAAGTTACGTTTCGATATAAATACTGTGTAACAATAACAACCCGCAACACACGCGTGAAACTTGTTAACTGCGTCGTTAGTGGTTAACGTTTGACTGCAATATATGCGCATTATATGCATATTCCGACCTATCTTTCCAGGAGATGTTTTTTACCCCACTTGCAATCAATTATGTCAAAGGAATGTCGGTACTTTAATAGCTTAGTGTTATATTAAGATTTTTTCATATATTCTATTTATGAACCGATTATGTAAAATGATGATTACGTAAATAATTTAATAATTGTTTATAAAAACATAAGATATTTAACAAACTGTCTAAGAACGAACAAATTAGAACAATTTTTGGTCAAACTTTATGACTAAAATGAATGTTTATTTAAATGATTCGCGTTTGAAAAATATATTAGTTCTTTGACGTTGGACTTAAATTTTCTATTACAGGTTTGCGATATCGCTCACTTTTATTTCTCCTTGCAAGCTTCTTCAAACTGCACTTTCAATTGAAGGAAAATTCTTTGACTGACCATTACGATGATTAAAGTTTCAGTAAAAACACTTGAGTTCTTTCTTAAATATCATCGTGGTTCTTGGAACAGAATAAGCTCTTTCTGCGCAAGATTGAGAGCCAATGATATATTCTCTTTTTTCTGTCCTATTATAAAATCATTGTCAAAAATTACTTGTTACATGTTCACTATAATATGATATTTTTCGCTATATTCGTTCAATCAAAATTATATTAATCTACTAAGTAGGAATAATAAAAAATACTTGGAAATATTTACCGAAAAATAAAGATTGTCAATATTTAAAGAGGCTCAGATCATCCTTACCAATTTTTCATTCGGGCCTCTTGCGCATTTAGACAAATTCCCTAAAGAGCCCTGTCGCACTCTCGTCTGAAAATCGTTTCACCTAAATCTCATTGCTTCGAGTATCCGCGTAAAGAACGAATCGCGCGTTAGCAAACAAGCCTTGTGGCATCATCCTTTTTTTATCTCTCCTCATTCCAACTTACTTTCCTTGTATCTCAGAAAGGATGTCAAAGCGTTTGCTCACGGCGTCACCTGGGTGTAATCGCGGCTCAAATAAAAAGGACGATAATACCCTTGGATAAAGCGACTCATTTGTCTCTTGAGCGGAAAAAGGCGCGCCCCGGACTGGAGCGCAAGTGAGAGAAAGAGAGAGAGAGAGAGAGAGAGATAGATGAGGAATAAAAAGCTCCGGCACGGCGCAACGACATCGCGTGTTATGCCAAGGGCGGTAATCATTTTCAATGGCTCTTTACTACAAACGCCTGAAATATACAGTTGTAAACGCAATTTCTACTACCTGATATTACTGAATTGGCCAAGTGAAAAATATTGATCAATCGCACATCCTTGTGTTTTGGATTTTACTCATTTTCACCGACTCTTGATTTTCTTCTTTCTAGAGTCTGATTGACTGAGGTAACATTGCTGTAAGCGAGAGCCAAAATTTTTTAATTTTCCGACGAGTGCGTCTAGTCGCTTTTTCCTTTCAGTCTCACAATTGCTACTCCAGCAAGTATACACATCGCTTCGTCTTGCGTCTTTGCTGACTCGTGGTTGACTTAATGAGCCCAATATTGGCCACATAGCTTTTAACGGTATAACTCGCTCGTTTCGGAGTAATGAGCTGATTCAGAATGTTGACGCTTGTCATTTTAGAAGGAAGCAGTGGAGTGGTGGCACTTGTTCAGTTGCAATTTAAAGTTAAGTGTGTATAGCGTGTAATATTTTGAGAGTTTTAGCAAGAGTCAATTAACGCAACTTTTTACTACCAGCGTATAAGTAAGTATTTATTAAAATGAATTTAAACTTATTGGAATGTAAAAACGAACTAAGAATGTTATTAATACTGTTGAAAATATGAAATGTTTCATTAAGGAGATATAGAAGCCAGCCAAAATATCAAAATTTCAATTTACAGCGACTTTTATTTTGATGTTCTTAAAGTCGCCATAGAGCCTTTTGGCAAATTGTTCAGTAGAAATTTCAAAAAACTGAATTGAAATTTTGATATTTTGACTAGCTTCTATATCCCCTTAATGAAAACTTTTATTTTTTTAATGAAATTTTTTTTTTTTATTAACGAAACTTTTATTAATGAAAATGTAAAGACTTGGAATATTTCGATATTATCAAACGAACCACAGTTATGTGTTAAATCGCTAAATCTAGACTGCCTAAATGCTTTTTCGTTTGGTTGTGCAACGTGCGCGTTGAAAATGATATATGCAGTAATAACAGATGCGTGCGATGTCCAATGGCTTGGGTGTGCATACACCTTCACCCTATAGCCCAGATAGCATCGAAAAAGGAAACAAGCCAAGGGCTGAGTTTCCGTAATACCTATAATGTTAGCCCCATACTTTTTCCTTAGCTTATACTACGCGCCTTCCCACCATACCCCCTTATACCGTCTCTTTTTCTCGTATATATATGTTTTATATATAATATACACGTACTCGTGGTGTGCCACTTGTTTATATATCTATATACTTGGGAAATGAACGTGTGTGCATATACGTATATGTATATATGTATCGTTCGCAGACTGTTACTATATATACCGCTGCCATACCTCTTTACACGTAGGACTTTTATTGCCAAAAAAAGAGGAGTAGCTCGAGCCTTGCTACTACCACCGTCGAGCTTTTGTCCGGAAATACTGAAATATGTAGTCAACTTCCAAGCAACTATGTGGCCTGCTTGTTTCATGTATATATACATTTATATTCAAGTATATTCGAGGCAGAGAAGGTAACTCGAGCTTTAATGCGCTCTACATGCCTTTGTGATTATTGCGATCCTTATGTTTTTTTACTACGAAAATTATTGGTTTCACTAGTTTCGATATTATTTTAATAAACAATAAATAGACAGAAAAACTAATGAGTTGCGCCAAATTATCATATAATACGAACTTGCTTCGTGACGACAAAAAAGTTTTTGGCTTTAATAAGCTTGCAGGATTTTCTAGTCAATCAGTCACTAAAGAAAGTCAACGATTGCTAGAGTTAGATACTTGAGTGAAAGAGATTCAAATGATAATGAATTGTTAAGATTTCTAGTAACTTTCTATGTTACTTTATGCGTAAAGTCGATGAATCGTATGTTTATTTAAATTATACGACTATCATTAAAAATGTGAAGCATTCAAGATACGAATTACTGATTACTCAACTATGCAATACGATAACTAATCATAATACATAAAAGTTATAACTTAAAAAAATTAGCCCAAGAAAGAATGAACTATCTGGGTTTTATAAATCTTATGCAAATATGAAAAACGCTGCAGGCCTAAAAACTAATTTCCTAGTGACATGATTTTACACATTGACGTGATTAATGTGATTTACGTAGCTAATTGAATACTTGCTGTTAATTAAATTCAGTTTGAATGGATTATAGCTCGATTACGATGTACAGAAAATGATATTTAATCAAAAACTAAACCATCCAGTTTTTATAATTAATTTCTCGACTTATATCGGGGCTCTGATAAAGTATATATTTATATAATGTATGTACTTTCGGCTATGCAACGGTACCAGCGAGATACAGTTCATTTTGTACGTCAGCTCGCTCGCCAGACATGCGCATTCGATCGGATCTCGCAGGTTGTTCTTGCCAGTGCGCTGAGATTGTCATATGAAAAGTCGTCTGCTGATTCACGTGGTGTTTTAAAAGTTTAATTACAAATTTGATTGTTATAAGTGTATAATTTTTATTTAAAACAGTATCGAGTGGAGCTTAAATTTTGAAAAATCTATTCTTATTATGGTGAATAATTATTAATTGAAAAAGTGTCACTTAAGTGTACCAAGGATCCAACAAGAATCTAGCAGAAAGCAATGCGCAAAATTTAAATGTAATTGCTCGTGACAACTATTTATTTTTTTATAATAAAAATAAAATGAATTGATCAGAATTCAACGATTGCAATTGTAATTTAATGTTTAAAAAAATGAAAAAAACCTTGCTTTACATATGTTTTCTGGTGTCACTTGTTCATGGAGTTCATATTTCGAGTAGAAAATTGAATTGCAATGAAATAACCGCTGATGAATCCATTGATTCATTTGATGTCGATTTTTATCTAAGCACCTACGATAAACAAGATCCAGTTTTTATTAACTTGAAACACAATCTAAGTACGTTTTTGAATGTGAGAAAATTTAATCCGTACCTCAGAACCGCAGTAGTGGTTCATGGATTTTTAAACAGTCACGAAACATCATGGGTTGAGAGACTAACAGAATCGATGCATAAATATGTAAGTTATAAATATAATGCATTCAGTAAAGATATTGATCGTTTTTACGTGGTTTGTAGGAAAGAATGAACATAATTCTAGTTAATTGGTCTGATGCATTTGATTTTCCTTTTGTTTATCGATCCGCTGCATTATCAACAAGAAAAGCAGCTAATGAGACCAGCAAGTAAAATAAAAAATTCAATGATTATTTTAAATTCTTCTGTGTAAATAATTAACTAAATTCAATCAAAAAAAAATAAATTTTTTCCTCGACGTAGATTAATAATGAAAATGGCCGCCGATTTGCAAGTGCCGTTAAAAAATTGGACTTATTTGCATTTTATTGGACACAGCCTTGGAGCACACGTAGTGGGACAAGCAGCCAGATTACTTAAAATGAGCAATCACCGGCCTGCTGTTCATAGAATAACAGGACTTGATCCAGCCAATCCCTGTTTCAACGATGTAAAAGTAGCTTTTCGCTTACGGAAATCAGATGCAAGATTCGTTGATATTATACACACCAACAGTGCTCCGGGTCTAAACCCAAATTTCGGATTGTATGACAGAATCGGTACGTATATATTTGTATTTTTTTTCAATATTTATATGTTTATACACACCTTTTTCCCAGGGCACGTTGACTTTTATATAAACGGCGGCAATAACCAACCCTCGTGCGCTACAAGATTTTTACCTGCTAATATTCCGTTTTTGTCTGATCCTGGAGATCTTATTGAGGATTTGGAATCATTTTTGGAAAATAATTTTATCGGTTTGTTAGGCCAATTTTCTTCAAATCTCAGTAAAATTGATACGAGACGGATTGTGGCAAATTTTTGTAAGTTATTCACTTTTCTCAAAACGACTTTTGGCATCAATTTCATGGTTCGAATTTCTTACAGTGGAAAGTGACTACAATATGATATGTAATCATTTGCAAGCTCCAGAATTTTTTATCGACTCAATGAATCCAAAAATAATAATGTGGGGTAGTCCAGTTGAATTGCCAATTACTAAGGTTAATGATAGTCTCAAATGTGAGAATAGAAATTGTAGCTTAGGTCGTAAGTGTATAAAAATAGGGATGGCCATGAGAGGTATTGTTGAAGAAGGATCTTACTTTGTAGATCAACCAAGAACGAAATTAGCTTTAAAAAAGTGTAAAAGATTATCGGTGTAAATATCTATGTAGTTAATTAAACGGTATGATGAATAACATTGTGATACAAGTGTCAGCTCGAATTCGTAGACTAGTGTTTATTTCCTCTGTAACTTAAATGCTATTTTTATTAAGAATATTTTGTACTTTCCATTTATGTGCATACGGGAAGAAAATAAAGAAAATAATTAACTCAGGTATTATGAATATTCAAAGGTTTAGGGGAATAAATACCAAAAGCTATAAATTTAAGTAAGTACTCAGATGATAGCAGTTTTCGGTGAGGAACTATTGTTCCTGCCAAAATGTCAGACTTGCATTAAACAAGAGTCTTTTGCAGATCGGCTGGAGAAAAGCAACTTTCTCGTTCTTCTTCCTAAACAAAGCAATCAACGTATACGAACGGGTAAATCGAACGAAATCTCACTTCGAAAACGAGGTGCACGAAATGTCGAAGACGTAATTTGGACGTTGGCAGGTATTTATCCTGGCGCGTGGCAGGAAACGAACTCGCATATATACTCGTATATACGTATATACTTATAGCAGTAGGCGGGTGGAGACTGGAGAGGGAGGTAGGCGGCAAAGACAGCGCGACGTTGATGTTATAAGAGCATTAGCGAGAGAGAAAGAGCGACATTTTCCGTTCAACTCTCGGATTCGCGCCTCTTCTACCAGACACCGACTAGATTCACGGGTCTCCACGGTCTGTATCGGCTTAGCACTTGGTGGGTGGTCCTTCTCACGAAACACTGCGAAAGTCTCACTCTTCCTTCTACATTGATTATTTTCTAGGCTCTTTTAGAAAGTCTCTGGTACATATATGCAGACGCCTGCAGAGAACTTTGCTAAATATTTTCCTGCCCAACAGCGTATAAGTAGGACTCGTGAAGGGTTGTATGATAAACTGAACAATGTCTAGCAGCAGTCTGTTGTACTGTTAAAGTACTTCTGCTCACTTGTTGTTCAAGAGGAAACAATGTTTTTCTTACTCATGCATGTTTCATAGAAGTATTCAAAAGATATAAAAATACAATGAAAGACATAAAAAAATATTTTTCTTCGAGTTAATCAGAATTTAGTTTAGCAATATTATTTCAAAAAAATTCACGATTTTTCAAGTCTTGATTTTTTTAGTAAATCTCAATTGTTCATTGATCCACTTTACAAATGTACTTCGTTGTTACGTATTAAGATACGGTCTATAGCAAAATTTAGAATTAGTCAAAGAATATGCGAATAACGAAATAAAAATGATGAATTTTCCAGTACTTTCGAATGAATGATGACCTCTGAAATTGACCTTTAATTATTTTAGTTATAGATATTGAAATATGAAAAACTGTATACATGTGATCGATATGTAATTGAATCAGATTGATAGATTAATAATACCCCGATAACCTGATCGGTGAAGTGAAAGATTAAATACAGTATTTTGTCTCGGAAGAGCAGTAAAATCTGACAGGATATTGTTAGGCCTATAAAATTTTTTTTATACCTAATAATCTGAAACAGCATTTTCCGCTTTACACACTGGAGAAAAACAGTCACTTTCAGACCACTGGTGTAAAAATTAATTTTTAATCGTATATATAAAAATCTCATTTTTTGTTTTTCAATTAATTAATAACTAAAATAGTAAGATATTTAAATCTGAGCTTGACTTCATACTAATTGGTTCAAATTATCTTCTATAATAACAGAATAACAAAAAAATACGTATCAAATACTTTTCAGAAATGTGGACCTAATCATTTGTACACATAATGATTGTGCACATAGTTTTTATATTTGAAAAATATTAATTAATAGTATATTACTGCCCTAGGCCACGAAAAACAGAAAAGTCCCTGAGTACGTGTAATTAGTGGCTAAGGCGAAGCCAAGGCCGATAAACACGTGCTCTGGGGCTTTCTTTTTTCGCGGCATAGGCCTGTATACTATTTTTCATACATAGTGGCCCGAAAATAGCTCTTCCCACTTTGCGCAGCGGCAGGGAAGTAGTCACTTTCGGGCCACTGGTATGAAAATCCTTTTTTTAATGCACACTAATGAATAAAATATGAATATTAAACACTTTAAAGTCAATGAGTTACTCAATCACACTGTTTTATATTAAAAAATTTATTTTACGGAAAAATAGTTATTTATGCAACAAGGCCCAAAAGGCGTTTTTGGACACGTGTTGCATACAAAATTTTATGCAATAGTAAGCGAAAAATACTTTCATTTTAAACGAGGCATTTTACCGCACACCAGTGTCCAAAATGAGGAATTTTACGGCACACCAGTGTACAAAAACGCTTTTTGCGCACTGAAAAATGTGCGAAAAAATACATTTTTCGTCATACTATTGCATAAAAAAAAATTTTTTTTGTGGTATTTTGCCCCGATTCTCGTACTGGCATTTCCCCCCAAATGCCTATTTTTTTTACAAGGTCATTATTAAAAAAGTTGATGACTTAGGTAAATGCAACTAAAAAAAAAAATAATCTCCAAGGTAACACTTATCATTTACAATTCCACTTAAACATTTCATTGAAAACTAAACGAACATTTGCATATTGAACTTTACGAAAAATTCAATTTGCGAAAAAATGCAATATAAAAACCATTACCTTTGATGCTTGAAAATCGACTGATAATAGCAGTAAAAAATCAGCTATTTCGTGTCAATGTAATCGTATTATTATAGCGCAAATTCCAATAGGTCACTTATCTAAATTTTCCTTCTAATAACGATAATATAGCAAAGTGGCGTCTTCCCCGAGCTGGCGTTTTCCCCCCACTTTACCTTAACTGTCGACTTTGGGCCACTTTTCTAAGTGAATAGGCAATTTATGCCAGCTAATATAATTATTTTTACTAAATTATTTCTCTTATAAATGAATAAAGTTATAAAAAAAGTTTTTTCATAAATTTATAATATTATAGAAAATTGTAAAAATTTGAATAGAGGTATATGCTACTTTTTTTTATTAAAGTTTTTATTTAACGCAAGCGAACACTTGATAGTAATTTTTGTTATCTGAATAGACTGTTCAAAAGTTGCTAATGTTGTGCGTAAGACAATTTTCACTGTTTCTCTTAGGTGCACACTTTTTGCGAGTTTGAAACATGCAACTAAACTACACCTTTGCGCCTGAGTTTCTGCAGATTAGAAATTCATTTGAATATTTCCAGACGCCATACAGACACACACACACACACACCACACACACACACACACACACACACACACACACACACACACACACACGAGTATTATACGCATTGCATATTTTACTTTGTGTCAAGCAAGATTAATACGCTTACAGAATGAAATGTTGTCTAGATAAGATTTTCATGAGCATTTTTTTTTGTTTTAACTATTAGTTAAAGTTAATGAAATCCAATGGAAGAATATAAAGCCCAATGATACAAAAATGTTAGCATACTAAGAAGAATATAAATTGAATTTCAGATATAAAATTAATTTATATAAGTGCTACTGTAGCAAAAATGCTCAAGGATTAAGTGCTGACGTAAAGTTGGTACATGGTACATGAAAATATTATTGAGTAAAGAAAAGTAGATTGAGTAAAGTAAAATAGATGTAAATCTCTATATTAAGTAGAACACTCATGTTGTTAGTCAAAAACAAGAAAAAGGAGATATTGAAGCGTTATTAAGTGGGGCGAAGGAAAGTGTTATGTATAGCTGTCCCAGAATAAAATACGCAGATACAGTTGGGATAGATATTCGCGCGCTTCTTGATGTGACTGCGTACAGAGTATGCGCGCAGCAGCTTCTGAAAAGAGAGATGCCTTTTGATAGCTATAAGTGCCGCTCCCAAAGTCAATTTACGTGGTTGGAGAAAGTTCATCTGTATAAATTAAGATGAAGGTTTCTACAGCCACGCCACAGCTTATTATACATGTAGATAAGAATTGATGTTGTGGCAAAGCATTTCGGTATACAGTACAGCTCTTGAATATACGCACTAGTAATGGTGCTTCATTCAATTCATCAGACGCTGAATTTTTTAATTTTTTTGCTCTTTAATTGATGGGTTGTTGTGACGAGTGACCTGTTATCTTGAGTCAAGGTATCGGTATGAAAAGTCATCTACTTTGCATGTGTAGCACGACAGCGTCGTCAACTCATCGGCTATACATTGGAACGAATACAAGCTCGCACTGCAGACATTCAGCACAAGCATAGATTAGTACGTGAAAGCAAAATGATAAAGCCAAGTGGAGAGCCTGCCGTAGGCGCGTTTAAGGTATACACATACAAGGAGCGTTAACGAGGGTTGCCCCTATCAATTCCAGCTACTCAGCGATCTCGTGTTGCCTTATACATACATTTGAATGTGTATTTCTCTCTTTCTCTCTCTCTCTCTTACTTTCTCGCTCTCAAGATTTGCTATTCAGTAAGTACATACACACACAAGTCGTATACTCGATGTACAACGGACGCAGCGTCATTAGTTCGCTCTAACGGAGCATTTCGAGCCAATAAACGATATCAGTACAACTAATACGCGTGCTTTTACATGTATATATTGATACATTTTAATTCGCATCGATAATTTGGCATCTCAACTGACAAACAATCGCATCTGGCTAACAGGCTTAACTTATTCAAAAATTATTTTGCTTGGGAAAAGGAAAAAATAATAAATAGGGATCTTTAACTTTTCGCGGTGAAAGAATCACACGTCATTTTATTACGAAGCGGTACTTTTTATTCAGAAGCAAAGCAGTTTTTCGTCAAATGGTGAAATCTCTTCGAATCTATAGTAAATGTTAGCAGTGAAAAATAATAAAATTAAAATTTTACGATGAAAAATTGTATATATGAGGCAGATTGAAAGTAGAGAGCACATTTTTTAATTTCATCGGATAGGAATTTCCAGGGAGATGGCGCTCACAAAGATGTGCGTTTATACACGCAGGATATTTGATATCTTTCCTCTCGTTTGATACATAAGCAAGAGCTAATATTTGCAAATTAGGAAAAAAATGTTCGTCGAGCTCGTTCGCCTCTTCGAACGTATATAATGCGAACCCTTCCGAGCCGGGAGTCCACGTTACGCATGGTTTTGTAAATTACTGCGGTTGCCACGAAAGAGAAAGAGAAGGGGAGAGATAGAGGGAGAAAGAGAGGCTGAGCGCGCCGCAAGCGCAGGGAAAAGCAGCCAGAGTAGAGGGACTTATAATTCATCTTCCGTCCCGTCGCCCGAGCAAAATCGAAGGAGACTCACGAACATCGCGCCATATACACTCTGTCTATGCATGTATATATGCTTCGATGTATGTGTACATGTATATATAGACGATGTCCCGAAATTACGCGCGTTGAAAAGGGTTGATTAGGGATTCAGAAGGAGGGTCGTAGCCGGTAGGAGTCAAGCGAGACTCGGGCAACGGTTACACGCTATACTGTAGCTTGCCACTATCTATACATGTTTAACTCACCGCCTCGATCTCAGCGCTCAGAGTAGCTGGACTTGACCAGCTTCTATGTATATGTATGAATTGGGAGAATGGCGGGGATGATTGATCGTAATGGCTAATTGGATGATCAATGAGTTCCAAGTTCATCAGCGACGACGACGAGTACAGCAGCACTGGGAGCCGGCCGTCAAGATCTTGCGCAGCACCGAGACAAGAGGCACGGCGCATTTTAATGAAATAATCATCGAGGGTGCCAGTGAAAGCTTCGATCGCGGCGTCTTTACACGAGTTAATTTTTAATTTCCTTTGACGCTGACGTTCGTTGCAGCGCGTGTCACGCAATACTGATGAGCTTCGTCGAGCGACATTTAGCAAATTTTACTTTCTCCGCGGTCAAACAAGTCTCTATCCTACATTTTTTCTCATGGATTTTCCTTGTTTTTGTCTCCTCGTATAAAAGTAATATCAAGATCCGAGCAATTGGTCCGGCTATTCTCAACAGCTGGCTAAATTCTCACATCCGAAGGTTCTTGTAGTGATAAAAGCAGATATTACTAAAAGTGCCAATTCAACAATAGTTACGTCGATTCGAGCTGTTGAAGTAAAAACAGCAGCAGCGGCCTAACCGCACAACGGTACACAGGAGAACAGAGCTGATAATGAAAGATCAAACTTATTGCTCGCATTGTCGTCTGTGATTAATCGTATAAGTTTGATTAAGTTTTGACTTGTCTTGCACGCGAGCTCGCGCAAACGCGTCCTCGAAGCCAAATGAGCCAGGCCTCCTTAGCTGCGTCTTACATTGAAACGGGGGGATGAGCAGAGCATCGGTGGTGCCGCCAGCACTCCGGTTTACGATATTAAAGATCGTCTCTTTCTCCTCTCACCTCTCATGCACGGAGGAAAAGGAAAGGAAAATAGGAGAATAGGTTTGGTTGAGTGGGATGCACAGCAGTGGCAACGGCACTGGTAGCTGTAGCAGCAGCAGCATCAGCAGCAAGGGTTAAAGCGCGGCTTTTCTCACAATGTATGTTAAATATATGACCAGCACGTGAATGTAATACGGAGTGTAAATCATAAGGAACAATGTCTTAATGTCCCGGTCATGCGACGTACTCATACTACTGTGCTCTCCTTTTACCATCCACAACTCTCGGCAAGACACAAGGCGAGACTCCTCTCAAGGCGAGAGAGAAAGCGAGAAAGCTAGCGAGCGGGGGAGTATAAAGCTTGCTCGCGTGAAGAAGGGTGGGCACGCCAAGCAGCAGCAGTACTGGCAGTAGCGCCTTTCGAATATTCAAAGGGATATAAATTAGTAGAGCGAGCAGCGCGCGCCCGACGTTCACACTGTTTCTCCGGCGAATTTTGCTATAAAAAGAGGGTAGAGGTATATCGTAGCGCCTTACGTCTAAATACTTATAGAAAGTAACGTAGCACGTGTGTATATACCTTTTTATGTGGACTTGCTAGAAATTCGTCATAAATTCATATACTATTTTCTGCATCTTTATAAGCGACTAAGATGTGAGTCGTATTGATACTAGTGAATAAAACATACTTTCTGTACGGACTTCCTGAAGTCCTTTACCTTTACTTCTTCAAAATCCTGCGCATAAGACATCTATGTGACATTGAGTGCTTTCGTTATTCTTCGGAACAACATTTTTATTTCATTTTAAATTTCGATCGCATTTTTTCCAGCGTTTAATGAAAAAGGTGAGACGTCGAGAATAAATGTCTCAACTCGCTACTAGACAACTAGATACATCGAGACCCATACACATTTATAAGTTGCGTCGTATAATCTAAAAGCAGTCGCTCACAGTACAGAGATTTTTCACTTTACGGAAAGAACGAAAAAAGACAAGTGGCGAAAGAATGTGTCACACTTCTCTCGTTTATGTCATTTAACTTGCAAATCTGTCTCACGGCTGTTGTTACTACTGCTTTTACCATGTGCTTTACCGCTAGCACACTTGGCTGCCTTGAGAAGCATGCGAAAGGGGCTGCGTTTACGTGTATATATATATTATATATACAGAGTAAGGATTACCTACCAACGACGAGTGGCACAAAGAGAGGGGGAGGGAAGGGAAGACGTGAGAAACATACTGTACCTAGTGGAAAAATCTTTACACATGTGTTCGAGGGAGTGTAACGCTTTTACTAAAAAATTGTTTCATATTTTATGAAAAAAAACGCAAACGTTTCAATTTGACGTTCACATTAGCTATTCGAGATAATCAATGAAACAAGTTTCAACAAACGTGAACTACAATCAAATTGCAAATCTAGTTTTCTAAAAATTCTACTAAATAATTTTTGAAAAAGCTCTATAACAATCTTCATTGTGATTCAATCAAAGTCAATATGAAGCCTTTTCAAGAAATATTTGATGTTGAAATAGATTTTTTAACTGATTTCGCACGTTTCCTCAACGCACCGTTGAAAAAATGTACTGAACTATTAAAGTTTTTAATATTGCTGTTACTATCATTAGTGTTTCAAAGTCGTCAGATATTAATAAAAAATGTCGAAAGAAAATTTAATAACATATATTATTGCAACGCCGTCCCTTAATAACTTTGAAACTTTAGCTGCTCAGTACGTGCCGAACGATACGTAGCCCTTGCTACATAAAAAAATGCAGCTCAGTCGCGGAGAAGCTCGTATTATATTTTCAAAGCCGCTCGGGCTACAAGGGTGAAAGCTCAAAGCAATACAAAAATGTTCTTTAAAGCAGAACATAAAATCGCTCTAGCTCCAGGCTACGGCTCGGGTGCAATAATATCAGTAAAACAACCGTCGATAATACTGCATCATCACGGAGCGGTGAGCGTGCCATCTTACCAGGCCTGCATATTTAACTGGCATGTCTCCAAAGATGCTAAACAACGCCAAGACACAGCAAAGTAGCTGCGATCAAGGCCTCGTTTGGCCGCAATGATTCGCTTTTATGGCGTCTTGCGGCTACACCAAAAGTGCGCGCGTCGCCATCATATAGCAGGAAGCGCGAATCGAGAGTTGTGCGAGCCGACTGCGCGAGCGAGATTCTTGCGAGACGTACTCCTTTATAGGAGGAAGGTATACTCTTTTATAGAAGGAAGAAATCCCAGCTCGGTGATAATCGATCGTAAAGCCTCTTGGCAGCGAATGGGCCGCCATTATCGCGAGACCTCGTCGATCGCATGAATCAACGAAATGACCGTTTAGCTTCGCTTCGTTAGAGCCTCTATAGTGCGCCGAGAGAGAAAATTCTAGATATACGCAAGATTTAATAACCTCGTATATACGACGATCTGCGTCGCAGTGCTGGCCCCGGCTCTCTCTCTCTCTCTCGCTCTCTCTCTCTCTCTCTCTCTCTCTCTCTCTGTATATATAATGCTTGCGCGTACTTGCGTGTGTGCGCAGTCTGTCTTACGCGTGCATTCGTGCTTTGAATGGAATGCTTTGAAGAAGAAAGGGTACGTCGAAGCTATTGTACCCAATGGCAATTTGTGCTTATAATTGCCACTATTGAGCTAGGCGGTAAGTCGACGAATTGCTTTATTTATTGCCTCAGCGTCTGCAGTAGTCCGATAAATAATATTTCATTTACTCAATATCTTGCTCGTACGTACACCTTGGACCCAGGATACTTTACGACCTTTGCAACTGCGGATGATTTTTTTCGTACCACATTGGCCAATCACCGCAAGCATGTGGCAAAAAAATCAATAAGAAATTGTCGTGAATATTTTATTCTTTTTCAACTAATACCGTACATAGCTGAAAAAATCCTTACCAGTTTTATCGTAAGCATTCCTTCGCAGAGTTATATTATCCTTAAGATTTGAGGATATATTTCATGCGGGAGCTGGGCTGTTTCTTAGCTCGCAGTAAGTTTCCACAAGACAAGCACGCGCCGGTAGCAAGCAGTGGTACGTAGCGTCTCGTGCGAGCTGCGCAAAGTCATAATAGTATAAATTTCCGCCAATAAATCCAGCAGCAGGCGCGAGTACGCTGCAGAAAGCAAAAATCGTCTGTGTATATCGCTCGAGGAACAAGGCACAAAACTCGTGCAGAAACTCGCAGTCTCTCTCTCTCTCTCTCTTTCAGTAGCAAGCACTGTATGCGTATAATCGCATTCCCGCTTCAAATGTATTCACGGCTCTCCGGCGCGCGTTGCGTATAGGACTCATCCGGGAAAAGGTATCAACGCACACCCGCCTGCATACGCCAGCGACGCACCCCCGTCCCCAGCGGCCCACGCATACATGTAAAGCAGAGCACGTAAAACGCGCGAGTTGAGCCGTGCAGCGTGACGAGCCTACAGCGGCGACGATACAGCTTGAGGGTGCATCCAAAAGTCCCACTCGGGCACGACTTACTACCTGTGACTTGTGTGCCACCCTTGCCTAATTTTTCCTTTATTCATTAGCGCTGATGCTCCTACTATTTGACTTTGCCACTGCAATAACTTTACTTCCAACGTTTCCCAATAAAAGCCAATAGAAAATCTACACGTAAGTCGAAGGCATTACACGCTAAAATTATACTTGTAACGAGTAGGGATGTGTGAAAACAAGTGTAAAGCTCCTTATGGGTTAGTGATATGAGAAAAAGCAGTTTGATATACCTTAAGGCGGTGCAGTATCTAGAACATTAAGGACAGGCGAAGGTCAGTGTGAGAAAAGAGGATTTCGACGGCGTATAATCTTGGATCAATGTGTCTTTTACTTAATCTTTCACGTCGCACTCGGTGCTCTGGCATCAGACCTTAGCTAAGTTTTCTCGGCTTACACGTAAAGCTTTTTGCTTTATTCTTGAATTTCTCACAAAGAAAAATATATTTTCAGATGAAATTCTAAAAATGTCTCCAAATTATATACATCTCTATCATAATACCCTTGTTACCAAATAGTACGCATAAAGCTACCGAACATCATTAAAATGCATATTATTTGGCGCATAAACTGAATTCCTACCGATGGATTTTGTTCAAAATGAAGATTTTCGTATTTAAGTAGATATTGGTTACATTTTACATTTTGTTATAAATTTAAACGAAGCTTTCCGACGGAAATACATACATTTTCAATTTTCATCAGAAAGTTTAAAAAAAAACTAATAGAAAATTGATTGCGATCTTAACAATTGTAATTTATGCAAAACTACTCAGACTTTTACCAAATACGTATTTAACTTGATGAAAAATTCAAAAGACTAAACAGCTATTGAGATTCCAATCTAATGTTTGAACACACCATACTTATTATCAGGGACCATCCTTATAGCGGAAGAAAAGAATCTTCGTATAATACGCACTCGAGAAGCCGTCGTCGACGTTAGCATACGTATCTCTTGCTCTCGCTCGCCAGAACGCTAGCTATTGTTTTTTCCGGCAGGCAATTTCATACTTGTAAATAGGCCTCGTGAAAGAAGTGGTGAATAAGTAAATTAGGCCGTCCAACGCGTCTGATAAGAATCTCCCTTCCGCATAATTTCTGTCTTGTAATTTTTTTTCCTTTATTTTCAACTCCAAGGGAATTGAGACATCATCAAGCGACGTTGTTTTGCACCGTCCTTGTTCGCTCTTTTTCACCCTCCATGCATTTATCCACATAGAGAACTAGCCTGGCCATCTCGTTTCGCTCGAGTTAATGTTCCTCGTCACCTACTTCGCTTCACCAACTTGCATTTGTATTTTTTTCCTTCAACTAGCGCCTCTTTTGTTGAGCTCATAGGATTTTTAAATAGTCGTCCAAATGATTGAGGCGTGACGAAGTGCTCGTTATTATTTATTCAGATGATACTCTTAAATATGTTTAATGAAAAAGTTGATGCTATGGTCGAAATGATTATAGGCAAGTATCGCAAGCTGTCGAGCTCATTGAAGTTGCTCAACCCTTCACTATAAAAGCTCGCTCTAAAAAGAAAGGCAAAGGTGCCAAAATCGCCGCTCTTAATTTCTTTAAAACGTTCAACAAATACCCTCGATGAAGTTGAAAGATAGAGAGAGAAGCTAAAAAACTCGCGCAAGCAAGCGAGAGATAAAGAGCTTCGCAATATTCATTAACTCAAACACTTTGTGATCGTTACCGTGGAAAATCGTTATTTCCCCGTTTTAAAGCCTTTATTTTTTTCTTGCTCGAATAAGCGCAATGAAGCCTAGCTGAGATATTAAGAAGCGTTGATGTATACGTATATGTATATATATTTAAAGCAAGTAAATTGTGTTTGTACGAGCCAACGAAAGGAACAAGGAGAAAAAAGTGTATGAAAAATGTATTTCTATAGTTCTTGCCAGGCAGTTTTCATTAACCAGTTTAAAATGACTGCAAACTTTCAAATTAATTAATTTTATATTTATAAGCCAACGTACACCTAATGCATCTGGACTGAAAGTGCGTTAAGATTGTGATTTAAATAAGTCCATACTGCATTACATCCTTGTACATAAAATTGAATTCGGTTAAAAGTTCTATTGCATTTGAAAACAATAAGAAAAAAATATTATATATCATTGATAAACTTTGAGCCAAAGAATTAGCTTTGGAGCATCCAATATCAAGTCAGTCGGTGATTTAGCTTAACTTCTATGTCTAACGCCTATTGAATTTTATTCATCCACTTAATGCCACTTTCAATGTATATCAGAAAAAAAGCGGTCGAAACGCGCAACTCAATCGCTGCGTAACCGTCCGAGTTTGTCCTTCATATTACTTCAGGCCAAGTATCAGCGATGGCAAAAAAAGAATGATACTCCTTAGAGCCATTACACCCAACCTTACTGAACAGGCACGCACGCAACAACAGACCCGAAATAACGTAAAAAAATCGTATAATATCGTACGAAACACTAAGGGTCTCACACGGAATCCTCGTATTTGTATCGTTTTGTAGTACTTCAGTCGTCACGCAAGCTTCTCTTGTATAGCCTATAAGGAATCGCATTATTGCTTTTATGGCCCAATAAAAGCCTGACCACTACTGCAGCTTCCGTCGTCGCGGTGACCCTCTACCCCTGTCGATTTGTCTGTCTGTCTGTCTGTCTCTCTCTCTCTCTCTCTCTCTCTCTATCATTCGTTCTCTGAAGCGATGTCGGTGGTCAAGGTGTCGCGATTGGTTTTTCTGCTTCGCAATATAGTCCAGGGACTCCCTGGTCCTTTTAACCCACTGAATGTGCACATGCGACCCTTGGAGAGCAAGCATGCTAGGGATTGACTTGACTTTTGTTTAGAGAAAAAAATAGAAAGTATAAATGTAAGGTTTCCCAGTGGAGACTTCGCTAGCAAGCTTGAATTCCAATGCATAAGATCGAAAGACAACTCGCAACAACACACAGTACCGTACATCAACGTAGCAAGATTTTTTTCTGTTTTTTTTCTTTTTTCTCTCTATCAAGAGAACGTAGCATGAGACAATACTATGCATTTAAAAAGAAAATCAGCTCATGCTATAAAAGTACATATTCATTGTGAAAAGTTTTTTTGCTATGCAGATTAAAGACAAAAATAAAACCTATTTATAAATTGGTGACTCTTATTTTCATTAACAATTAACAATAAAAAATTGTATTAATAATTGTACATTTACTGATTAAAAGCTATTAATCACAGAACATAAAAAGTAGCGTGTTAACTTTTGTCAATGCTTTTTCAAGTCACAGAAAATGTTTATGGATTTGTCGAAATTAAGACGATCAAAAATCACTTATTCTCTGTGTGCAGCTAGAACGAACAAGTGTATTGTGCCAAATGCTACGAGCACCAACATCCAACAATGCGCCAGTTGGTCATATAAATCTCCTAAGCCAATAAATTCCCTTCCCACTCGTTTTAGACACTTGACATTATTACGTAAATCATTAATTCTCAAATGTATATAGAGCCAAAAGCGTCGCTCTCTCTCCCTCTCTTTCTTCTAAAAACTTTACCGTCTCTTTTTGCAGAGAGAGGAGAGAACGAGATTCGCAAAAGTCACCGCTGCACAATCGCCGAACGAGTAGTATGCGTGTGTGTTTGCTGTGCATGTAGATATAGAAAGAGAGAGAGAAGAGAGAGAGAGAGAGAGAAAGAGAGAAAGAGCTGGTGAGCTTGCTCCTCTGTCGACACAGCAAAAACACATCTCGAGAAATCGAGAGCCCGAGTGATTTACGTAGCCCCAGGGCGATAAGTTGCCACTACTGGCTCCCGCGTGGCACTTGCCTCCTACCAGCGGCTCCTTTCTCGACTCTCGACTCAACTCTGCTCCTGGTCCTCCGTTTTTCTGGATATGTAATAGCAAAAGAGAGCCGATCAGATTCCAATAACCATGAATCTATCAGACGTCAAAACGCAATCTCTCTCTCCCTGTGGCTCCTTGGTCGAGCCACCTGCTAGAAGCCAGTCTAAAAGTATACGACTCGAGCGCGTGTGCGCTTGTGAAGGTGTACATAATATATGTACCACTTCTCCAAGTGTTAGCACAAATCTCTGCGCGAGTGACTGTCTGACCGTATATCTTATACTTTGCTTTATGCTAGTCACTGTATAAGAGGCAGTACGCTGCGCTTGATAAGCCTTATTTACTTGTCTATGAATACAAACTTGCGTCTAAAAGGGGAAAAAATGTAAAAAAGATTAGCATGTGGAAGAAATTCTCTCGTTCGTGTCTCAAATGTGTATACATGCGGATTGATGCCTACTGCCACCCTGTGCTTCCAACTTTCCAGGGAAAGTCACGAATTCCCAATTGCTACACGACGATGCGGCTGATTTCATACATTTTGATGTATGCAATGAAGGAGCCCTACACCGGGCCCTTGTCATTATGCTTGTGTACACTTTTCCGACTCTTCATCCCAACGGACGTTGGTGTTGTATAATACATCCACGCTCAGCGAGACTACCATGTTTCAGACAATTGTCTTGGGCACAAAAGAATAGATGCCTCCTAATAATAATTCACCAAAGTGTCGCTATTGTTCGTAATAAAAATGAATTTATTTTCAAAAACAAAAGACACATCGAGTTTGCTCTCGAATATAATTTATTTCATCAAGAAAGGGAAGCGATTATCAACTACTTCAACGGTAAATTTTCATTAATATTTTAGATCATTGATCCTTCTTTAGTTGTCACATTACGTTAGCAAAGAAAAACAATCGATATCTTTCAAAAGCAGCAGAAAACTGAAGTAAAGAAAAAGCTGTTTTTTGCGTGCGGAATAGAGCTTCAAAAGAAGATGAGACCTCTGAACTTATCACCCTCGTCGTTCGCACAATAAATTGAACAGTAGTTTGCACCTTATTCATTAATAACACTCAAGTCTTTAATAGGGTATCGAGCAAGATCGAGTTAGTGAGTGACGACAATGACCTTTCGTACAATTAGCATTGGGCTGAAAGATAATCGAGTAATCGAAACTTTCGCATTTATTAAATACATTGTAACTTAAACACCGAAGAAAAGGAGAAGCAGGTACTGCTAGGGAGAAGGTGTTTTCACGCCTGCGCCAAGATGAGCAATGGTGCCAATGACAGACTTAACTCTGTACAAATGAATTTGCGACGAGGCTTTGACGTGCAATAATTTATCATTGCTGCTTCGGTGACTAGCAGTTCGCACAAGCTTGCAGCTATCATTTCCTTCTTTCTTGAGCTGACGCGCTCTTCTTCCTCGCGAAAAAGAGATCTTGGCGCTTCAGAGCGAGGTCCTGATTGCGACAAATATAAATAAGGCCTGCGCTCTCGCGCGCTCACGGATTGAGTAATCTAGTGCGTGTGTAGCGTCTCGCGACGTGTTTACCCCATGCGACAGGGCGACGATATTTTATGCCGCAAGAAAAATACCGAAGAGTATCGGTATGCATTTGGCAGCTAGCAGTAAGAAAAGTTATCGATCAAATTGTTGCGTTCAAGTGAAAATTCCGAAGATATGGTACACTTCTCTCCTATTGCACATTTTATTTGCATAATTGCCATGTGAAATGTA
This sequence comes from Trichogramma dendrolimi, assembly GCA_034770305.1. Taxonomy (NCBI): domain Eukaryota; kingdom Metazoa; phylum Arthropoda; class Insecta; order Hymenoptera; family Trichogrammatidae; genus Trichogramma; species Trichogramma dendrolimi. The sequence goes on from JAPMIB010000051.1 coordinate 1,105,147, forward strand.
ACGTGCCCCTATGATCATTATTTAACATTAAATCCTATGTATCTAAAACGCAAGAGAATTTTTTATTAGACTTCAAAACTAGTCAACCTAGTGTCCATTTATGGAAAATCATTTTTACTCACTACCAATGGTTTCTAAAATGCGATATTTCTATTACATCATGGATACATTAAACGGTGATCCTAACTTATTGAAAAATTTTATGTACCATAATGTTTATGCATAGTATTATTAACGTACCCTTTCAAGAAACACTTTTGTGTCTATTTTATTAATTCATTTCAAAACAGTCAGAATCATAAACCTAGGAAGAAAAACTAACGGGAGCCTCTGCTAATTTTTCTGACCGAACTAAAGCCAGCAGAAACCAAAAAAAAAACATATACGAAATGAAACTGATGCTAAACATGGTTGTCATTTTCGAACCTCCTCGCAAATATAGAATTATTACACAATATCTGAGAAGCCAAAAATACAGGCACACCAAACACCAGTATGCATCAAATGTGTAGATGATCATCTTACTAAAAATTGTGAAATGAAAAACAAAAACAGATAAGTAGATAATTGTTCACCGGAAAAAACTCTGTACCCCCGTCATTTCTCGTTACCCTAAATGTTTACCCAATGTCAATTTCTACCGATTGTAAAAGTTCAATGTTCGGTAGATAGATTTTAATTAAAAAATGTATGTTAAAAAAAACTCCATAATAGAAACAGTTTTCAAGCAGCGTCTTCCAATCGGCACATATATCTTACTCGTCTAAATATGTTTCAGAAGATTCAAAATATAACCATAAAATTTTGAAAGTTTATTTGAGAAGTTTTTAAAAATAAATAGAGAAATTACATTTGGTTCAGATAATTTTGCCTTTATACCGTTTATAAGTAGAAACCCCTACAGTAACTTCAGCGCACAAGCTGAAGGCAATAAACATTTAAGACAGTCAACCGAGGTTACAAATACTGTCACGCTCTGATATCTCGCAAAAGTCTTCTCGAGCTTGCGCACACGGTCGTGTCAACTAAATGCGAGCGTGGGTGGGTGCGTGCATGAGCTTAAGCCAAGCAAAAGTTGTTCAAACTTTGTATAATCATTTTCGCGGAATGTCCCTGCCACTGCTACTTTCACTAGCTATACATGTTTTTGCCCGACCGTATACATTGTATACAACTTAAGTTTTTTACTTTTCTCTTTCGTCCCTTTCGTTTCACACGCTGCTCCACGCCACTACTTATCTTGGAAGATTCTTCTCTTTACTTGTACATGAACGCAGAAAATATTCTTCTATACTTTCTCTCTTTCTCATTTTCTTTTTTCTTTTGGTAATATCTATGAATAATATTATTCTCTATTTAAGGTGATGCGTCAACCCAGATTTTTACCGAACTAACCTGGTAAATGTAAATTTGAATAACTTTTTTTCTAGATAAATTTTTGAAAAACTGTTCTGTGGGGCCCTCCATATTGTTGCTTCATTATAAAATTTGATATTTAGAACTGTCATCAAAAAGTCTCTTATTATGTAAAAAAAATTTCACTTGCGAAAGCCGGGCTTTGTGGATTCGCGGCCAATATCAAACTAATTTCCCACACTTCGAGTCAGCTGTGCTCGTCGCTCCGTTTTCGCATCACGGATTTTTTAATCTACCAGGCTCAATTAATAATACATGAGTCACACGGGAACAGTGAATTTATTCAGTGATGCGGTGATGGTGGTCGACTATTTGCAGGGCGAGCATCAAATATGCAGGTGTCGCGTGTTTTCACATCCCACGCAATGTACAGTGAGTGTGTATATTTTCTAGGTAGAGTGCAGAGGAAAGCCGGAGCAAGAGAAAGAGGATGATTAGACGAGACAGGAAAGTCTGAGGGAGGCTTGGCTTTATTAACGATATCACGCTTGAGAATAAGCAACTTGCTATTCGACTACATACTTGCTCATGTATACATGTATATATATACTCAATACATATATATGTATATAATATATTAAGCGGAGCTAACTAAAAAGAAAGTTCGATAATTAACGGTGTCGTGCAAGAAACGAAACCCTACTCTCTTCTCTCTCTTTTTCCTTCGTTTCTGCACCGCTATATTGCGAGTGCAGCTATTACTTTTTTTGCCAGCAAGTCGCATTATAATCGCGTGATGACAAAATTGTGAGCCCAGCTACTCCACGTCTCCTTCAAAACGGCTATTGCGCTCCATTATAAATTGATGAGCGTGCAAAGCCATCACGATTTGGTTATAAAAATACGATACCCTGGCTCGAGTACCCATAAACAAGGATTCGTTCATGAATCGAAAAAAGCAGGAGCATTAACTTAGGATATTGACTTTCTTCATTAATTGAAGAAAACCGTAAAATTTGATCGTAGAAATCTCGTAATAAGATCGGGTTACATGTACATGTGAATTTGCCGTGCTCGCTCGCGGTAAGAAACGTAAACTGTCACACGTATTCTGTTGCTTTCATCCTCGCACAGCTAGAGTACTAAACTTTCTTGCATCGAGCAGAGAAGTTTCCAGTGGAAACATTCTGTCAGTCCAATACATATACATGTATATTGCACACACAGGAAACGCAATGACAAAAAATTTATCATCACGCATCTCGAGGTAGTTACTAAAGCAAGATCTGTAAAGTTTTTCTATTCGTCTAGACAATGCCGTGTTTCCATGGTAGCAATGGGATACTCATACTGCGCACGATAGCATTGCGCAATTGTTGTTATTACTTCATGAAAAGTAATCGTTCCAGAAGCCAGACAGGTGTCACGGAATCCAAAAATCAAAACGTTCGTTAGCACTTTGATTCTCGAGAAGTAACTTTTTTATTTATAAAATTCCTTTATTTTCAACTGTAAACTTATCTTCTTATGTGCTTCTTTTTCAAACACACACTTTTGGAAACCTGCCGTATTTATGTATCCAGTGACTACAACAGTTGAAGCCTGCTGGAAATCCATCTCCGTACTGAGGGCTCTGTATGTGTGCGCCGCGACAAATATGGAATTTGCATATAAATCGGGTACTTCCATCTGTGGCCTCCAAGCCACAGCCGCGTGTTACACAAAATGAAGAGCTAGCGGGAGAAGAAACTCTGCCAGCCCACCTCTCATTTCCTCACTTACTCCCCTTAGTCCTCTCTCTCTCTCTCTCTCTCTCTCTCTCTCTCTCTCTCTCTCTCTCTCTCTCTCTCTCTCTCTCTCTCTCTTTTAGAAATACTAACCTCCCTTCGAGATATTATTAATAAGCCCGACCCTGAAGCAGCCGCGAGACGAAATCGAACTTATACCGTTCGTCGAGTGCAAAATCAATCTGCTTCGAGACTTTTTCGGCTTCACATTAAATATAAGTATAATATATGCTATCTCTAAATCGAAATCACGTAAGCGTCTTGATTGTGGAAACTGCCTAAAATGGTGATGCGCAGGAGCTGTCTCTTTTATGATTCGATTCTTCTTATTCAACAATGGCACGGTGTGGGCAGATAGATGTGTAGCTTAAAAATAACTTTTTCACGTGTCACAGAGTTTATCAGGTTCAAGACCATTTTCATCGCTGCATAATAACATGAATGCAAATATCGTTTCACTTCGAACAACTCTGATTTCAGAACGATATTTTTTTACATTAAATTTAAGTACGAGATACCAATCTCTAAAAAACAATAACGCGTCATGAGAGAAATTGCAAAGGAAAATTGAAGGAAAATGGAATTGATTATTGTATACACATTAAGCACTTGAGAGAAAAACTTTAAAAACCAGCCAAGCTCTCTTTGGCACTTGATCTTTATCTCCATCGAATTTTTTTCTCATCTGACTGAAATCTTTCGGAGCATAAAGTACCATTCATGGATCTGCAGGAAGTGTGAATTTAACAAGAAACCAAGAGAGCTCGCAGGGAGCAGCTCGTAGTCTGAAGGAGAGAAAAAAGCCGCTTTGTAACGCGATGCCTTTTAGCGACTGCTAGCATTTTTAATCGGAAAGATAAATCGTTCGATTCAATTATCGGAAACGGCCTGTGCAGTGCCATGCCCATGTAACGAATGAGAGCGAGCAACCGAGGAGAATGTAAAGCAAAGCTTTTTCAAGGAGGCAAAAAAGCTCGGAAAACGAGTGGTCTCGTCCAACTTAAAAGTCGCGTCAAGAGAAGCTCTCACTTTACTATATACATAAGAGGCTTGAGAATGATTAAGATGTCACGATCGACCATTGTGGCAGTCGTTCGAGTACCCGCGCATTTTTCATTCTGTACACTTGAATCTATTTATACAAAGTATAATCATATTACGTCAAACGCTTGTTCTACTCAGTTTCAAACGTATTGTCCGTGCTACCTAAAAAAATATATCACAACTTACTAAGAGACGGTATTACACCTTTTAATGAGCTTTGACAAACAAAAAATTTTACCTGGGATGTAAACTTAGCTTTCATATTTTTTATCGGAAAAATATTCATTTTTATGGCTTGAATATGATAAAAACATAATTCTTGTTATAAAGATATAATATGATTTAAATTTCCTTTTATAGATTTACTGCTGCATTTCTATTCAATACATGGAAAGATATTTTTATAATTTTATTGTGTTTATATTTTGTACATAAAGGCATAAATATGGATGCTCGTGAGATTGAAAAAATGAGCAGAGTAAATGAGAGAAAAATGTGTCGGGACTTGGTGGATGAAAGATGCGTGCTAGGATCTTCTCTCTCTTTCTCTCTTTCTCTCTCTCTTTTTTTATCGTTTCTCCGAGGGAATGAATATTTAAGGGGGAGAGTTTAATCTGCGCACAGGGATTCGCAGGAGATGCTTACTTGCTAGCGTATCGCAAAGTAGCCAATACCCTGTTTTTTTACTTGCTTACTCAACTCACTGGCAAGTTTCGCCTTATACTCTATAACGCTATACATTTACCACGCTGTCTTACTATTATTTTTCATTCTTTTAGTGATAAAGTAGAAAACATAGTAATAAGTAAAGCATTTGGCTAAAATCTTTTTTTGAATACATTATATTGTAGTTCTTGTAAGAAATACTTCAATTTATAAATGCAAATGAAATAAGTATTTTTTCATTTTTTTCTACATTTCATGTTCAATTAGAAAGCAATACTTGTATAATGCATCGAACTATTTAATATCTTGTTGAGTTTATTTTTTGCAATTTTTTTCGCAAATCAATAACGGTAGCATTGTACATACGTTTTTATTTAATGATTAATAATACAATTTTAATCGAAAAAATCTTGCAGAAAATCAAAATTTAGAATAAAGACGTGTGTTGTTCAGCAAGTAACAGCGGAGCAAAAAAAGCAAATAAGTACGCCAACTCGTACGAAAACTTATTGCACGATACTAAAAACTAATAAAGCGCACCAATAGCATGTTCAAAACATGCGGCACACGTGCATAGCGAAAATAAGTTTCGTGAGAGTGAGCTTGCGGTAGATCTCTTTTTTTATCCTTTGCAGTTTAGGGACGTCCAGCGGCCGAGTTTTTGCCTAAAACCAACTCCCCTGAAAGAGTTGGGCAGTCATGAGCAGCAGTAGTAGTAGCAGTAGCTTCGAGTGGTAAAGAGAGAATTTTCAAGAGAAAGCAGCAGCGTGCCTAGAAAAAGCCACGCGTGATGTTAGTGGGGCGTATAGTTGCTCCTCTGTCCGTGCACACGCCTGCCATGAAAGTATCTCTCTTGCTCATTTTGCCCTCTTTATCCACTCTTTCGTTTCAACGCTTTTAAGCTTTTGTGCACTCAGTATATGTGCGCGTACGAGTGTGTGTCCGGACAGCTCTCATCACGTGTAAATTAATGATTTTTGCATTCAATGAGTTCGACCGTCAACAAACGGTAACGATTTCAGGAACATCAAGTCAAGTATGCGTAAGCCTCTTGAGTGCGAAATATTCAACGGGGAGATGATAATTTAGCGTCTCAAAGTGAGCTCTATAGTTTTTTACTCATTTTGTTTAGTTTTTGTATGCTAGTTTTTTATCAATTTTATTAAAAAACTTTTATGCTAATTTACAATAAAAGTTTCGTTGCAAAAATAAATCAAAACTTTTCACAAATATTTTTGGCTCGATGGGACATTTTGAATTATTAAAAAAGGCAACAAAATTTAAATTAAAAAAAAATGAAAGTAGCTCATAAAAATTATGTAGCATATGACAAGTCGAATGCAAATTAATCCAACTAAATTAAAAACATATAAATCAAGCTGGTCCAGCTATGCGATCGTGTGGTTTCTCTTTTTCAAGTGGAATACATCATATTTTTTTCTCTGTATACATATTACTCTGCAGAACGCAAACTTAAACACTGGAAAAAAAGTAAATAAACGAGCAACCACTGCGAGTAATACAGGCTGTGGATACGTTACAGCATGAACAGCTTTTACCTATGAGTGAAATAACGAAAATACCTTTACGAATTAAATACACATGTGCGCTCGCTCGCAGAAGCCACTGACTCCGTACCGAGTTCCGTCTAACCACAGTCTCCCACCAAAGTATTTCACTCTGAATGAATGTAGCAGGAGTAGCAACAAAGCCTCGAATCATGACGACGGTATTTATTTTTTTTGTATCTCTTTTTTTATCTTCACAATTTATACATAATTATACGCATATTCTCATTGTCGATACTTCATTTTTACACCACAATGAGTTTTCAGTTTGGAGTTTCCTTGTTTTATTTGATATCATGATAATATTCTTGGTTTTTTCATTTCGTTGCTTTCTCTCTGAGCGAACAGCAATTTTGAAGACATTTATTCAGTAAAAATGCCTTCAAATGAAAATAGTTCACTTTCAAATGTAGCGTAAAACAAAATAGTATATACTTCTCAACGGGTGCAGCTATGGTTTTTTAGCAAAACGAGGGATTATAGCACGAGCCGAAGGCGAGCCTATAATTAGCGGCAAAGTTGCGTATTTTAAGTGAGAGTGGGAAAAAGATTATCATTAAGGAATGAAATATTTTTCACTAATAATTGTTTTTCTAATAAGAATTTATTTTAAGTATCTGAAAAAAATTTAGCTGTAGAAAATTTAGATTTTCATCATCCCATGCTCGAAAGTACGTACTTTCATCTTCGAATTCGGGGATGAAAGTAACACTTTTGCTCCCTATATCAATATCGCGCGAAAGTAATTATCTCCATGACTACGGTAACCTACATTTTAATTATTATTTTGTTTCGACTGTAAAATAGATGGATTGTATTGTTTTTTATGACATGTTTGACGGATTCAATAACTATTAAAATCCCAACATAAAGTATAAAAAATTTAACAGTACCGTCATTTGACGTACTCATTCCATTACATTCAATTTCCATCCACAGTGCAAGTCTTTACTCATGTTAGTTGTGCATTTTATGATAAAAAATGAGATGTCAGAGAACAAAACCAGTCAAATTTTGTTACTTTTTATAATATATTTTAATCAACTCTTTACAATTATAAGGGCTGTAAAATCGAATAAACTACTTGATTTAAATTTTTAAAATTTTACTCAATAAGTGTTTAATTGAATACAACTTTGAATCAATAACATTTTTAAGCGAGTAACTAACTATAACACTCATGATCATTAAGAATTTATCAAAATCAAAATACATTGAAAACATATAGGAGGAAAAAGCAAAAAGAAAAAATATGTTATTAATACTTTCATCCACATACTTTACGGGATTGTTTGTACAATATTTATATCATATTTATCGATCATTTACAATTATTAAATAGTTATATTATTCATCCACTAATAAACATTACTGACGATATTTGTTGCAAAGCCCGCCATAAACCAGCAGCCCTCGCTGCGCTCGGGCCACAAATGTCGGCGGGCTTTGCCATGTAAGCGTAAATTCATGGATACAATCTTTTTAATAAAATATTCCATAACTATTTTAATTAAACGTACTTTCGAGCGGGTATAAAGAAAAATTGTATACGCGTGTCACCTAATATACTAATAATCAAACAGTAACTACAATAAAACAAATCTAAGTCAATGTTATTATAAAAATTACAGAAAATATTTTATGTTAACATCATTAACTATCAACAACTGTAAATTATAAATAAATTATTTAATTTAAATTTTAGATCAGATGTAAAATAAATAGTTTTTATACATTTTATTCATGTGAGCTACTTGTTTTCGTCGCGTAAAATAGGCCATACATATTCAGTTTTAAAAAACTTTGTATTAAATGCGGTAGTATTTTATAAATTTGGAACTTTGTGAGTCTGAAAATTATCAGGGAAGCAGCATCAAATTCCAGAATACTCTCGAAAAGAGAGAGAGAGAGAGAAGTGGCAAGCGAGAAGAGCACCGAGTATACGCACGGTAAGAATTTTGTTACGCCGAAACATGTAACGTTGATATAATCCCCATCTATAGAGTAGCTCAGAAATACATCAGCTGAAAGCTTGCGCGGTAATACTGAGATAGAAAGAGAAGGAGATAGAGAAAGAGAGAGAAAGAGAGGCAGGATGAAACCACGAGAGATATTATATGTAAGGTAGAAGATAATTTGAAGTAAGTAACCGCGACAAATTCCAATACCAGCAGAAATATGCGCCGAACAACGCTAGCACAGCATATTTTACCAAGCTTACGGAAGCGACGAAAGTGTTTATATAGATGGCAGCCAGTGCCAGGCCTATACAATGTACATCTCTTATCGATACACCACTTGTATGACGCAGTTGTGTCTGAACTTTACAGGTTAATTATCAAAGTATAACTTCTTGACCGCAGCAACAAAGCTCATGAGTTCACTTCCTTTATTAACAAAATGTCTCAAATTTTCCCCAGCATATTTTATGAATACTTCCACGCAGTCGATCATAACAATGATACCAATTGAAATTCCAATTCTGAAAATATTTTCCAATTTTTCAATAATTTTTTAACCACCAATTTTTCAAACAGTTGTGGTATTTGTACAAAAAAAATGTTAATGACTAATGTGTATTACAATCGGCAAAATGAGGTATGAAGAATAAAGCCATAAGCGTTAATGAAATTCTTACAGCAGCTATTTCCCATCTCCCAAGAGCATAAACCTCTTTTCTTTATTTTTCGCTCTTTCTCGAAGAACTTGAAAAGTGAGTATATGATGGAGCTATATAGGTAGATCGAAGGAAAAACTACCTCCGAGCTATGTAAAACCGACGACTGAGGCCTCGGCTCGCTATTAGCTGCTGCTGCTGCCAATCCCGTTTTATTCAGTACACGTCAAGGTGCGCTGTGCTATAACGTGCACTAGGGCCAGTGTGCTCAACGTGTAAAGCGATTTCTCGACGAAATTTAATTAAAACAATCAAGTTATAGGAGAATAGAGGCTACGATGAACAAGAGAAACTTCGCTGAGAAAGCTTGACAGGAGAAGAAAAGAACCAAAGACTTAATAGTTAGCAAACGTTGGTATTTTTGGATTTTTTATTTTTGACAAGGCAATACAAACTCAAGGAACGCAAGCATAATTTTTTTAAACTGAATTTCAATACATAATCTTAATTATTTTATTTTTAAGTCATGAAATTTTAAACAATTTATATTTTTCAGTGAAATTATCGAAAAGCAAAGTAATTCACATATTGTCGTGTTTAATAAAGAAAGATCTGTTTCATTTTATACACACAATATTTAGCTTTGACATAGACCCATTCAAAATACAAATTGCTTTAAACTATATTCATAAAATGTTGATAAAATTTTAATAAAAATTTCTGTTGCCATAATTTTGGAGTATAGCTTATTAAGGAGACCGACCTGAGTTAAAAGTTTAAATTCAGCTTCAGCTAAAAATAGTTACATAAATCGAAATAGTGAAAATTGCTTCCTTATAGAGGAAGCTTTGTGACGGACCGATTTTCGACTTTCATAACTAATAATCGTAGAGTACTTTTACATATATGGGCTAAGCCGTAGTTAGCGTGATGGTCAAAAAAATTTTTTTCTTAAATCATGTACCTTTGAAGAATACATTGAAAAGTGAAAATCCTGAAAGTTTCAGCACTCTAGGTCCAACCCTATTAGATTTTCCGAATATTAAAGTTGAATTTTCTTTTTCTGGTGATATTCTGCTTGCAATCCTGAATTTCTGGGGTTAATATGAAAAAAACCGCTGCCAATGTATTGGCAAGTAGCTTCCTCATACTTTTTTTTAACTTGAAAATAATTTGGAAATATTAATATCATCTTTTCTAATTTGTTCACAAAACAGTTTCAATCATAAATTATTTCTATTTGTGGAATCAATTGCCAACGTTCTTCTATTCTTTGATATATAATTTTTATTGAATTTTTTCACGATGACGTAACAATTAAGGTAGTTCCCTCAAAAAAAAAATAATTTGGAAATATTAATATCATCTTTTCTAATTTGTTCACAAAACAGTTTCAATCATAAATTATTTCTGTTTGTGGAATCAATTGCCAACGTTCTTCTATTCTTTAATATATAATTTTTATCGAATTTTTTCACGATGACGTAACAATTAAGGTAGTTCCCTCAAAAAAAAAAATTGTTTGGAAATATTAATATCATCTTTTCTAATTTGTTCACAAAACAGTTTCAATCATAAATTATTTCTCAAACAAACGATACAAAAAAGAAAGAAAAAAAAATTTTCCCGAAAAAGAAATTTTTTAAAAATCGAAAAAAAAATTTTTTTTTTCTTCATTTATCGCTAAATCAAATTTTCGGGCTTCATCCTTAATCCATCCATAAACAATGTTTTTACACATCATAGCACATAAAAGCTCTTCCTTAAAAAAAGTATTACTTTTATTAAAAAAACCAGTTTGTTTTAGAACAAAACTAAAAAAAAACATGAAAAAAAAATTTTTTTCCCCGAAAATCCCTCATAACAAATTAAATACTTAACACAGAACTAAAAATCATGTTTTGGCTTCTTCCTTACATCAAAACGAAAAAAATGAGATATCTACAGTAACGATACGAACTACCGTCATCAAGATATCACTGCGCACACACACACACACACACACACACACACACACACACATCGGACACCTTGGCTCAGTGGGTATAGTTCTTGCCTGCTGATACAAGGTGTGCCGTAGGGCGTGGGTTCAATCCCCACTGGGCGAATTTTCGAGGCGCGTTTTTGCGCCTGGTGTGGTGGAGCCCCGTACCCGAGGTGGAGCGGGTACCACTCAAAAAGAAGACCCGGGCTATGTCATCAGCTTCCGAAGCGGTAAAAAACCCCGATCACTGTGCGAGCTGGAAACGAAGAGGACAACCATAAGTAGGAGCCCGAGGCGAGGACTCACAAAGCTGGCGATAGACGGAGAGCACAACACTCCCATGATGGCGCCTGAAGCGAGAACCACACTCACAAGATAGCAACAGAGAGGTGTATCAGAAACTCACCGGGACTCGGAGAGTAGCGCTGGAAGCGAGAACTACACTAACAAGAAGAAGCCGACAGGACGAACTGACCCCTCCCCAGGCGGCGACAGAAGCGAGAACCACACTCACAAGATGGCACTGAGCAGCGAGCTCTAATACTTAGCTCAGAAGGAGACGCCAGCAATGTGTGACCACGCAAAAAAACGGCTCCAAAAGGGGGACGCGACAATCGAGAGATGCCCTCGCGCAGCAATCGGTGGTTCACCAAGTAGAAAAAGATGAGTTCCTGAACCTCTTATCGTCGCAGATCACTATACGACGGATGGGGGATGTATGGAAACGACTAACAGCGAAGTAGCAGAAATGCTCAACTAACCCTGGCCTCACCGAAGCAATGCCTAGCGGCGGTCACCAGGGAGTGTCCGAATGGGGTGGAGTAGGAAAAAAACACACACACACACATACACACCCCGACGAGCCGTCCTCGTATCGTCCGCTGTGTATGCTGGACACGGCGGGCAAGATTCTTAAGAGAATCATATGCGACCGGCTACAAGCTTTCACAGAGAGACCTGGAGGCCTCTCGGAGCGACAGTATGGCTTCCAGAAAGGGCAATCAACGATAGCTGCCATCGAAGACGTCATTGCCATCGCCCGGAATACAGTAGCAGGAAGGAGGTGGTTCCATGGCACCAAGAAATACTGCGGCGTGGTGACTCTCGACGTGAGGAACGCGTTCAATTCGACCCGGTGGGACAACATCCTCGCCGCTTTACGCCGTTTGGCCGTGCCCGAATACTTGCTGAGAATAATCGCCAGCTACTTCTCAGCAAGAGTGCTCGACTTTACCACGGATGATGGTCCAGAGTCCTACGAAGTCACTGCAGGTGTCCCGCAGGGGTCAGTTTTGGGTCCGATCCTGCGTGGAATGTCACGTATGACGCCATCTGGCGCCTCAACTTCGATGGCGACGTCCGTATCGTTGGCTTCGCGGACGACATCGCCGTGGTGGCTGTCGCCAAGCACCTATGGCAGATCGAACAAGATCTGAACGCTGCCATCCTACAGGTGCGAGGCGCGCTCCAAGCTCTCAGCTTGCAAACAGTTGACCATAAGACGAAGGCACTGCTCATCACCAGCAGGAGGGAGGTGGAAACCATCACCATCACGGTAGGCGACCACAGCATAAGCTCGTCCCACTCCATCCGCTACCTGGGCCTGCACATCGACGCCAAGCTGAAGTTCGACCACCACCTCCGAACAGTCAACGCGAAGGCAGCCGGTGTGATTGGTGCCCTTACGAAGATCATACCCAACTCTGGTGGGCCCAGAAGTATCCGACGTAAGCTGTATGCCCACGTCGTCGACTCTATACTCCTGTATGAAGCCCCCATATGGAGCACAGCCACGAAAAGCGAGCCTACATTCGCCAGGCAGAGGCAGCCCACCGACGAGCCTACCTGCGTGTGATCGATGGCCGGCCGCATGTCTCTTACGAGGCGACATACGTCCTTGCCGGCATACCTCCGCTGGCCCTCCTCGCGGACGAGCGAACGCGGCTCTACGGCCGCCGCCGGGAGGACGCAAAGGACGAAGAACGCTTGGCAACGCGAAGCCATTGTCAGGAAGCATGGGACCAGTCGACTAAGGCCCGTTGGACGCATCAGCTGATCCCGAATATCAGAGTGTGGATCGAGAGGAGACACGGAGAATTAAACTACCACCTCACGCAACTCCTGACCGGGCATGGCTTCTTCAAACACAATAGCCGACGCTACGATCATAACCATGGCGCGCAATGCCCGATTTGCCCCTCATCCATCGAGAACGCGGAGCACGTATTCTATCACTGCCCGAAGTTTAACGAAGATAAAGAGAGCCTACAGGCTCTTCTTCACGAGGTTATGACGCCGGAAAACACCATCAGGCTCATGCTCGCGAGCGAGCCGAACTGGCTCGCGGTTGCTACCTTTGCCAACTCAGTTGTGATAATACTGAGAGACGAAGGAATGGGCAAAAGAGGATGATCGGACGTTGCGGCTAGAAGAAGACGTCACCTCAACCAAGCCCTCATGAAGCGCTTAATGCCAAACCCTCCACCCCCGTGAAGTAATGCCTAACGGCGGTTTCCGCGGGGATGGAACAAAAGGGAAATCGAAGTGGATGTAGCTACATAATCTATGTTCAAAACAAAAATGTTACATTTGCAATAATCTAAACTTCTCTTCTTCTCTTTTAACTGAATAAAACATATTAATACATCCGAAAACACACACACACACACACACACACGGATCGAGTCTGAAGAGCGAAGCAAGGCAGGACGTGTTCTGCTCGTGCTCCGGTATTCTCAACCTTTTTGTTTGGATTTACGTTAAATCAAAGTGTTTGTGTGAGTGCTGCGCGTTCACGGTGGCGCGCCGCGTCGGTGCATGTGTGCGTGCAGCCCCGCCGCTGTAAGTGTGCAGCTGTAGCAAGCTATCTTGCATCGTGTGTCAGTTCCTAGTGTCATTACCACAGTGTTTCCCGCGCTCGGTCCCATCGGTGTGAGTCACGCGCGTTAGTGTGAGTGCGTGCTTTGCGCCGTTGTACTGGTGCTCTGTGCTGTCGAGCCGACTCGCGTCGAATCGGCAGCTACGTGCGACGGGCAGCAGAACCAACAGGTGCCTAAATCGGCGTATATTGACAGTGTGACGAACCGATCGAAGAGCGGTTCGCTGCTGGCGATGCCGACGAAAATCGGATTCTCCCTCGAGATTATTGCGGCGGCAATCACGCGTAAAATTCTTAGCGCCCCTCGGGTGATAACCAAGGATTTCCCGCTCCCGACCCCCGCAAAGTTTGCGACCGGGAGTTATGAAGAGAAGTGGACACAAATTGAAGGACTTGTGAAGGGTCTTGCCGCTTTCATCAACGGCAAAAACAACCTACACAAGGAGGTGACCAGGTACACGATGAGCCTGGTGCAAGCCGTCTCGGCACTAAATAAGACAAAAAAGAGTCTGGGGCCGGCTCGACCTCCTTCTGCTGACAAGGCGGTTTGCACCTCGCCATTATTTTCGGCCAGTGTAACCGGAAAACGGCCTGCATCATCTCCGCCGGCAACTTGCGCAACACCCAAGCGCTAGCGCGGCCAGCGCAGCATAGAGTTTACCATCGGACAGACGCAATCGTTATCAAGGCGAAAGATGCGTCTACGTATGCCGATATCCTGCGAACACTCAAGTCGGAGCCGGCGTTGCATAATGCCTCCACCCTCGGCGCGGAAGTGGGCAAAGTCCTCGGAGATACGGCCACTGCCAGCACCCTACAGCACACAACCATGATCGGGATCAGGAACCTCGATGAGTGTGCCACCAAGGAGGAGATCGCCGACGCGCTGAGCACATCGCTGAGTGCCCCGCATCTCAACAAGAAAGTAGTCAGGTCACTACGAAAAGCGTACGCTGGAACGCAGGTGGCTGCCGCCGCGCTCCCGGACGACCTAGCCGCCAAGGCACTGAAACTCGGCCACATACGGATTGGCTGGGTCAACTGCCGCATCCGTGGTCGCGAAGATGCTCCGCGCTGCTACCGCCGCTGCTGGAGCCACGGTTACGTCTCAGCCCGCTGTAAGGGACCTGATCGCTCGGCGCACTGTTTCCGCTGCGGACAAGCAGGCCACACCAAATAAAAGACTGCAAGAACAACCCAATGTGCGTTCTCTGCCGAGATCAAGGCGTTGCGTACGACCATGCGTCCACAAGCCAGCATTGCCCCCTAGCACTGAAGACCAATCAAGCCCGACGATGATGAGGATATTACAGCTAAACCTCAATCACTGCAAGGCTGCTAAGGATCTCCTGAGCCAAGCCATCCGTGAGCAGCGCATTAACGTTGTCATAGTGTGTGATCAGTACAGTAACCTCGATCCACCCTAATCATGGCTCGCCGATGCCAACAGCAAAGCCGCCATCTGGGTGCGGGGAGGTAGCCTAGTGCAGGAGCACCCAGCAAGAGCGCGTCCCTTTTTCAACTGGGCTCTATCAGCGGAATCTATTTTTTCAGCGTCTACGCACTACCAAGTCTCGCTGATGTATAATTCCGCTCTTCTCACCAATATCATCAAAGAAGCCTGGGGCAAGATGCCACTCATCGTCGCGGGCGATTTCAACGCCTGGTCAACGGTGTGGGGATGCGAGTGACGAAAAGGCGTGCCACCATCCTCCTAGACGCGCTCGCCACCCTCGAACCTGCACTGCTTAACACCGGAGACACACCAACATTCACCGGTGCACGGGGCTATTCGGTCATCGATCTCACCTTTGCCAGCGATACACTCGGTCCCCGAATTACATCATGGGCCGTAAGCAAGCTTGCCACGCATAGCGATCATCAAGCCATCGTGTTTGAGATAGAGGGCGCCAGACCGTCTGGACCTACGACGCGCCAAAGCTGCAAGTGGAACGCACGCATCCTTGACACTGAGTGCCTCTCAGGCCCCCCGAAGAACCATCGTCGTACAGGCCGCTCTGTATGCTTGACAAAGCGGGCAAGATTCTCGAATGAATCATCTGTGACCGCCTCAAAGCCATTACTGAGAGCCCTGGGGGCCTCTCAGACCAGAAACTCAGCTGCAGAAAAGGCAGCAAGAGTGACTGGAGTCCTCGCGAAGATCATGTCCAACACCGGTGAACCCAAAAGTAGCCGATGCGTGCTCTATGCCCACGTTGTCGACTCGATTCTCCTGTATGGAGCATCCATCTGGAGCTGTGCAACAGAGACGAGGCCTACTTACGCCAGGCAGAGTCGGTACATCGACGAGCCTGCCTGCGCGTGATCAGCGGGCGACCACGCGTCTCCTACGACGCAACGTACGTGATAGCCGGCGTAAAAACCGCTGGCGCTACTAGCGGATCAGCGAGCGCGCATATAACAGCGCTGCCCCGAGGATGTCAAGGAGGAAGAGAGAAGAGAGACGCTGAACAGGTGGCAGGACCGGTGGGACCGGGCTTCAAAGGGCCGATGGACACACCAGCTAATCCCGAACATCACGGAATGGGTCGAGAGGGGACATGGAGAAGTGGACTACTATCTCACACAACTCCTGTCCGGACATGGCTACTTCAGAAGCCATTACGAGCGCTATGATAACCCCCTTAGCGCACTCTGCCCGGCCTGCCCAATCACAGTAGCAGACGCGGAGCATGTGTTCTTTCGCTGCCCGCGATTCCACGAAGAGAGGGAGAGACTCCAATAAGTCCTCCAAGAAGAATTCGAGCCTGAAAACATCGTCAGGCTCATGCTCGAAACCGCAGGCAATTGGATGGCGGTAGCGTCTTTGGCGCAATCAGTCGTCACCAGACTGAGGCAAGAGGCGCAAGAGGTGTTAAAACGATCCGGACGATGCTGTAAGAAGAAGACGATGCTTCTGGTTCCCGAACCCCTAATCACTGTAAGGTGGACGGGGGATGTACGGAAAAGACACAGATGTAGCAGAGAAGCTGTATAGAGTCCCCATCGAAGTAATGTTTAACGACGGTTCCCGATGGGGTACTCGTTTCGAAGGGCCACTGGCTGCAGAGTTCACTCTGCCCACGTCCACACACACATACAGACATGTGACAGAAATTCGGTCTAGTTTAATAATATATAAGTAAAAGTACTCTTCGATTATTAGTTATGAAAATCGAAAATCGGTCCGTCACAAAGCTTTCTCTATGAGGAAGCAAAAGTAACTTGCACTCGAAAAATAGAATTGCAACGATATAACGAAATTATTGAAATATGTTCATCGAAAGACCCAAATATAACTCTTGATAAATTTTGGTCATCGGCGAACAAACAGACACAAATTGTCAGCTTACAAGGGACAAAAAGCATGGTTTTCTATTTTATGAACAATTTGATTTCAAACAAAAATTGGATTTTCTACCTCGCCGCTCATAAAGTTGCCCTGTTTTGAACGACTATCTTTCAAGCACCCATTTTTGGGTTGCTAGACGACAACCTGCCATTAATAATTTCTTTGCAGAAAATAAAAATTCTAAAATATTAAAAAAAAGATTCGAAATTTGCTGGATTACGTCATGTACGAGCGTACGTGAGAGCGCGTATGAGAAGCACGACTGGGATTAACGTTACGTGCCTTGCAAGTCTAAAGCTCGAAGAAGCTGCGCCACTTAATGATGCCACTCACCACGTTTATATGAGATTTTGCTTGGCTACTACGTGCAAAGCTCAACTTCGAAGAAAACTAAGAGCCACACAATCGCGTTGTTGTTGTTTACGTTCTTATGTTATTATTATTGCTATCTCCGATGAAAAGCTGCCATATGCTGATGCAAAGAAAATACTTTTATTGTTTGTATTTAGTTTCTTTTTTTGTATAGTTGACCCTTCTTTGAACCAAATTATAATGTCATAACTAAGCTTTTTTATAACATAATCGTCGGCGTTACCAAAATTCTTATTCCGATTAATATTTTTCCGAGTTCAAATTCTTCTAGGGCAATAACTGTCGGATGAAAACTAACAAAAAAATAACGCTCATTAAAATCACAGCCGTAAAAATTTACGGAAAACTTTTTATGCTGCCATTTGTTGCTGTCTATGCTTGCACACTTGTCTACTTATCCATATTATGGCATACGACTATCTGTTTCAGAGTAAATTTTTGCACAAGAAGCCTGTGAAAAATTTTCACTATAAATCATCATGGAAACAATTATTTTGTAAACTGATTGAAGGAAAATTGCTCGATTTTTCCAAGTGTCAAACATTAAATTTCAATAGATGTATAAATTTATGTATTTCTGTAAAATAAATCATTAGCATGTCATTATCCGCAATAATTTCCGGAAAATTATTTACTACATAAAACTGAAATTATCAAATTCCATTGGATAGTCGTGTACGTGAAAGGTAAAATGTGTATATTTCACCCATCCGTACACTAAAGCGAAATCCAGATCGTATCAAAAGTTTCGAAACTGATATATAATACGGGTGCATGACGCAGCAACAGTACTAGTAGCTCAGATGGCACTTGTAATGTACAGTGGAAGCAAAGTCAAAAGCGAAGGGGTTGACTTAGTGGATGAAGGGAGGGCACGAGACGAAGTTCGATTGAATCCAGTAACACTGTCGTAAGGGATCTATGCAAGACGCGAGACAACGCATGGTAATCTAATGTGAATTGCTGGGAAGCTGTTGAAGAATAAAAAGAATAAGCATCGTGTAGCACTGTGACAAAAAAATATTGAGATACGCAGCTTACGATAGATAACATGAAGAATAAAAATCGTTTAAATTGAGTTTTGAAAAATTTAATACCGTATAATGGAATCATAATCAGACATTTTAATAGATAAATATTCTTATAAGGGTTAAAATTTTTCATTTTAAAATTTGTCAATGATTTAAAAGTTCAATCGAATGAATAATTTCATTAATATTTAAAATCATCACTTAATATGTGCTATTTTAAAACAAATTTTGAAAAATTGGAGAATAATTGAAATTAATAAAGTATAAAAATCTGGTTAAACAACAAATTTTATAGCCGATGAAATTAAAAAAGAAGTTATAAGATAAAACTAAGATCATAAGAGTAAAGAAGAAAAACTAAAAAAAAACGAAATCATCATAAGGGGAAAGAAGCTTTAGGATTCAGCGACTGTAATATAAATATACCGTTCAACTCCAATCATATTTATGTAGTTGTTATATATACATCTTATAATATCGGCATGCAAGGGATGCGTATATACGTATACGCCTCACGTAAATCAGGGATTACGTAGCTAGATCGAATACCGCGCGTATGATACTTTACGACATTGGCCCCAAAGTATACGAGCGCGACGGATACACTTTTGGGATATGTTTCCGTCTCTCTCTCTCTCTCTCTCTCTCTCTCTCTCTCTCTCTCTCTCACTTCCTCTCTATTTCTTTCGGCGAGGCGCTCAGCATCTTATACTACAACTTGGTGCGGGCCAATTTTCCGCAAAATATACACTAATCTTTGTCGTTATCCCTGCGGATCATTGACTCGTTGCAGAACAGGATGAAAATTTATATCGATGACAGGGATGATGAACTTTGGCTTTATTTATTTTCGCACAAATGTTCATCACTGAATTCTACATTATGATTCAATCAATCTTAATTGTACAGTTTTTATAAACTTTATAAACTATTATTAAAATTAAATTAAATTTCATGAAGATTTATAAAAAAACCGACAGAGGCTATTCTGATGGAGCAAAGTATGGTCAACTGAGTTACGATTAAAAATTCAATTTAATCACGTGATTAGGTCTGGGATAATCAGAATGCAAGTCATGAAAAAAACTATATGAATGAGACTCACAAAAAAGTAGCAGAAAAATGCTCTCTTACCTAATGATAATGATTCACCCGCACGCAGGCCAGTTGTTCATTTAGATTTTAATTAGAGTCGTTATGCTAATTATGGCTCTTGTTTATACTGTCTCGCTGTTTTTGTTTTGACGCTTTCTTGCTTCGATATTTCTGCAAGTAATGAAAGCTAGTTTTTGTATTCATTTTTTATTGGGAACAAGTTAAATGAAATAAGCAATAAGAAATACTTCAAAAGTTCGAGTGGAAAAAATATTGATTCGTTCGCTAGTAAAATATAAAATCAATGCTATAATCCGAAGCCCTATTTTATTTCAACGTCCTATAAAAAGCTTTTTTTATAAGCTTGGCGAAAAACAATTATTGTCTAAAAAAAAGCTTGATGTATTATTTGAATCGTTTTCTTCTATTTTTCACTCTCTGCAAGTTGTATGCAGCATTTGTCCGACCTCGGAACTTTTATATTTACAATTGTGTGCTTGTGCACATGGCAGGCAAAACTTCTTTAATAATGCAACTTTTTATATTACACAAGCGTTCTAAACAAGCGGTTGTTCTCGAGATTAGACTCCGCGCAAAGATGCATTGTATCAGCACGCCTCAAGAAGAAAGGAGGCCACCCTCGTGCAAATATGGATCCTGTTACGATGTTTCTTAATTATTATTATTGCTGGGCGCGTATTGCCAACGTGCATAAAAAGCCCTTCGCGACAATAGTACAGGCTTGCTCGAGCACCATGAATTGCTAATCTCACATAACTACGTGCTGGTGGTATACGAGCTCTGTACAGTGGGCCTCTACCAAGTTTTGTCTGAACCGCGCGTTGGATATATTTCTCTTGATATAACATACCGAACAACAGCTGAGCACGAGGAGGACAGCTTCCACCTGGCTCGAAGATTTCACAAGTGGGTTCATTTATTACAGTAAGACTTTACGAGGTTTTTCTATAAATGAAACATTTTCTGCAATTGTACACTGGTGATGAGTTTTGTCATTTTTTTCAGTCGTGTTACAAAAATGTCATTAACTTTTACATGCACACAGAGCTACTACTTCAATAACATACCACATTAAAATACTTTGATCAATTTAGTCGATTCCCGGTGGTATACAATGACGTCTGCTTTTACTGCTTCTTTGCACTACTTGCGATTTAAGAGCATAATGCAAATACAAAAAAACCTTCGCTAATTAAGCCTCAACTCTGTTTAGTAAAACGGCGTCGACGTCGTCGTCGCCCTTTCGCAACCACTGGGGAAACTTTGGCTTTTTCATCCAATGCCATGAGTCTTATCGAGCGTTGAGAAAAAGAGAGACAGAGACAGAGAGAAAGTATAACTGCTGGTGGCTCAGGCTAATTTTCGAGATGGGAAATACTTTCGTGCAGTCGAATTTCCTTCGTTATATCGTGCGAATTAATCACGATTCATAGTCACTTGAGAGCTGCT
Organism: Trichogramma dendrolimi; assembly: GCA_034770305.1. Lineage (NCBI taxonomy): Eukaryota > Metazoa > Arthropoda > Insecta > Hymenoptera > Trichogrammatidae > Trichogramma > Trichogramma dendrolimi. Next base: position 1,126,367 of record JAPMIB010000051.1, read on the forward strand.
GCTGTTAAGTGTATACTTGCAGAATAGAACGTGCAAGCCAAGAGAGCGCACAGATTTCGTATTTCATTTCCAGACTCTGCCTTTTTTGTTTCTCCAACTGACCATGACTTATTTAAGTAATTGAAGGAGATTTTGAACTTCAGAAGCAGTAAGATGGCAAAGGATGTAATCGATAAAGTCGCTATTCAGCTTGATGAATTTAGCGAGAAGATTGATTATTTTTACCTCACCGTTTGATTTATTCATTAATATTTAGTTGAGATTATCATGAACAGATTATAACATATCATTATAGTACTATTTTATTATATTACTATTCAAAGTTGATAAAATTCTTCACTTATTAACTAGGAGTTTCGTAATTTATTCACATACGTAATGACAAATATATAAAAGAGAGTCGAAATGTTGGAGAACGACGAATCGCAGGTATAATTGGGGTAACTGTAACCCTGTCAGGTTTAAATTATTTTTGTGCATTTAAACACAGAAATAGTAGATTAAGTGCTTAGGTGGTGATAATTGCACTTACTCTGAAACTTTTTTCGCTTCAAAGGTGCGTATGCTATTTTTCATAATTCCCCTAGCATAAATTAACTTATTCATTTTGTCCGTCAGGATGAAAAAAGTTAGTTTCGGCTGGGGTAGCATAAATAAAATATTAACATACCAAGTTTAGCATCAATTGACATTAAATAATCAAAAGTGACAGAAAAATTTTTATTTTTACCAGAAAAGTTTTACTGTAAGATTCCATAAAATTCGAATGTTAAAATGCACGCGAGCATAGTGTCTCCAAAAAATATTTTTTATAAACCAATTATTTACAATTGATTAAGCTAATATAACATTTATTTGATGACCATATAAGTAACCAAAGTCAGTGACTTGTGAAAACTAATTCTTTGCAAGTGAAACAATAATTGAAATACGTAAAAATGAGGAAAAAGGGTAAGGGGCTGAAAGAGAGACGCAGCGATTCCAAGCTGGTGAAATTTCTTTGACGCAATTGAGTAAATATTTGACAAAGCTGTTACTGGCTAATGCGCAAGTTTTATTCTATTCCAGAGATCGAATGACGCCTGCTATTTTGGCGAGTGTAAGTCACAGAGCGGGGAATCGAAGAAGGCAAAAGCTTCATTTCAATTTAAAGTCGATTGTTTGTAAATTTATAGCTTTGAATCAAACAAAGTGCTAATAGACAAACGTTATGATTGTAAAGTAAAATTTATTTTCAGAAGATATCTCGAGAAAAATGAAAAATGTATAGAGTTAAATCTGTCACAATTAATATGAAAAATTCTTTCATTCTTTCATTCGCCCATTTAGATATCATTATCAAATTAATGCTTTTTTTTACTATCATAGGTGTGTATATGCGCAAATCCATATTTTTTTCTCCATTTCACGGGCTTAAATCAACACCCAAAAATTTTTCATGAAAAAAACTCTTGGAGTTTGACGTTTGAAATGCACTACCCTTTTTTCCACAAAAATTTACAACGCGGTTGTCATCTGGCATCTTATACAAATAGAAGCGCAACTGGCATGATAGTGAAAGAAAAAACGAGCAGGTTAACGAAGCGTCAGTTAATTGGTGGACCATCATTGGTACGGCAGTAATGTGGCTCGGATTTTCGTAAATTAAAAGCTGTGCAATTAGCCAGCTCAACGGAATTAAGCTTTGCTATGACCTGCTGCTGCCTATTTACGAGGGCGCTTAAAAGTCGCGGGTGAGTTTGAGCGAGAGAGAGAGAGAGAGAGAGAGAGTATCCAGATAGCATCAACTTACTCTACCCGAATTTTTTGTTACTCGCTCGTCTGAATACATGCGAGGCGGCGTTGCGACGCCAAAAAGGGAACGGTATACCATACTGCGCAAGTACTTGTAAGAACGAACGAGAGAGAGGAGCCATGTAAGAGAAAGAAAAGAGAAAAGAGAAGAGAGAAAGCTACAAAGCAATTATACAATTAGTTAAAGTATCTAGCCGCACGTAACGGCCCATAAAACAAACGTGATTACGAGGTGAGCAGTGCGTCGTCAGCTGCTGCTGTGTCAAACAGTAGTTTGTTTTTTAAAATATAGTTAAAGATTAAGCGCAAAAACGATGTAGCTTTCAAGTTTATTGTACGATAAACAATATATTTCACTCGTACCGAGGTTATCTTCGATACAAAATAATTATTTTTCATTAATATTCGAGTATTACCGATTGGTTTTGATGCATCGAATAGTCTCGATAATTCACCTTCACTCCAAAGCTCATCCGCGAAGGCCGTAAATATGAATACCGCAAATACAGTATTAGATCCGGGTAGCTAGACGAACATTATTCATGTGTCATTATTGCGTATCAAGTCGCGTATAAACAAATGTGTCTATCTCTCGTCGAGTCTGCAATACTTATAAGGCACAGCAGTACTGCTCCGACATGCTCTCTTTTTTCTCTGTGGTCCTTTGAATCACCCCATGCGTACATATATTCTGAAAAAGGAAAAAAACGTCGGCCAAGCCGCAATACTCGGCGGCTTGTATAACTCCGGACGTAACTTTCGTCACGCATGAGTGCCGAGGCACAGTAAGCTCGCATCATGGGCCAGCTCGTTTACCCGCAGCAGCGGCTCGCCTCGAGTGTCCGAAAGTCGATTTGGAAATTCGCGCTCCGCTGCCGCGCAGAGTTCTGCAAATGGAGAAATACGTGCCTGCATGCGCTACGCGGCCAGTGCATACGTATACTCGAAGGCAAAATTCGCGACCGATAACGCGTCCAATTTGTTTCGCCGCTCTGCTCGCCCGAGTATGCTGCTCGCATACGAGCTACACATACAGCGAATCCCCCTACACATCGCTGAAGATCAGTTCTCGACGAACTTTCTCGACGATTTAGTTGAAATCACGAATAGGCGAATCGCGCGACCAGCGAGCCAGCTCACCATTGCATTGCCCACCTACGCTTGTTGGCTCTGCTGCTGCCACGTTGCTCTGTACTTGTCTGATTTATATCGTCGAGGATGGCATTTCCACTGACCAACAGCCGTAAAGAATACAACATCGCTGGCCGTCGCTATTTCAGTTGGTATTCTGTTCAACTAAGCGATTCATAACAAAAATGTTTTCCGTTTCGCTGATTTTGTAAATAAATCAATTATATGCAAGTTTTTTGTGTATTAGAACTATTATCGATATTTTCTCAAGGGGCTATGAAATACACTTCGCAAACTGCAAAGTCGTTTGCGCACCACGTCTCAAATTTGCGAATCTTTTTGCTTTCAACAACAAGCCACGAGATGAAAAATGACAATCGCTTAGCATACATTTCATATGAAAAACTCAAGATACACGTACGTGAGGGGTTCTACTTTTATTACGATACATTTTTCAATAGAGCGAAACATTAATAAAAAACTCTAGCTTGCCGTGCGTATAAAACACTTTTTCACGTAACGACACGAGAGATCCTTTTAAAAAATGCGACACCCCTACACGTATCCTTCAATAAGTGATTTCGATTTTAAAACAGCTGCGAGTTGTGTGTTAAATTCAACCATCCTCATAAGTATGCATAATGCATTACTCTATAAGCGAGCATCATTGTATTCCTATTTTCAGGTGGATTTTTCATATGTATCATCGCTACTGCTGCTAGCTGGTCATGATATTCCCCAAGAAAAATTTATATACGTATACAGTATATACTGACATGCGCGCGAGCAGGGCTACGTGTAGGCGAGGGCACACGTGCACCAAAGTGAAAATGTATGACATGTGCACGTGAGGTGACTCGTTTTGTGCCTAGCAGGGACTATACTCTAAAGATTCTCATAAGTTGTACTGCGTGCCGACGACCACAAAACCTAATCTCTTCTCGATTTTTTGCGTGCGTGCCGAATTTGTTGCTAAGCTATACAACATTGCTAGTCGACATCAGAGAGAATGAAAAATCAAGTTTAGCTAAGCAAAGTTACAATATGCTACCGTGACTGATTTTACGCAATTTCCATCATCTGATTGCGATTCTTTCAGAGGTAAAAAAAATAGTGGCGATCTTTTCATCTTTAATCTCTAGAAGTCTTGTAAAAAATTTCAATTTTATCATATGAATTATGCCAATATAAAAGAATTATATCGCCGCTGCTTATGAGTAAAAACACAGTGACAAAAACTATGAAAAAAACTTTTTTATAAAATGCCGTGAAAAAAAACACACCTCATTGTAACGCCGTGAAGAAAAACACACCTCTTTGAAACCAAGATATTTTCGACGTGATTCGTTAAATCGTGATTGATGAGATGTCTTTTTCTTCACGGCGTTTAACAAGGTGTATTTTTCTGCACAGCGCATCAATGAGGTGTGTTTTTCTTCAGGGTATCGACGATCGTGTTTTTTTTTACGGCATTTTATAAAAAATTTTTTTTCATAGTGTATTTCACTGTGTTTTTACTCATAACAGCGGCGAATATATACCACAATCAATTTAAGCTATTTTTATTACTGTCTATTTCTTTCCTACATTTTACTCATATATTTGTCATACGCATTGGTTTATAATGTTTCATTGTAGGTAAATTTTACTGAACCGATAGTAAGGATGTATAATTTTATCCCAAATAGCTAAGCTAAGCAACGGGAAATTCGTGGCCAAGAGCAAAAACTTCTATAAGCTCGAATGTTACAAGCACTCGTCAAAATCGCACACTCGTACGGACTGTGTAAGCTCTTTCTCTCTTACTCCAAGTTCGCATCAAGCAGAGAAAAGCAGAGAGATAGACAGTAGAAAACGAGGCCGATTAAGCAATTCCAATTTCAACGAGTTTAATCACGAGGACTTACGATTCTATGTACCCTAGCGGCGTCGTTAGATGAATCCTGCACTACGAAGTTACACGCACACATTCTCTATACTTCTCCTTTGCACCTACGACCAAGAGTATAAAAGCTCTTGCATTAGCCGTCTATATGTACATGTATTATAATGTGGGTAAGGAGAAGAAGAAGGAAAAGAAGACAAGACTGAACACGCAGTCAAAGGGGGGGGGGGGGGCGACGAGTGAGCGAAATTCTGGAATGGCGCTGCATAAACAATACTAGGAAATTTGCAATTATGAATTTAGGACTCGCAAGTAGTAAAAACCCATAGGAATCCCTGCCTACAGTCACAGCTTTTCAATTTTGCTAGCACTTCTTTTTCTTGATAGCTTTTTTTGCTCTTGTACCGTGCTTGCACATCTGCAAAAGCTGAGACAGTTAGCTAGGAGTAGTAGCTTCAGAGCTAGTGTCTCATGCGTAAAAGTGGCTTATACAACATCAGATCTATCGGTTTGTTGAATATTTTTAGTTCTTTTAGTTTTTATCTTGTGCAAAATAAGATAGAGTTCGAGCTGCATTAATTATTTCTTGGAATTATTCTGAAATAGAATTTTCCTGATAAAATCAACTTGGTTTAAAGAGAGATTAAGAAAGCTTCTTAGTATTCACTGTTTTCCCCTGACTTCTGCACGTTTGCGCATTCACACAAATAGGCATCTTTATCTGCGTTTCAGCTTCCAAATATACGCAACATATATATATAGATCAAGCGTCACGTGACGATGCTACATACATACGCAAATCACATTTAAATTACCTAGGCTTGCTACCTGCTTGAGTATGTATATGATGGAACTTTGAGCTTCTGCTATTTCTTCGAGCAAGATACGAGATTCGGGCTCCTCTCTCTAAAAAGAGAAGGAGTGAACAGCGACAGAGATGCCAGTAACAGTAGCAGCAGCATAATATAGCTAGAATTTAAAGAAAGGGCAAACGCTACTGTGAAGATCAGTCGAAATTCTAATGCGAAGACAGAGAAAGAGTCACCCTCGTCACGCGCAAGAGCAACTCATTTCCATATGGGCTTTGGAACCATTTAGCGCAAACATTTTTCCCATTCGCTAAAAGCCTTTTTGAGACTTTCTGGCCGTCAAGCAGCTCGTCGATATGCCTCTAACTTACAATTTAAATAAAAGCAAACATACGTATAGATAGACTGCGCACCACAGACAGAAAGATATGCTCGGTTTGATGGCTGTGGTGGCGGCGACGTCTTATATACTCGCCGCGGCCGTTCTAGTTTGATATGTCAAGTTTACCAAAGCAGAATATCCTGAAGATGTGTATAAGATGTGAGAAGAGAGAGAGAGAGAGAGAGAGAGAGAGCAAGAGAATATTATGGAAACTGTGTATGTATAGCACGCCCGAAGTTTTACCCAACGATGTGGCGCCTACAAACGGTATGAAAATTCAATTTCACCAGAACTTTTGACGCAGCTATTGGAAACATTTTATTGAAATTAATTTTTTCTGACAAGCCAAGTTCACCGACCGCTATTATTTACGCCAAAATCAAAACCATGTTTGAAAAAAAAATATCATCTTTTACTTTCTCGCTGTCTGAAAACAAGGTAAATTTTAGAAAAATAAAACCCCACGAATTATACGAAGATATACGAAGTTAAGATGGCTGCGAGGCCGTCTCATATTGCTCATCCAGCGCGAAATTGACCTGAGCGATAGATGAAACTAGCTTTTGGATCCTTGAAAATCTTTGTTCATTGGAGTAATCCTGCAAGCAGTTATACGTACGGGTATATATACGTATACATGTTGTACATTCGATTGTCCAGATACTCGAGAAACACAACGCTTCAACACGTCTAGGATTAACAAACGAGGAGAAATTCTCTGACCTTTTGAGATACCGGCATTCCTCCTTTGTAGCGAGTAAACTCTCTGTCTGAGATTCAAAAGTTAACATCTGTATGGACTGGCGTGCCTCGCAATCTCTGTATACTTTCTTTGCCGACGTTTAACTTAGCGAGGCTCCAGTGAGAGAACCCTTCTGATCTTACAAGCCATCGTATTTTTTCAAACGAAGCATGGCAAAAAGTATCGTACACCAGCCATATGAAACTTGAGCCGAAGCAATCGTAGAGACGCTTAATAGGAAATTCAGCATGATTTAGCGAGACTTGATAGGGTAATTATACTGAGAAAAGACATACGAACTCGGTATAGTGAATGGATTTGGCGGAGGTACGTAACGCGTGTGCCTCGCTCAAGACGCGAGTAATTCATTGAGTAAGGCATGTGGAAAACGTCGGAGGGAGCCAGCAAACTGTTTCCAGGACCATCGAAAATACAACGGCATCGGTGCTGTGTACGCTGTAGGATATTCGCGAGTAGCGACGTTCGCGGCGATCACGTGCGCACTGCTTAAGGCGTGCACGCGGAGACGACGCGCACATATGCAGTATGCACACAGGTGTGTGCGCGAGTGTATGTGCGTAAGTGTGGGCACGGGACAGGCAGAGCTCGGCAAGCGAGCAGCGACCGAGCACGCCCCAGCACTGAGCATAATTTAACGCGATACATTGGGGTTATGCTAACTTGCTTAGCGCAACCTCAAATAGTGTATCCCCCGCCTCCTTAACGGTGCCATGCGACGCGAAGGCAGCAGCGGCAAGTACCTACGCACTTGAGCGGTACCCAGCTAGCTCTCGACTAGCGGTTTTCCTACGCATTTCCTGCGAGAAATTCCCGCAACGCTGCTAAATCGATGACATTTTCGTCCCGTGTACAATGTACGCATACGTATGCGCAAGGGCTGCCGTATACATGCATGATGTTCCAGGCACACGCGTACATGCACTTGTGCTCACCGCCAAGCCACCAAGCTCCCATCACTATAACTGCGTGCCTTTATATTCTCGAGGCAACTACCGGGTAAGGAAAGAGAAAATGTCGCACCATTCGCCAACAATTTACGCTGCCTCGAGCAAACTGATGCTAATTCTGCGCGAGAATTCTCAACGTCGCATCGCTTCGCTCTATCTAGCCACGATTCAGCCATATAAATATTTAACGATTCCATATTTGCAGTCTCAAAAATTTACTATGCGTTGCATTTTTTCCGCTTTGCCGCTTTATCATTGCAGCTGCTACATGGGCCGCAGTATCATGAAATTGTATTGATAATCCCAGCGAATGGCAAAGTCTCGGCGTGAACGGTGAGGGCCTATAATCATGCATCTTGATTAGTGTGCAAGCCACCTAAAGGTTTAGACCGCTCAGTGATCATCCCTGCAAGTCTCTAATGCTTTCGTTCAAGGTCTATACTACTGTAAACTAGCTCTTAGTCGCATGCCGGAGAGACGCCTCGGCCTTCCAGTCTCTTGGCTCCTTTGCGCCCTAAACTTGCTAATATTCCAAGCTCGACCATGAGCCCAGCAACGAAGGCATAATTCTCTGAGCGCTCAGCCATCGAAGAGATCAGCAGAATAACTCCCGGACCCGTTTAAAAATTGGATTAGGGCAACGATCGAGATAATTTGCATAAAATAATATTAGCATGAATTGTCTGGCCAAATGTTTTCTTGGACAGCACTACGATGCTTTCTTACTTTATCACATGAGGGTCTTGAAGTATATGTCTTGCTCGATTCAAAGTTACATCTCAATGAGAAAATTATTAGATGTTGAGCTCGTTACAATTTATTCAACAACGAGTGGTCGCTAATATGATACAGTTAAATATAAAATATGATTTTTGAGTTTTTAGTTTTGACAAGAGCGATAAAATATTACGAAACATTTATTATGAAAATGTAAGTATATGCTCCCAAGCATCGTACGAATAATTACTGATTATGTACGAGACAATTTTTCAAATCATCTACCTTCAAATCTTCTTATCTTGTTTGAATTTTACAATGTTAACTGATGAAAAATCAACCGAAGCTATTTGGAAGTATTATTTAGCGATTTGTATAAGGACCGACATAATTCGGATGAATAAATGTTGAAACTATAAAAATACGTTAGATAAAACAAAAAACACGTCAAGGGTTGGATATTAAGATGAGGTCATAGCTTCAAATTTTAAGTGCTTACATATAAAAGATCATGGATGTGTGACTGTGGCATTGGGCGCGTTACACGTAGCGAATTGCGAAAGAGAACCTCCCCAAGACTTTAGCAGCGGTGAGAATCGCACAAAAGCTCATAATGGCCAAGAGTTTTGAAGAGAGTGAGAAAGAGCGAGTGAGAGAGAAGGAGCGAAAATTTTGTGCCTCCCGCCAGTCGTATGTATATATCTATATACAGATTACTCCTTGCGCTCACCCCTCGTCGACGACCATGCATACAGCTTAAAAACAGAAGATTACGGCCAAGAAGTGCAAGCAAAAGAATAAGTTGCGCTCCTGCTACTGTCGCGTGTTTAGTGCGTCCATTGTTCTCAGACTTAGAGATTTTCGCGGAAAGACAGATAAGTAAGTTTAAATGTCATGACTGAAAATACATCTCGTTCATTTCACAGCAAAACTTACTTTAAAATTGCATTAAGTGGGAACGGTTTTATTAAAAAATTTAAAATATTTAAATTTGTATGAAAGGTATCTTTCATAATTTTTATTAACACCTTTGGCCATCATTTTTAACCAAGTTTCATTAACTTTTCAATGGAATGATTTTTTTCAGAAGCTGGCTTGTCGCGCAAATTCCATAAATATATATTTGTGCCTGTGTGTATATATATATATATATATATATATGTATATATATGTATATATATATATATATATATATATACATAGACATACATGTATATCGCAGGAAGGAGCCGATAGTCTAGGGAAGAGGGAGCCACCCCTGTAAAATCGAATTTCATCGCGAGAGCGTACAGGAGCCGAAAAGCCAGTCAAGCCGATAATTCAAGCTATTCTCTCCCTCTTTCCTATAATAATAATAATATATATATATATATATATACATACACACACACCCATATACTATACGCAACTTTAGGCAGCCCGCGCCAGAGGAATACTACGTAAGACGTATTTAGAGTCGAGTATAGGCTATATTGATATTGTCCGGATATCTTTGGGTTTGCCTGAGTCCGATTCACACCATAGAGTCCGTGAGCTATTCACGCAGACCACTGGGCATCGTCGCCAGTTCTACGCTACATCCGGCCGCGTTGGATACGATAACTGTAAAGTCACCATTAAAACAGAACGAGATGAATAATCAAGAGGAATTGTTTATTTGTGTGTGTGTGTGTGTGTGTGTGTGTGTGTGTGTGTGTGTGTGTGTGTTGTGGTGTGTGTGTTGTGTGTTTTTGGTTCTAACAGAATCTCTGAAACATTTGCATCGCTCTAAACAACTAATCAGTAGTTTTCAGTTACGGTTGAGCCACGTAAGATTGCATCTCGAAGTATCAGTTTTATGCTTATATTTTATCATACATTTTATCTTTCTATCTGCGACATTGCGCTGTTCCTTCGAGTTGAAACATGTTCAAGATGTCTGATTTCTGACATATTTAGTGCTTTGTGGATGATCATTGACTCTGGCCCAGTTCAAATCTACCAGAACGAAGTAGTAAACAACTACCCCTTTTCCGAAAGATTGGGTTTGCTCTAGAACTTCGATACTGTACGATTAGTTCCCATTGTTTTAAGCCACGAGGATCGAATTTCCAACTTTTTTAATTTTCATTTCATGTAATGCAATTGAAAGTACATTAATTCGGTATTTCAATGACAGTAAATACACTGCAGCAAATTAAAACTAATTCATTTGAGCTATTTGTCGTGGGATTAGAAGTTACAGCAACACCAGTTCAATAAGTATAATTCAATCAAATCTTTCCATCTTCTATTTCTATACTGTTTTATGAATTTGAAAAAAATCAAACCCTTAAATATTTCGAAAGCTTTGGCACTTGAAAAAAAATCAGATCATAATAAAGCTCTTGAAAACGTTTATAGTGCAGATCGCTATACTCAGCGTCCTTTCAAGACTCTTACAGCGATGAGGCATTAAAAAAATAAATAATACATTCTCACACAGAAAGTAAACTTTTATTAAGTTACGATAACCTTTACAATTTTTTAATTCTCAACGAAGTGTACGTGCATCTTCAAAGTATAAGAGCTCAAGAGGATTGCTCTTTTTCGCATATTCGTATACAGAAGGCTTTGCGAAAACGCAGCACACTGAAGGGGAATAGAGACAAATGGTCTTTTCATCTTCAACCGAAGAAAAAAAAGAAAAGATCGTTTAAAGGATTCTTCCGGCATATCGCGCCCACTGGTAGTACTGTACTACTACTCGCATTGGCTCCAACCCTCTGAAAAAAATGGAGCAAAGTATATGTGACTACGGGGGTGACGGGTAAGACAGATTCGACTTTGCAGGTTTGATAGCCAAAATGATGAAATGAGCTGCGCATAACGCACTGAAACTTTGGTTTAATTTTATTGGAAAACTGCACTTTCAGTATATTCAATCTTTCTTTAGTCAGCTATGGTCTAGCGCAATGGCTTGCCCTTTGAACCACCCCTGCAGATGGTTATCCCGGCATAAAATCTTTCTACTGGAAGCATCAAGACGACGCGCTCTGGCAGTCAACCAAGAAGCACTAGCTAATGAATACCTTTGCTTGGGAAAGGAATAGCGGCAGCAGCGACACGAGCGAGCTCCCGCTAGAAATAAAACGCAAGAGGCTGGATAAGACACCACAACGGAGTAAGCGAGCAATGCTCGACATCTTATTATGGTTATCATTATGATTATCTTGATAATGCGTTCTTGAGTCAAGGTGCACGCAGCAAAATTATAATGCCGAGACCGAAGCTGCACGATTCAATTATGTAGGAAATCTCGCTTTTTGACATTCAACTCTAGCTGAAGGATAATGTAATTTTTATGAGAGAAAAGCCACATTGGAAGCTTATGAACTGAACAAATTCAGAAGGAGATTCATGATGATTCCTCGGGGACATCAGCAATTCTAAATAGATAATTAATGCAGAGTTGAGTAGGAACTTTTTTCCTTTCTTAAAATAAATCATGCTGTAAACTTCGATATTTTCAACTACTTTAAAACTTATTTTTATTTATTATTAACTTTGATGAATAAGTTGAATGAACATACGCATGTTTAAGTGGGGATTTATTTATGAAAGAACGAAATTTCTCGTAAGCTACCTGTAGAGCCAATTTTGCGGAATAATTCGTAAATTTGATGCGACAATGGTGCACAAATTAGTATAAGAACGTATACGTATTTTATATACATATATTATATATATAGCCATAACCAAGCATGTGCACGTATAAGGCATATCTTCTGTGTCAGCGACTGAGCGTTTGATGGGTTCACGCAGTCCTCGCTCGTGTAAAACTCACCTTATGTACGGCTACATATTTATATATAACCTATTCTAGTAAGGGTGTACTGCTTTGTACCATCAGGGTGATTAAATTGTCGTATTCTCCTACATGAATATATACGCACTTATACTAATGTATAGCTTGACGATTTTAAGGAGGAAGTTCTTACACGTATCCCAGGCATCTGGGTAGTAATGATAAAGCATGCAAAGATAAGTAACAACAATCTTTAGAAAATCAACTTTGAACTATTGTTAAAATTCTGCATCTCTTTTTAGGATTTTGAAATATTTAAAAAAGAAATTTGTGTAAATTAAACATGTTTTTTAAGTTATTTTGAAAATTTTATGAAAATAAAAATGTGATAATTAATCATTCCGTAATTATACAATGAATGAGACCTCAACAAATTGCAATGAATATATAAGAACGAGTTTCACTAAGAAAAGAGTTTCAGATTCAGCGACTAAAGCACATAATCAGCATAGCAAAGAACTGCGTGCATAAATACACAAATGTAAAGGAACGAAGCAGTATTTTTACGATATTATTTATGATATTAATTTTGGCCCCAGGGTGCCCGCTGGGAGTTATAAAGCGGCCTAGGCACCGAGTTTCCTGCGTGATATCATTGTCCTTAGCTGTGAGAAGTAAAAGCTCGCATTGCTTTGCGCAAGAAAAGGGGTCTTTTTCAAGAAACCTGAATAGAGAAGCTTTCCAACTACTCTGCCTTGCAAGACTGTTGGAAAGCATTACAAGCGTTGCATGCGACATTTTTACAAAGACAAGCCTCTTAGAACGCTTCTGTGTTTTTGGCTTGCACTTGAAAATAATAGATCTTGGACAGGAAGTTCTTTTATTTAGTTCGTACCACTTGCAATTTAGATATCACATTTCCTATTGCTAATACTGCAAATAAAAGTATTAAGTACTTTTACTAAAGATGAAAATTGCATTTTTCTGTTCATTTAACAATCAAGTTCGTATCATACATGGAACTAGGTATTAATCAGTTCTTTCATTAATCTTTAAAAATTTGATAATTCAAAAATATTTATATGAAAAACTAGAATACTTGATTATTTCATGAAAATGACCGAGATATGAAAATTCGTTTAAGAAATCTTAGAAACTTGAACAGAAAAAACTGACGTACTAGAAAGCTTAAAATGGTAGCAAAATGTTCACGTCAAAGACACCTGAAAAGAGGAAGATGATCTCTCGCCCGAAGGCAACATCAGGTTTTTCTCCTACTGCGAAAACCGCAGGGAATAAGTAATATTTAAAGCACGCCCGCGCATTCTCAAATTACTTTGCAGCCCTCGGCGGGCGGGAGAGCAGCTCAGTGAAGAAGGCAGCAGTGTGGCATACCCAAGAGGCGACAGCTCGTACGGAGATAAAAGACTCGTCTGCCGTGGTTTTTGGTTCAACCTAACGCCCCCGCGCGCACCCGCTCACCGGTAAGAAGGGCATTAATCTCGGCAATTACGTCACCTCTATTTATGCACTTAGCTCAACCTTCCGCTAGGCTTGCGCGTCTGCCAGGAGATTAGAAGTCGCAAGCTCCCATGTTTCCTTCTTCTAAGAGAGAATTTAATTTCTAAATAAAAAATCAATAGCGTGGATTAAAAAGAGAGCTGAGATTAAATTTGGAAGTTTTTCTAGACAATGAGAGGGCCACAGAACGTTAGTATGAAACGTCCATATGACTCGTATGAACAACTTCAGGCTATTCCAACGATTATAATGACCACTAGTTTTCTCGCGCCCACCTTCAAATACTTGAGTTCTATAGGTGGGATACATGAGATCCGCGTTTCTCTGCATCATATCGTAACGTTTGTTGGTTTTGTGGTTCACCATAACTTTATAACCCATTCTCATTTTACGAATAGGAAGCGCAGCTCGAGCAAACTTAAAAATTACGCTGTATCAACAAAAGTTTAGTTGAAATTTTTATTTTTTCACTTCGCTTTCATTGGTCATCTATTAGAATATAGTCCATCAGGAGCTTATGCTTGTCTAAGATGTATGAAAGATGCCGATCTAAAGCCACTTGAAACACAGAGAGATGCTGGCAAGGGTCGATTTGTTTACCCTTTCTCCTTTAGGCGCTTACTGCGCGGGAAATTTCCGTGGAATCTCTCGAAGGATACTTTAACGGCCATATATACGAGCGTATTCCAAGGTTTCAGGATAATCCTAGGACTTCTTGCAGTAGCATAGTTTATCTGCCAAGTCAGTTAATCCTATACTATTAAGCTAGGTGGTATGTATATACATTTCGTATACCACGCGCAGGCACGATCAAAGCAATACTATACAACTAAGCTCCCAAGTAGAAATATTTTCGCTTTTTTTGTCGATTTTGTGTTTAAATGCCACCACTAAACTTATGACATAAGAAATTCGCATGAATATTCTTCGATTATACATTTTTTAATATTCTATTAAGAAAATTCGCCGTTGAATTTATGATCATATAATTAAGTTAGCAGAAAATTTAATAGTAAGTGGATTAATCATCCACTTATATGTGTTTAACACCATCTACATAAAATATTTGCTAAAAATAAAATGCCAGTTATATAATTAAAAATACTGTCATTAAAAAAATATGAAAAACTTAAAAAAAGCAAATCGGTATAACCCAGAAGCTTGGAAAACCGCACAATTAAGCGAGCTGGTAGCAGCAGCAGTGACAGCATTATAAGCAGAGGCAAGGGTCACAGAGCAGGGCTATATCGAAGGTGTGTGCATGTGCCAAACCCAAAGCCAGTCTAAGCGTACCCGGGCGTCCGGAAGACGACGTCTTGCGGCGATGGAAGCAAAGTTTGCGTCGAGCCCATCTAACCAGTCTGGGCTCCGCTCGATTTGAATTGAATCTGCGGTCCATCTTTGCTCTC
Organism: Trichogramma dendrolimi; assembly: GCA_034770305.1. NCBI lineage: Eukaryota > Metazoa > Arthropoda > Insecta > Hymenoptera > Trichogrammatidae > Trichogramma > Trichogramma dendrolimi. The sequence goes on from JAPMIB010000051.1 coordinate 1,141,491, forward strand.
TATATTACTAGATCCAGCATACATAGAGGGAAGCAGAGAAAGGGGCTAAGGTGTGCGCTGCAACTATACTCGCATACACACATAGACTCCAGATGGGCGCACTCAGGTCAAACGCTGTGGTCGGCTACACAGCTTGGACTTGGCTGCCTCTCACTCCCTCCGCATCTCTCGCTCTCTGTCTCGCTCTTTCCATCTGCCAGCGATGCTTTCTCGAACCCTCTCTCGGTGTCTTTGGTGATTAACGAGAGGTCAAGCAAAGAGCGCACGCGTCTCTCACAAATACTCGCTGCCACCTCGCTTGCTTTCTCTGAAATTGAGCTCCGGCGCCGTACTCGATTGAGCTACGGATGAAGAGAGATTGAGCCAGCATCGCCGTGGTGACGCGTTTGAAGTAATTTGCAGAAAGAGAAATTGTGGTCCGCTCATTGGAATCGAGCTCGTCTGGGTGACCAGGCTCCACATTCAAACTCTAAGCTCGCTGTACAATTTGTGTTGTAAATAGTAACATTTTATAAAAGTAAATGTTAATACTGAACCACATGATTGAAAGATTACCTCGGACTTTCTTCATTTATCGTGGTCCACTCATAATTTTGTGATACATTAAAAAATAATTCATACAATTTCAAGAATAAAATGGCTCAAGAAAATTAGAAAAAAACTAAATTGCATCAGACAGAACTCAACTCAAATGTTTGCCACGAAGAAAGTTTATTAGGCAATACACCAGCAGCTCTCTGTGTCATAATTTATTGGTGGACGGTATACGGTGTTGGACTGCGTATAAGAAATGAGCACCTATTTCCCACACTACAAAGATGTACCACTTTATCGAATTAGTCAGCAGCTAGTAAAATGCTACACCTCGTAACATAAACTTGTATACTCAAGAGCTTTCGGGTTCCTTGGCTTACTATCTAATTTGTACAACCGGATACGTAACTTTTTGGACTAAAAGCTCTAATGATCGAAGCTTTGAGATTTTGTCTCGTGGGAGAAAAATAGCGTCACATGTATTCTAAATTATATGGACATTTATTATCGGAGAGAGCTGCGAAACAATTCTCCCTTTATGAGGGTACCGCTTTTGGTCTTTTTTTATACGTCAGAATAAAGAAGATAGCTTTAAAAATCGGAACGTAGCCACCAAGAAAATATCTTGCAGACCATCATTCCAGACAACAAAACATTGAAAAAAAAAACAACGCGTGAAGGGTGAAACAATTCGTGAAGCGAATTTCCGATCAAAACTCAGAGTGAGCAGTTCGGTAGCAATTCAAAGTCCCGAAAAAAATTTTGTTTGCAGTTACAAGGCTTTTGCTTTCGTTGTACATCGGACGAGTCTTCTTTTTCCTTTTTTTCGGGACCAAAGCATTGTTAATTCAGCGTAGCGTATCAGTGACTGTGCGCGGGTCCGACGTGAATGGCGCATCCGGCGAGGTCCACGTTTCCGGTCCAGTCCAGACCCCATCATCGTACCCCCTTCCGTTCGCCGGATTCGTATTCCCCTTCAGTTCTCGCCGATCGGAAAGCGCGAAAGAGAATAGCCACTACTATTATGCAAGAGCAGCCAAGGGGCGTCGTCGTTGACGTCGCCCTTGTTATCGGCTGATGCTCTTCTCTCGCTCGGCTAATTAAGATATTGATTCTTATTGTGCAATACACATACACCTCCAAAACATATTTACCGCAGTGATGCTTTTGTAACAGATCTTGGAGCCTCGGGGTTTCAGCCTCAAATATCTTGAAAACTTTTAATCGTGCAACTAATTCTTCTTCCAAAAATTGAATTACATCTTTCAATATTAAAACGTATGAAAATCGAAGTTAAAGCTGATTAAATTTATTTGAAAATCAATAGCAATAATAAATCGCTTAGAATTTTATCTTATATACAGTGGAAAATATATCTATAATGGGGAAAATAAATTATTGTAACGAGCTGTGGCTTTGAAACAACCTCGCTGGCCTGATAAATATATTTATGGGCAAACGAGCTTGCGTACGTATAGTAAAGAGAGCAAAAGCTCGAGGTGAAAAGACCGCTTGTAGCCGGTTGAGGTACAAGCGTGCAAAAACGAAATCGGAGAAGGACTGCGTTAAACGAGAGGCCAAGGTTAATTATGAGGATTAATCTTAAGTCTCTGCAAAGTCCACCACTTGTAGAGCCTGAATGAATGAACAAGCCATCTTTACTGTTTTCACTCTCGGAGAATGCGTGTGTTCTGCTACGTGAAAGAGCTGGTTTTAGGACAATGCTGATTACATCAAGTACGCGGGAATAAAATCCTTAAACAGAGATTTAACGATATTACATGTCTACCGAGAAACTGTCATTTTGAGTAACTTGAGCGTCAAATTATTCATATTCAAAAATTAGTACGTGTTCTGTAAGTATTCAGTGTAAAACAAATTTTAATTTAAAAAATATGGTCACCAGAGGTAAACTTTTACATGTTCATTTGACGGGCTACAACTTTGTTTGATAAGATGGTACCTATTACTATGGAGTTTCTCTACGCGTACGAATCTGAGTCAAATGAACAATATACCACTGCCGCATATGATTAGTATGAATTATTCTATCAAATTAAACGAACCATTTCCATTGACCTATTCAGTCTCGGTGCTTACTTGATGAAATTTATTACTGAATGTAAAAGAGTACATTTGCAAGCAAATATGTATAGGTGCTTGTAGGATATACATATTGGGGCATAGATAAAATTGAATAACGCGAGTCACTCGATATTTATCGACACGGTGTATAGAGAGGTTAAAATAACGCATCTCCATCCCCCTGTGATTGCGCATTTTTCCACGCGCGCGCGAGCGAGCATGAGAGAAAGAAAAAGGCAACGAATGTAGCATAGCAGCGTATGTAGAATCGCATCGAGAGGGGTTGCGCGAGCGAAGCTACAGGTGTCAGTGCAAAGAAGAGAGTATTTTTCAGAGAGAGAGAGAGAGGAAGAGAAAGAGCAGAAGAGCAGCACGTTATAGAGTGAGAAAGATCGAGAGACATAAAGAGAGGTATAGAGAGGTAAAGCGGCAGATAGAAAGAGAGAGAAAGAGATAGCACGCATAGACATGTATAAGCGTGCCATGGTACCGCACGCACGTTGAATTCGTTAAACGTTGCCGCTCGTGCGTGAAATGCCTCGATATTACTTGTTTTATTTTGACTCGTTTGCGCCGGCCAATTTTATCTTTTTCCTGCACCCATGACTCGATGTATATACATATGCAATAGACCCTCTAGGTAGCAGCTAAATAAGCTACGTGTAAATTGGCCGCGGGCTACGTGAAAGCACTCCAGTGCAATAGGCAGAGAGACGTTTATGATAATTAGGAAAGGGAGCGCTCACGTGTGTGATTCTAATCATAGCGTGTATGTACTCGTATAAATCTGCCCGATTTAATAGCTCTATTAGCCGCGTATGTGATGTGCTTTTTTCAGCAGGATCTCTTACCGCGCGCACAATGCAGGGATAAGCATGAGGGATACGCGCTATAATCCCGGATAATACTCGATACCGCAGTTTTTTTTGCTTCAAGAGATTCCATTCCAGTGTAGAGCACGCATCGATATGAAGCTGCAAGAAGCGACATGTTTATCGAAAAAAAATAGCACGAAAGCTCTTGTATCTCGCACTATTCGAGACGTCTTTTTTCGAAAGAAAAGAAAAATAATTTACTTATATCGACCCGTCTTTTCTGAGGGGTCTCCGAAAATATCATTAGTCGAGACAATCGAAAACCTATAAAAGATCTACTTCTCTTCCGAAGCTCTCAGCGAGCCAATTTAATTAATAATCATCGTCCTCCTCGCGCTATGCTGCAGAAGCGTTACGGCTCACAATGTCGCAGCCCGATACTCTATATCTCTCTCGTTCTCCCTCTCCCGCAGAATTAATCCATAGCCCGAAGATTAACGAGCCCAGCAGCAGCAGCAGCAGCAGTAGCGAAAGCAGAAGCAGCATCTCTCGTGCTTTTACTCCTCGTCGTGCGCCACCTTGCTTCTGCCACCGCCGATACCGAAGGAGAAAGGTTACCGCCACCACCATCTCTACTGCTGCTGCTACTGCTATTGCTATACTGTTCTAGCCGCAAGTCTTGCTACGGCAGTGCTTGCCAGTTTCCTTCCCCAGTCCCTCCTTCCACCTCCAGCAAGAAATTCTCTTCTTCTTCTGCTGCTGCTACCGCGCGCTGTACCCGCATTAACGCAATTATGAATTTGTCGCGTGTCGTGCGTGTTGCGTGTGCAACGACACAGCCGGGCACCTGATAATACAAGATGTCGCCCAACTACTGCTCACACAGATGCTACATTCAAAGCACGCATACCCTCCTTTCGTCTTGGTTTCTCTAGTACGTTAGTAGACGAGTGGCGCAAGTGTACATGCTTATGCCTGCCAGAAACCCTGTGAATGGATAGCGTATACCGGAAGCTTTTGTCGCGGAAAGAGAGATATGCTCTCGCTGTTTGGAGGTGAAAAGAGCAGCGTTCACGTGAGCCAGATAAGGTTTTCAGACAACTGACGCGTTTGCTGACAAAGTGACGCGTGCAGCCTATCTTTTCTCGACCTTTTCATCCCTCTACCGAGACAGAATTCTAAATTGCGACACGCTCGTGTTTACTTTCAAAAGAGCCAGTTGGATTTTTACTTTTTACTTTTTTTGCTTTCAGTTTGAAAGTACCTATACCTATGAAGTCAATAATATTTCGGGTAGTAATATTCAATCGAATTTCACGTACTTTCGAACATACGAGCCATCAAATTGCAAACATTATCGAATTCGCTTTCTCATCATAATCAAAGATACTGTAAAAAATATACGATACAGCATCTGTATAATTTTACTGAGAAGACGTTTTTCTCTCTGTAAATCTTAATTACATCCAGCACAGCTGGATATTAGAACGCTTTTCTTTATTATCTTTTTTCGGCGACATAAAATTGTATCTGTGGGTATAAAAAGTCAGCGGGGCTCCTATAAAAGCACTTTTAACAATCTTTGCGGACATGTTTCTTAAAAAAGCAAGTTCAAAAAATGCGCGTGTGGGATCGCGCAGAGCCGCGCTGGGTGATAATACGCGCTCGTAAAGCAGCTTCTTAACCATTGTTTTAGGTGCTTACTCTGCACTTGCCCTCTGTAGCCCAAGAGAAAATCAATCGGTGAATCAGCCAAGGGGTAGAGTAGAGAGTGGTGGGTAGTAGGCGCGCACAAGCGCGCGCCCACCGAAAAACGGGTATGGTTATACTATATATGGAAAGTACAGGCGGACCTAGCGAGCGAGTTAGCCCTTAATATCATAAGAACCGGCTTGGACCAGGGCAAATATACCAGGACGAAGCCCGTTTTAAGCACTGCAAGAGCCTCTGCTACTCTCTACTTATTGTAGCCTCTCTTCGTCTAGTTGCTTTTTGAAGACTATTATTACTAACTAATTGGGGGTTTAATTGAAACGTTGGCCATTTGTGCCGAGTTCTCCGCATATTCCAGCTACGATTAAAGCTAATATATATCAGTATCACAACAATTGTTTCAATCAATTAAGAAACATGAACGATAAATATTTTAGAAAAATTACTATGGAAATAATATCAAACGTTTACGTGAGCGTATGAGTTTAAAAAAAATTCTCTTTCATCGAATGAATCAAATGTATTTTTCTTCTATTAGCTGAAAAAAGCAGACAAAACAGATTTACTATCTAATTTAAAAATTTAACTCATAAATCGTAAAGGCCACGATATATTTTAAAAAAAATGCATTACACTGTAATCTCTTGCGATCCAGTATCTGCACATTTCAACATTACTATATCTTTTTTGGCAGTATACTGCATCGACGCGATTTATTCTACACCGTTATCCAAGAAAACGTTTGAAAAATTTATGAAAGAAGACGCGATCTGCCGTCGAAGCGAGCCGCAGTCATCCCTCATGCACATACTCGCACTCTGGCTCTTGGCTACGTAACGAAAAGACAAGGCATCGCTTTACTCTCTGCGCCCTGCGCCTCCAACCCCTCGGTAGCTACCCACATATCAGCCCTTTATTTCACTTATATTTATACGTACGGCGAACAGACTAGAGAGACTCTCGTCTATGTGAGTTCGTTTGAAGGTATTAAAGGGGAGCGCTACAGCGACGAGATCCCTCTATGCGTGATCTGGATACCCAAGTCTCTCGCTTGCTGCCCCTTCAATAGACGAAATAGTGGAAGGTGCTGCTTATCGCGTGTTGCACGCTCCTCGGAATAGAAATCAAATAGGCTTTTTCTTATATACATATATGAGAGTCCCGTAGTAAAAGAAAAGAGCCAAATGAAAATGGATCAAGGAAAGACTCGCCTCGACGAATATTGATGGATTCGACGCCGCAGTCGAAGCTCACGCGGACGTACTATGGTCTGCAGGCTCTTCCTACCTAATTCAAATTTCCTCAAGACAAGAGAATTTTGCCTTATTAGCTTTCTTGGCGATGAAATTGCAAAATGTATTGAAGTTATCCCCAGGATATGAATTTTCGAGGACGATAAATATATCCTTACAAATGCGAGCCACTTACATTGATAACACGACGCAGCGCTACTTGAACGTAGGGAAAAAAGTCGAGTGTGAAATGTGTGCCAAAGAAAAGCATAAATATACTTCCGCAGTCCCATTACTATGCTCAGCTATGCCGCAAGCTCGTATCGGAATCGATCGATGCCTCAAACTTACGATATTCAATACGGGCGTGGATAAAAAAATACTGCGGGGAAAATGGAAAATGAAGCTGGCTCCCATTGGCACAAGGTCGGCGTTGACCTCTTGAGAAAACATTTTTCCCCTTATACGCGTATTCTCTTATTATATACGTAGTAGCCGTCGTTTGTTTACCGACGCTGCCACGCTTTATACATGTATCTACGAGAGAAACTTTGCCATGCGCGCTCCATGCGACAAAAGCCGCCTGCGAAACACAGCCAGCAGTTGTTGCTTTGGGCTAGACAGCGGCTAACAATTTCTCAAACCTGCCCGATCTACGTCCTATGCAAAATCAATCACGCTCATCCCACTTGAGCGCTACGCTTGCGAACCAATAGCTCTCAGCCAGCCACGTACGCGCGCCTTTCCAAATCTCATATCCAAGTCAGCCGCCGTCGCTGTAATTCAGCTTTGAGGTATGAATTTCTCGCGTCGTTTTCATGCGGTCGAAGCATATTTCGTTCGCACAGTGCCAAGAGCAATTCCATTAGGGGGGGCAAAACATGTTTTTCACTTTTCGCAATGTCTATTACATCTCGAGTTGAAAAGTCGAGAAATATTTGCGATATTTTAATTCACGAAAATTTAGTATCGAGGCACGAACTTAATTGCAAAGACATTTACTTCGCCAACAATTATTCATTTAATCAAGATTTGGTTCGTGTACTCTTTTCTGTGTACAAAATTTGAGCATGTTGAAAAGCTGATATTTTACACCTCTAGAGAGAAAAAGATACATCAGACTTGCTGATTTTTGTCTATGACGTCAGTAGTAGATAGTGGATGGAGGACAACAAGCCTGTTCAGTTTTTCTCTTGTTCGTTGTATATAGTCCGTCCGAGGCTCCGCACATATGCTAAGCCTTAAAACGTGTAGGATAGTTTTTCCCAAGCTAAAAGAGATGCCGAGCTACATAGTGCCTGGTACAAAAGTGAGAGATGTTTATCGCGTAGGCCAAGGCTAACAATACCCGAGCCACACGTCACAAGGGTGTGTAGTTGACGCGTTTTAGCATATGTGTTTTTCTACATGGTAATGCGGACATGCTTGCGCGCCGAACTTAAATTGAAACTGAAGCCAAGCGCCCACGTATAAGCTATGTGCGCCTATTTTGCATGAATTATTCCTCGCCATTGCAAAGCGAAGCGACAAGAATCAGGGTAAAAGTAAATTTGGAAAATAATATTCCAGCCCTGAGATAAAAGTAAAGAAATGTGGCAGGAAGGCAAAAATAAAGCTATTACCTGACAATAATTTCGATGTTAATGACGCATTCCCGATGCGTTTATATTATTTCCTCGCCAACCCCATGCTCGACTTGCACACACTACTGTGATCAGTGCCAGCCACTCGAAGAGTGCATTCCATCGTGCATGTTTGTCTACTCTTCCTTTGCATATATGATGCAGAAGTCTTCTCATGGAAAATCCTCACGTTAAAACAATAAAAATACTCAGCAAAGAATTATTCATCGCGTTGAAACGCGTCCAAGCGAATCTTCCAAGCTCGAGCTGCTTCAGAGTACCCGTTTTGCCAGCATGATTCGCGTAAATCTCTCTTTCCTTTGTTCATGGTATTTTTCATTTTTTGTTGCGTTCTTTTAAAAAGCTCACGCATTCCTCGATCTGGTAAACAGCGTGCCGCAACTTGTTATATATATATATATATACGTTACAACATATAGGAGCATGCGTGCTTTGTGTATGATCCTTTATATAGAGAGCGAGCAGCAGCGCGATGCCTCCCCGCGATGCGGTGTACCACATGAGAGGCAATAAAACATTTATGGCTTGTTTACAGAGAGAAAGAGACAGCGAGCGAGCAAGAGAGATACCTATATACACGAAAAAGCGGCCTGTATAACGGTGCCCGTACGATACAAGTGGATCCTGTGTATATAGTGGGAGCGACTATGAACGTCCGCGTTAAGCCAGCGGATACATGGCTCTCGAATCATAATCTTTACGCATCCCACAAGCTCGACATAATTTATCAAGCCGAGCCTAATTTTCTCGCTCGTTTTCTTCATATTATGGCTCTTATTGTTATAGTTACACTTGCTTACTTTATATTATTACACATCATATATACATATAGCTTTTGGCATGCATTATATTTTACAGGTGGCCAGCTATTGTAAAAGCTTCGAGCGCCTTAAGTGGACAGGTATTATAAGCTCCAACAATTAGTGGATGAATTTTTTATCGTCTACTGCTTGTCTTTTCATGCAAGTATTACTCATTTATTATAACGCCTGTTGACATAACCCTTGGGCTAGGATGATTTTATGGCAAAGACATCAATAATTGGTATAGCTCTGAAATTTATTGACTGAAAAAAACATCCACAGTCATCCTCTCATAAAAAGGTCATAAATAGTTTGCATGATCAGCTTTTCGAGATTGTGATTTTACGTTCTCAAGTCATGATATTGCTTATTTAGTAAGCCGCAAATTTTAAAATTATGTTATTATCTTATAATTCCTGTTTAAACAAAATTAAATCCTCTCTTAGAAAAAAAGATGGACAAAAAGTTTCAACAGTTCAAAAGTGTTTTAATTATTTGATAGAGTGGCGCAGAATAACATATAAGATTGTAGTTTATTGACTGTATGTTGTATGTTTTAATTAGTTCCCTATAATGGGCATGAGAGGATCATGAAAAAAACAGACTTCAGAATGCGCTCAACTCGTCGTATTAATTTTGGATGATCGTATGAGATTATCATTTCACTTTCCATAATATGTAAGGTTAACAACCATGTAACCAATTATATTTTTTTAAATACAAACTTTTTAGATTGGTCATAGTTAGAAAAAGGAACATTTCTACGGAAAACTACTTGAAGATATGCTATTGATCCGAACATTGATCAATTGATAAACTACCTACTTTGCAGTAGCAGATAAAAAAACGGCAAACTGTCGTAGCATGCTTTTACTTCGTTTACTACACCATTCTTACTCTGTTTAATAATTACTCTTAGTTGTGAAATAATTTAATACAAACTTTTATATCAAATTCGTACGGTTATTGCATATTAAACTTGAACGCAGAAAAATTGTGTTGGAAGAACCTGATTTTATAGAATGTATAAATTTTTAAAATAAAGATGATGCATACGTGGAAATCTGTTTGTTATAATTTTTGCTTCAAAAACAATACATAAAGATTTTCACGCAAATTTTTTTGTGACAATCATTGAGTGAGCCAATAGCATTAGTATGAGTCATTTGTTTTATTTTATAGTAAATGTTCCATATAAATGAAACGAGTTTGAATATAGATATCATCCAAACTTAAGTTGTAATGAGATGCCGCAGGCTTGGGTTCTAATCTCACTGAGTGCAGGATCATTTAAGATTCATTGACAAGGTGCAATTCGAGTCCGATGCAGGGGTTGGATTTCACTAAAAACTCCAAGCCACTTGAGGTGCTTGTATGTCGGGTAATTTTTTCGCCTCGTCATAACTATAGGGACATCAAAATTATGAAAAACAAAAACCCAAACAAGTACTGTGTCAAATTGATGATCACTACAGAGATACTTTGATGGCCATTTCGATTGTATACAATTGTGATTTCAAGATCAATAATAATATTTCAAATTATATTACGTCACCCATGCGAGAAGTTGAAAAAATGTCAAAGCTAACCCAAAAGGCTCTTAGGCAATTTTTATTTTAAAGTTCTATAGATTACCATACAGCTTTTTGGAGAAATACTCAGTGAAAGTTACAGAAAAAAGGTTTGAAGATGTGATTTTTAATCTTGCTTCGTCATTCCCTTAATGATGCAAAGAGAATTACAAAACGGATTCTACACATAATACATGTATAAATATACATTCTCTAGGTGAGTGCAAAAAACCATGAGAAGCAGCAATACCACCACCAGCTACATCAGGTACGCCTGAGCTTTTGGCCCTTTATTGCTGAACGTGCGAAAATTGGATCTATTACGCAATAGCCGACAGAAGCGAGAAAGCTTCTCGCGTATGTATATACTCCGGCTAATCAAGGAGGGCATTTTTAATTAAATAACACTAATCCTGAAAGGAGGTCCCTCTCTCGTGAGCGCCAATACTATCCTTTTCCTCCTCTGCACCATCTCTTTAACTCTCATGCTTTCTCTCTCTCTCTCTTTTCCTCTCTTGCAACTGTGTGCCTACTCTCTTTCATTCGCTTCGGTTATATATGTACATAGCTACGATTTGCTTTACTCTCTCTCTTCTCTCTTCTCTTTTAGACTTCGAATTGTAATTAACATTTGGTTCTCCCATTAGTGTAATTAAAGTGCCATTCCATAATCTAGGAGGTGGAGGGAGATGTACCTTATCTTTCAGACCCCTCTCGCAGCAGCAGCTCTTCTCTTTCTCTCTAAGTCTGTAGAGTGGGTGTATGTGCGTGTCGCTTGAAGACTCGTTTTCTTCAAATCGTTATACCCTTGCCTTCTACTTTATACTTTCTTATTACTAAAAATATTTTCTTGTTTTGGCATCTTTAACTCATAAAAAAAAATTTTCACGATACTGTAGCCAAAACTAAATTTTTCGGCCCTGAAACCAAAACCAAAAAGCTAATTCCTGCTGATGGATTCATAAAAAGTATAAGTATACACATTTCACATCCACTGATAATTACGCGTGCTACAAGGCTTTCGAGTTTTTTGTTTCCTAAACACGTGATCTGCCATCAATAAAAATATTTGTTTGACATTTTTATCTGAAAGGACATCGCAGTGGCAGGGAATAATTAATAACTAGCGCTTTACCTCACTCGCTCACGCTGGTTCGGTTTTCAGATTATTTATCAAAAATTTGGGAGGATGCAGATTTTTTAAAAGATGTTTTTACTAGTATTGATTCAACATTCGTTGTAGAGTCTATTGAATGAAGTTTTTTAAATACGTTCTATTTTCTATTATTTTTACGGTAAAACGATTGAAGTTCATGAAAATTTCTGAATTAGAAATAAAAAAAAACAATAGTACTATAATAGTATTTATATATAGTACTATTATAGTACTATTATAGTACTATTAAAGTACTTTTTTTTCTTCTTTTAGAATTCGAAATCAGAAATTTTGGAGATCCAAACACTTTTTTCAGCTTCACCGCGTAATATGTAGGATGGTTTTAAATAATTTCAATGTTTTCCAAGTTGAGTAAGTATTTATGAATGAGTATAGAAAAATCGTTGCTCATATTTATTTATTTATTTTTTCAAATGAATGGCAAATTCAAATTAATCATGATTTATCAAATAAAAAAAAAATAAATATGCATAATATGTATTTTATTTAGTACTTAAAGAAAAATGAGGTTACAAAATAAGGTTACAACATGAGGTTAAAATGAGGTTCAAAATTGAATCAAAGTCAGAAATGTGAATTACTCAAAGTTACCAAAAACCACCAATCTTTACTCTAAGTCCTTGAATAAGTCAATAAGCAGTGGCTGGCAAAAACTACTGCTTATTTTAGTGTTATATAGCGCCTTTGAATGCAAGGAAGCATAAAAAAATGGCGTGAAAAGAATCACAGAAGAGAAAAATCGAGCAATCCTTTAACCCCTCGCGCTGTATACACATAGCGTTGAAAAAACGTTGCAAAGCCGCAGTGAATCTAGCTGTGGCAACAGCAACAGCTTCTTGGTATTAAAATAAAAGTAAAATAAGAGTGATCGTCTCTAGAGATAAGAGAGTTAATGCGAGACTGTTGATATTTTCCGCTACTTGACTTAATAATGTGCCACTGCCTACATAAACTCGATGAATGCACGTGGCGCGCGCAAAGGCAAAGTCCCGCCATAAAAAAGGTATACGGATGTATTTATTCGAAAGAGCTCGCTTTTTCTCTAGCTCGCGCCGCTTGATACGCATTGCTGTTCTTCTTTCTACAAGTGCAGCCCTTATCCAAGGGACTTTATCTTTTTTTCAGCGCACGCGTTCGCTTCTTGCTGGATTTATGTCCGCTGTCGGTTCGCGAAGAGAAAAAGACTGCCGCTTAGAACTGGCGAGAGATAAAGGTTGAAAAAAAGACGGAGAATCATGGAGCAATTATTTTCGTTCCAGATCGAAAGCTTGCAGCAGTACTGTCGCTGTAGCTGCCTGCCCTTCTTTTTTCCAGCCTTTTTTTCGTGGAAGATCTTTTTTTCACTTCACGGCGGAGCAAGCTCCTTGCATACGACGTTGTACATCAAGGATTAATGTGCAAATGGTTATATAGGCTGATGCTGTGCAATAAAAATCATTGGCCAATAACAAGTATGTATAATGTATTTGTGACTAGTTTTTCTCTCCAATTTGTGCAAGGGAATATTATTAATTAAGTTAAATATTCAGTTTGGTTAACATTTAAGAGCTTTTGATGATTTATAGTTATGAATTCAAACTTATCGTAATAATTTTTATATAAATGATTGCAAGAAACTAGCAACTTATGAAATTTGTTTGACAATCAATACATTATATCATAAAATATCGACTAAAACTCTAATGGTATCTTTTATTATTTTCCAAGGGGAAAAAGTCAGACTAATGGATACCGATACACTTCATTGGTATCCTGACGAGAATGACAACATCCTTTAGTTTGGCCACTTGTCGTTTTATTTTTGGCTCACCCTCCGAAAGAATTCATCCGCTATAGATGTATAGCAACGAAGGGCCTATAAATATATAGCTACGAGTGCGATATAACTTCATACGAATTTTTATTTATTTTTCTCCTTTATTAGTGTGCTAAGAAAAATATTGTTTTTAGAATAACGACGTAATTGAATCAATTTTAATATTTCTCAAGTGAAATGTAACTTACTTTTTATCAAACTGTCATTATCAAGCTATATTGTTGCTTATTGAAAACAAGTTATAATAAGTAATGTCCATTTTTGTTTCATCGTAAGAGCATTTTACTCTATCTTTTACCAAAATTTTATCTTAAAAATGTATAATATGTTATGACAGAGAGTAAAAGTCATAATTTGCTCTCTAAACTTTTAAGAACGAGAGCGCAAGTAGACCAAGCAATATCCTTTCTAAGCTGCGAATATATGAAAAGCATTTAGTCAATAGCGGCGGCTCTTCCGCTTTTCCTTGTACCATTAGTCATTAGCGATTCTAAAAGCTTCGCGAGCGACCCACACACACACACACACGCAGATGCGTACGCGCCCACGTAAACTTTGGAATATTATGAGCCTGGTCATAGGCTTTTACCATATACTTTAGCTTTATACAGAGCGAAACTCATTCATCAAAGCGTATGCGAGCAGCTTCCAAAGCTCGTTGAGTTACTTACTACTTCTCAAGCTTATTTCGACGTTCATTCGCGTAAAAGGCAATTTCTAATATTCCTTCGTGGTCGCATGAGTATTGCCCAAGTATGCGGTTTTCTAAAACTATATCTTGAGTAAACTACCTTGATGATTTTAGGATCTGAGCTGAAAGTTGGGCATTCTATCTCAATATCAAAAGATATCTGATTCACACTTACCATTGATCTTAAACACTGATAATACACACGTTATTTTGTAAATTTACTAAGCTTGAATTTGAAACTCGAAAAATGATGTTTGGTGGAATAAATTCCTCGTTTTGAAGACTATCATAAATATTTTCTTTACCAAAATATGCACGAAAATATTCATTCAGGATTGCGACTTACGCAGCTGTCGAAATGAATCTCATCCGCTCCGTCTAAGAAATGGAAAGTGAGAAAGAGAGAATTCCGAACGAATGATTGTGAGCAAGGGGTCACTGCTGGCTTGAAAAGTACCATAATATATGGCAATACCCCTGTTGGTCTTTTGCAAACTCTAACTCTGCTGCTTCTGCTTTTCATCCGAGCGTATGTCATACGCATCATATACATTTATATGTGTAAAGGTGCAAGTTTTCAAAGAAATCTCTCGCGTTCCTTGTGCTTCATACACATATACACGAGTCCTCTTTGACATGCGTGAACGATTCGAATTCGATAAACCACCCGCGAAAAATCAGCTCACTCTGTTTTCTAATTTCAAAATTTTCGATGCCAAATGTGTTCCAACAAATTTTAAAAATATTTAAAATTAAAATGAATTTTTCAATAATCCTGCAAAAAAATATTCAATTCGGCGTGAAAGGAAAATATTATTTTTAATCAATAAGCAACTAGTTTTTTTATTTAAACTTACAATTAAGATTTCCATTTATTATAAGTAGACAAACAATCATTCGTATTGTACCAAAATTTTCGTTTTGATGTTCTTTCAAAGGAAAAAAAAACAAAAATAAACGTCAACTTCTGCAGTCAATTTTAATCACGAGATCAAATGAAAGCTTACAGATCAGGAAAAAAATAAAAAAGAAGCGGTGAATAAGGCATAAAAAAGCCACGCTACAAAGGAATTGAAACGGACAAAATATCTACTCTACACGACCCTATGTACATAGCTATGAAGCCGACGAAGAGACTCTTAATCCTTTAGCTGGTGATCGGTCTACAGCTGGACACTGTCTCCTACGTTTGCCGAGGGACTGAGTGTAATTGTCTGTCGCATGATTACCTCCATTCCATCGTAAATATATCTATATAACTTATGTAAGCATATTCTCGCAAATCTTCCTTGATGCCTTTTTCAAATTTGATATGTGATTTACGAGTGTGATAACGGGCTATTTCATTTTCGAAAATGAAGTTTGCTTATGCAGCAGAGATAACTGAAAGAAAAAAAAAACAAAAAAAAAGGTAATTCATGCCACGTTTTTTCTTATAAATGACTCAATTTTCTATGAATATTTTTGGATAAATAAAGTAAAATAAATCAAACGCACGATCTGCAGTATTTTCAGTCCGATAAAATAGAGAGCAGAGAAAACAGATTTACATCAAGGCTAACACCAGTACTAGCTACAGTTATTACTACTAGAAGCAGCGCATCAGTAGTGCTGGTATATGGACTAGCTGAGCGAGCAATAGTCTTGCTCCAATCAGCAGCAGACCGTATATACGCGTCGTTGCTGCCCCAACGAGACCATCGTCTGTAACATTGCTAGTGGCTGTGAGCGCGCACGTAATTACATTGCCTCGTCGAGCCGACGAGTAAACGAGAGAGGGACGACGCTCCACTATTTCTCGAGCTAGTTTGCACCCGGCAGCTAAATAGATGCTAAGAATGCTCTGTATACGTCTTTGAGAAAAATCAGTGCAGCGATAAGCCACCGAAAAGGCTGATTCACGATTATCCGATCGGACGAATAGCTTTTCACACATGCTGATAAAAAGAAAGACGAAAAAAGTTGCAACTCTTATAAGCCAGTCTTTAACGATAAATCGCTTTCGACGTGATAATAGAAGTAAATGAACGCCTTGTGCTGTAGGTGTACCAGTTGAAACGAGCGAATAACGAGAAATTATCATCTTAAATGTGCTGTTTTATGCGCTCGACTATATATGCGCTAACGGGAACACACCCCTCAGTGCGTATTTCGTTGCAACTGAGCACAGTCTATATGTATTTAGTTCTCTAGAAATCACATAAAAGGATTCCCTGGAGAAGACTAAAAGCACGGTAGAATTTTCCAATGTCAGTAGAGAGCTTTTAGCCCACCGACGTATACGTTCGTGTTTTTTCAATTCTAGGCTTTCGGATTTTGGAAATCTATTGCATAGCTTTTACACTCGCGAAACAAGTAACGACTGCTTACTCTATTATTTGTATCTGTTCTCAAATTGAATCGCCCTGATGAAATTCTTTAAAATCACTTTCAGCCGAGGGACGCACATACATCTAAACTTGCGGGTGTGGGAGGGGAGCATAAACGACCAAAGTAAACATTGACGTCCGAAGCACGTACAAGAGAGCAAAAGCGGCATGAGCGAGCGAGGGCCTTCCCTTCAACGCAAGCTCGCAGAAATGCTGTATACAGCCCAGGTCCGTCCGATGCGAGCGACGTTAGGTCAAAACTTTCCTAACGAGGTTTACCGCTAATCACCGGCCCAAGAAACCATTCGCGTTTAATTTGTTTATGTTCCCCGCCTGGCGCGGCCAGCCGAGGTTGGCGCAACTGCCCACTGGCAAGTCATCTTCAGCGCGCGGCGACTCTACTCCGAGCTGGCTCGATCGCTTCTTTGCTTCTTACTCCATGCAGCCATGACAGTAAAGAGCCTTTGCCATTTGCTGCGACAAAATCGAATAGTCTCGGTGTCAGTGATGCTCCTTGACCGAGGGAATTTGAAAAAACATTATTGTCCTCTCGATATGCAAAATTGAGAGAGCTATAACATTGAGTTAAGATGGATCTTTTTTTTTCCACGCATATTATTGAAATATCGTATCTTACGCGCCGTTCTTCGTGAACAACAGTCACGTCGTTTGGATACGCAGCGCGTGCAAATGATTTGTTGCAATACGAATTGTTTGCCATGAATGCATACGTTTACATGTATAATATAAAACTTGTCGGGTGTCGTCAGCTATTCGGTGCTCTTGAGCCAGAGGCGAAAGAGCAGCGGCACTACTCAAGTATACGTATGGGACGCGTGAGGATCGAGGATACTTTGGGGGGTGGGGACCAGGCGTAAACGGTGCGCTACGAGCGTGAGTGTACGCGCGCCACTCCCTTATCTACATATCAAAAAGGCAATCTGGAGAACTCGCTTATGTAAACGGGCCACGGCGCGAATGCGTCTGCCGCGTACTTGTGTGCGTACGAACGTGTGCGTGTGTATGCGCGCGTGTCTGCGTCGATGAAAAGAATTTCGAAATCCAGCCTTGCTAATAAACCTACTCTCTGACGAGCTATTCGCGCGCCCTAAGCTCTTTAAGCCACACGGATTAAGGCTCCGTGCGCTCCAGCACGAGAATTTAAAGTTCAGCGCACAATTCGCTCTCTTTCTCACTCACTTACTTACGCTAACTCCCTCCCGACGTAACATCCTTACATATATACCTGTATATACATGGTCTTAGCTTTAAAATTGGCAGTTAGTTTTTTATTCATTGCTGCTACTGGCGCTGCTGCTGCCGCTAGATTGACGAATACGGCAGAATCAGAATCAAATTCTGCGGTTTGCCGATAGCAACTTTTCAAGATTTTCAACCACTCGATTGCTGGAAAAACGTCTAGCTCTTCAGACGTGTGTTGAAGTAAATTTTCATGGAAATATTTTAATTGACGTGGATAAAGTCGATAAGGAAAAAGCTTCGTTTGCCAGCAAGCAAGCGTCTTTGAAAATAGACTAAAATTAAACCTGAAATATCTCTTGGATCAGCTCAAATTCTAATGAACGAACCTCTCTAACTGATTTAAGCTCAACAAAACTTCTCTTTCTCTAACTCCCTAAAATTTTTCATCAATTTAATGGATCACATACTAATTCTGAATTTTTACTCACCTAACAAAGCACTTTTATTTTTCTTCCTCCCTTAATGGAGTTTGCAGACACATGAAAGCTATTCTCTCATTAGTATTTAATATCTCGAAAGAACTATGATTTTCCATAAAAGCATGACCAATGTTATATGCATGTGTACTATTTAGATCTACATGAACGTGTGCGCTCTTTTGTGTGCTATCGCTAGCCTCTTAAATTTCCTCAGTTATGATTTTCTGCGGCATTGATAATGGGTTCCAATAAAGCTTCACGGAGGCTGTCTAGGTGCCTTTTCTCTCCTATATTTCACAAATAACTATTACTTCAATTTCTACTAGTCCAAGAGAGCCAGATTTAAGCTCAGGCTCGTTACCCATTTAATTAGGAGCAGCGCGTACGGCAGCTCACTCCTTTCCCCCACATGGCCCTCGCAGCCAATCCAGAACTCGAATTTTCAAATCTGTCTCATTCAATTTTAGAAATTTTCTCGCTTGGACTCAACACTGCATACCAACTACCAGTTAATTCTGTAGATAAATATTCAAAGTTACGTGAGACATTATTAGCTGATTTTCCTAGCTTTACCCATTCAAGTACTTCATTTGTACCACACGCATTTTGAATATGACTCATCCGTGAATGTTAATGTACTCTCCGACTGGATTACATCGAATTCAAAGCTGTGCCTGTTTTTTTAGTTCCGAGCAAAAGGTATATAATGAATTTGAAATAGGATGATGGAGTGAGATAGTTTTCAAAAGCATTGTGTAATCTATATTTACTTAGCCGACGAATTTAGTTTTGCATTGTTTGCAATGGCTAGCGCCACAGAATTGTAAATCGTTGCTCTAGCTTTGCTAGTAAAATTGAATATAAGTCCAGCTTCTCGAGTGTTATATCACGTTGGAATTGTTACGGAAACGAATAATTCAATTATTTTTAACGAAACTTTTTAACCAGCCAAATTGAAGTTTCACTTGAAAAAATAATGGGTATATAATTCGATGGGAAAAACTAGCAGGTAAAATTACTCTGGTAGAAGCGTCTGTGTAATCCAATTCTATCAAATTATCTCACACGCGTAATTGCCAAAACACGAACGGTCGAAGCAATCGATGCCTTAGCTGTTGAGAAATACCCGCCTACATTATGGAGTGCTCATAAACGATTTCACAAAGAGCATGAGATCGCGTGATAGCTGTACCTTGCAGAAGAGAGATAAGTGAAGCTCATTGCAAACCTGCACGTGTGCACGTGCCTGTACGAGTTAGTATGAATAAATAGGCCGAATAAAGGTCACGTTATCGATGCTGGATCCTAATTTATGCATTACAAAGGAGACTATATTCGAAATTTATTTTACAAGCGTCATAGCGCAAATGTTCGCATATACGTATTATGACGTCTGAGGGAGGAGGAGTCTAATTGTATCGTGTCCATACTTATATGTATAAAGATTCCACATATGTGACCCAAGAGAGGTGAAAACGACGAGGAACGTAGAGAGAAAGAGAGAGAGAGAGAGAGAACAGCTATTTCTTGATTCTCGAGCAGCGTTGCTACGAGAGCGAGGGTGTGGGTGTGTGCGTGACACACGACTATCCTGCACTCGTGTGCGCGCATGTCTGCAACACGCTTAATGTCTTTTCTGTGTAACGCCATCCCTGCATCTCTTGCTCTCGCACATTTGTACGGACGTTGGCGCTGTACGTGTATGCGCGTGTCGTCGGGCTCTGCACAATACGCGGCATGATCCTATTTTGCTTTGTGTACATACGTGTGCCCCATGACGTATATATCCGTATAATACGTAAGCCAGCGCGAGTCTTTACTTTCCCGGCGCGGCTCCGAGTTTCTCCGTCGAATTATATACGTACTGGCTTGGACAACGCATAGATAGCCAGATTCGTTCACTTTGTCCCGTGACGCTCTTTCTCTCGCTCCTGCTCAATGTACACACTTTCACGGCTTCACACTTTTGGCCTGGCCTCACGGCGCTGCTCTGCTCTAACTTTCAAACGAGTCAGTAAAAGAGATGGAACATCGCTTAATCCCTTGCAAATTTCATTATAAATCAGCTCTCCAGCCAATATCTCTGCATATGTGTGTAAAGTTTACATACAGGCTCGATCATCGATACATTAATATAAATATAACGGAAATTCAACATGATCATGCTCGTTTATGAGAAATTACAACGCAACGCTTACTCGATCAAAATGTTGTTTTTCAAAGAAAAATAAAAACAGGGCCAAAAAGCTCAAAACTATTTTAGCATACAGATTCGATTATACAAATTCGACCGATGAATCCTGTTCTGTCCGATAAATTTAATCATTTCTTTGGACCTTTCTTTTTTGGATACATATTTGGCTAGCGCATAAACGTTTGTGGAATATAAGCTCTGGTAGCTACAGAATGATAAGAAGCAGGGAATTTGTTGATATCATGTGCGTCGCTACAACTTAAAGTTGTAAGCCTACAGCTTGTGAAAGTGCCAACGACGCTTCCTCTGTACTAGCAATTAACTCTATTACCACCCAGTAATATCACAGCTAACAGAGAAAGAGAGAGAGAGGAGAGGAGAGCGTAGGCGGCGTGTTGCGAGTTTCGAGCGATGCGCCTCCACTCGTTAAGCCCCTCAAAAGCTTCGGACTTTCGCTGGCTTCGATTTGAGCAAGAGCCTAGGCACATCTTGGTAGCACAGCTAAGACTGTATATAGGTAGGCTTGCGTATATCCTACGTGAAGGTAAAGGTCCAGATGCTTGTTTGGCAAGATCTTCCCGAAACAATAAGTTACGCACTCCTAGCCCACTTGGACGCACGATAGTCTCCGACTGGCTTTATTCAGATTATATGTATCCGCCCATAGTTATGCATCTCAAGCACCGACTTGCAGAGGGCTTCAATATTTGATTTATCTACTACTGATACGCAGTAGATTGTGAAACACAGCTTGCCTCTCGCTAGATTATGTCATTCACTCAAAATCGTGCCATCGTGCAGTGGCGAGCGAGTCATTACAGACGTAAAAATGATGTAATATTTTTTATCGTCGAAAATAACTGAGCTTACGGCAACGAAGAAACGTAAAATGCTGTAGCGAAGCAGTTCGTTCTCAGTCCCGCAAGTTCAATTTTGAGTGGAAAGTTCCGCAACTAGAATTTATTTATTCATGCACGCAATACGGGTGCTGAAAAGTCATACGCGCCCCGATCTGTGTACGTCCACTAAGAGAAAGAGAAAGAGTATGTACATTGTATATGCAGGAGCATTACGCAAGAAAAGAGAATACACATACATCAAGAGAGCTATACGTTTGCAAATGATGGAATGGCCCCTTCGGTCGCGTCAGTCAAGAGGTCACCTCTGGCCTAGCCTACGCCTGACTGATTGTCAACTCCCATGGCTCTCTCTCTCTCTCTCTCTCTCTATTCTCCAAGCTCCCTAGCACGCTACCTTATAATTTTCAAGTTATCTATTGCTCCTCACCGTCTGTGCGTTACCTAACATACTTTTCAACGTCGTAAAATTCTGTACGAAACAAATTGAAAACTTTATAATGAAAGTATCGGGCTTGCAGCCACTTTGTCAAAGGAGCACTTTTATTTTATTTTTCAAACATGAAAAAAGTTGTTACTGAAAATGTAGCGTCGCATGAAAACGTTTACCCATGAATAATTTCAATTTTGTACGGAGAATTAATCCTGTTAAATTCGGTTTTTGAAACTTGGAAAATATACGGTAACCCGTGAGCAATTATATCTTATGCAAAATCTCTTCGATGCTATGATTTCTATACACATACATCAATACTACTGTCAAACACCTGGATATATTCATATCACGATAAGCCAAGCCGCAACACATATCTGTACATATGTGTGAGAATCGACAAAGCCGCTCGTTAGGGCATCGAAGTTGTTGTTCGAGAGGCACCTCTCTTGGCTCGTCGGGTCCAAATGCAAGGGTGAGAACGTGCTTAGACGTCGATCTCTATCCCTTCGTGGGATGCTCATCCTTCTACAATGATGACTGCTCTTTTTCTTATTATTCTTGGACGCAATTTTTTTAGACGTCGACTCTTATTTCCTCTTTTTTCCTCAATGTTTTTTCTCACAGCCCTTTTATAATGAAAGTACATAGTTACGGACTCATTACTTTTTTTTATTTTATTGCCAGAAAAAAAATTTTAAATTCTTTTTATGGGATCATTAAAAGAGGGTAGAAAAATCAGTTTCCCGACTCATAAATTGTCGCTGCAGATACATATAGGTTAACGATAAATTTAGAAAAATAGGGAAAACGCTGACCAGTGCATTTTAAGCGGAACTACCGCAATTCAACCCCGTGAATTTTCAATTTCATCGCGACTTTTGTCGGTAGATTAATGCGCGTTCATTTAAATACAAATCTCATGCTGATGTGTACGCGGCAGCGGCAGCATTAGCATCAGCATCAGAAGCAGTAACAGGGATGGCGCATGGCGGCAGTATACACAATAGAGCACAGGCCGAGAGACGAAAAACCAGGACGAAGGGGCCGACCGCCGAACTGAAGTATGTTTGCTGTCCGAGTAATAACCCTGGCCGTAGGGACGAGCTTTATATAGCTGTGTATACGATAGTGCCATCGTCGCCGCCGCCGCTGCTGCAGAATAGCCATGCAAACAAGCCTATCCTTATACCGTCTTATAAATGCGTCCAAGCAGCTTTGGTCACTTTATATTCTCGCTCTATCTCTCTCAATGAGTTCCATCTCATCTTTGACTTGCTCTTCGTCCATCAAAATTCAGAATTTCATGTGCTAACGTATCTCACTGAGCACGTACGACGAGACATTAAAATGTAATTACTAACGCTAACTCACAATGAATTTTCTCTTTACATAATGCATTTTTTGGAAAATTATTATTTTACCTATTAGGGTTCGACATTTTTTCTGCTTTTATGCATGCTAGTATCTGTATTACTGAACAAATTTTGTGCAAAACGATTAAATGCCTGGTTTACAGAAAACTTAATTTGATTTTTATTATATTGATCTTATCCAAATTATAATTTATTTAGAGAGTAAAAAAAATTTTTTTATAATTTGCTTCAGTCAGTTTATAATTATGACGATTTTATTATTTTTGGGCGTTTTTCTTTTTTACGGTTCTCGACACTAAATACTTTTTGTAGTCAATGCATTTTTTGATAAAAGTTTTTTTAGAAAATACCTATAACCTTTTCCAAGTTTAAAATTTTTTAGAACCCCCTCTCATTCTTCTTTTGAGTATTCTTTGTTTTTTTCTAAAAAGTAAAAATATAGTTTTCTGTTAGTGAGCATTTTTATTAATAACTCGCTTAAATGAGACATTTATGCAGATGTAAGGAAATAAAACTTGATCGAATCAAAGCATCAGTGTGGTTGTCCTATAGAAATGCAAATGGTAGAGGGCACAGTTGTACTATAAAACTATCGAGACAAGAGGAAGGAAGATTGTGATTCAACTATTTTACCCGATCAAATTTCTAGAATGGCCCTAGCTCCATTAAACACGACTTTAGGATTTCAGATTCGAGACTTTTTTAGTCTTTTTAAGCGAGTTTATCGATGGAATATAAAATGACTGAAGTAAAATAGCAAATTCTCCTGACTATTTTCGATACAACAAACTGCGTAAATGATTATAAGGGAGGTTTTTTAGAGCAACGGTGATTTTATAGCCAATCGTGTTTCAGCCATTTTAAAACAAAATATTTCCTTCCTATATATGTCTACCAAAGCATGTTTAAAAAGACTTTCAACAACTTCTAATATTCTAAACGCTAACTCATTAGTACAAACGTGTAAGTCACCACTTTTTGATGAGTAATATTGCAATTTACTTTTGCTTATACAGAACGTAAATCACCAACACTCGACAGCATGCGGTTACAAGGAACTAATATCTTAAAAATCACTGGAAATTGAAATAAGATTAAGTAAAATCGGCACTTGGATTTCATCTGTACATTTTCTTAGCTGTTCTCTGGATTACGCATATTTGATACCTCTTTCAATAGTCTGTAGCTGAACAGATACGTTGCAAAGCTGCGCCGATACGTGAGTTTGTCTGCTCGCATTACTCTCTCTCTCTCTCTCTCTCTCTCTCGCTCTCTCTCTCTCTCCTTGCAATATATCGACAGCTAGTTGTTGTCTAGATAATACTTTAGGCACTCCTCTTATAACCGAAGCACAAGCCCATCATCTCATATCCGCATTGTCTTGTCTCACAGTCTCATCATCATGTGTGCGCGAAGGTACATACGATAGTTCCATTCGCCTTCGAACTGCACTGTGTCTCAAACGGAAGGCACCAAAGTCAGTTCAAAGTAAAGCTATCAAATCCTCACGTTATTACTCGATTTATGTAACCGAGACATTTATGGGAGATCAATGTCAGATATTCAATCCTTGCAAGCTGCTTCGAAAAACCGGCAGATACTTGTTGTTAACTCGTAATTATGGTAACTTGAAATTTTTAATTTGTCGGAATTGCATATTCACACTGCCTCTAAAAAAATATTGTAAATAAAAGGCAAAAAATATCTGTTCACATTAATTTTCTAACAAAGTAACGATCGTACCCGTGTACTTTATACTGCTTATGCTCTTGTCGAAACGGAAAGTTTCTCGAAAGCTAAGCCCTAGAGTAATTAAATTGCCGTCGTTTTGAAAATCGACCCGTTGCGCTTGCACGAGCCCGTAAAAAACGTGTCCCAGTGTTCCAGGCCAGAACGACGCGCGTACGCAGCTTTACGCGGGCACACATATATATGTAAGCTTGCAAGCTCGGCACTATATCCCGAGGAGGCTCGTATAGTAGTTGTAGTAGTTGCGCTCCGACAAGGGCAAGCAGGAGAAGGAGATGGCGGCATCGGCTAAAAGTAGCGGAGCTAAAGGGTGCACTGATCGTGAAGGAGGCATTTGCCGTAGAGAGAGAAAGAGCGACAGTAAGGGGCCTAGCGGGACAATCTCATCTAGATCCCGTCGTACATCGTAGCACCCGAGGCTCTACATCGTCGAGTCTCTCTCGCTCTATATCTGCTCTTGCGACCCTCTCTACCTCTCTCTCTCTCTCTGTCTCTCTCTCTCTCTCTCTCTCTCTTCTCTCTCTCTCTCTCTCTCTCTCTCTCTCTCGTTTAGTCTCACTAAAGGTAGCTGCTCCCGACGTACTGTACACACACTCGCACAAACCCAGTCTCTATCGCCAAGTCGTAGATGCGACCCTCGACGTGGCAAATTGAGCACACTCACCTCCTCCTCTATATCTTTCGCCTCGCACATACGGGTGCCTCCTAGAAACGATATATGTGAACCATTCGCCAGAATAAACGAGCTTCTTTCACTTTGTTCCAGCCTGTGCATTGCAACGTATGCTTTTTTCTTTGCAAGGATCATGTTTTCTTCCCCCCGCCTCTGTTTCATCGATTTTCCTGAGCTGTGTACGCTGTATATTTCGACGCGTATGAAACCTTCTGCCTCCAAGATCATCTCAAAAATGTATACTTATCATTAAGTCCTACGTGTTTTCTGACTTATGAAAATAATTACTTTTTCCCATCATCGCTAGTTTGAGAGTTTTTTGTGTTGCTTCATCAAACTTTAATGGAAAAGAATCGGTCCTTAGCGGTAAATTATTGAACGAACAGTGACTCCGATAGATTATATATTTTTTCATCGAAATCAAAATGGTTTTTTTTATTTCGTTTGAATTAATGTTTCAACAGAAAAACTATTTTCGATAAATAATCTTTTAAAATAATGGTAGCCGTTGCAAACAGTATAGTTTTTTAATTGTAACATTGAAAAAACAAGATATAATATCTTACTACAAAAAACCTTTTTATTTTTAAAGCCATAGATTTTTTTATTTTACTGCAGGAATGTGCAAATTTTGAAACTTTAAAAACAAGAAAAACTCGGTGAAACTATTTCTTTTGACGACATAGATCATGAACATATTTAAGAATACACTATGTTAAGATTTTTTCAGGATTTGCGCCGAACATGAGAACAATCAACCCCATAAAGAGCTATAGCTTATTATTGACTATATAGTAGTCTATATATTTTGGAGCATTATATATATATATATATATATATTATATATATATATATATGGCTAAGCCATAGTTAGAGTGATGGTCAAAAAAATTTTTTTTCTGAAATTATGTACTTTTGAAGAGTACATTGAAAAGTGAAAATCCTGAAAGTTCAGCCCTCTAGGTCCAACCCTATTGGATTTTCAGGGTCTTAAACTTGAATTTTCTTTTCTGCTGATATTCTGCTTGCAATTCTGATTTTCTGGGGTATGAAAAAATTGTTGAATCATGTTTTTAATGTAAAATTTGATGTAGAGTTCAAATTTTACTTAAAAATCATATATACAACTTCTAGATCCATAAAATGAGCCATTCAGGTATTAATCATATAGGGGTACAAAAATAAATGTGTTCGTCTCCTTCGATTAGGCCCATACTGTACATGTTCATCGATACATCAAAATACAACTTCTGATAAATTTTGGTTATCGGCAGACAAACAGAATTCATTAATGAGCTTAATATGAGTCAAGAAACAAGGAAAATTAGAGAAAAACCATGTCTCTTTCAATTCAAACTTTCAATATTTTCACTTTTCAATGTACTCTTCAAAAGTACATAATTTGAGAAATAAAATTTTTTTGACCATCACGATAACTATGGCTTAGCCCATATATATCTATTACTATATAGTTGTAAGGGTCTCCACACCTGATTTCCATAGCTCCCCCACATTTACCACAATTTTTAAAAGGCCCTATTTTTACGTGTTTTTTGTTCATTTTTCACGTGATTTTGGCACTTTTAAGTACTGCTCCCCATTGCTCCCCATTTTGTAAATTGCTCCCCAACTCCCCCCCACCGCTCCCCCACGTGGGGGAGCTATTATTGTAAACATTATTATTCGTCCTGAAGTAGGATGGAAATACATACAGAATTGGGAGATTTAAACCGCTAAATCCTCTGTATAACTAAAGAAAAGGATTATTCACCAAAATTTTGATATGCCTAATTATTTTCCCGACCACTGAATACAGGCATTCCTCAGTATCGCGGATAATGCGTATCCAAAAATTACCACGAATACAGAAACCGGGAACATGAAATCATGAAAACGGGTAATTGGTATATCTAAATTGAGGTGAAACCTGATTGGTTGAAGTTTTACATAACTGTTATTGTAAAAAATGCTATAATTAAATGTAGTACAAAAAAAATAGAGTAAATTAGGATTTTTTAAATTAGGATTTTTAAATTAGGATTAGGATTAGGATTTTTAATTAGGTCTGTTAATCCCGATTGTTTAGAATGTTTGCTTAGATCTTTATACAATTGTTGGTACGAAGCCATTGCTCACAGTTGTGTCGAAATCGCAAACTTCGCATGACGATCGGATCTTCATCGAGAGCTTCATCGATGGCCGATTGCACGCGACTCAAAATACATGCTACATTTTTTAATGAGAAAAGTATCTTGAGCTTCTTGTTTATAACTTTTTTAATATTTATCAGAAGTTAATTATAAACCCATATTCAAAATGTACATTAAATTTTACATAGAAAATGAGTACTCAATAATTTTTCTCGCTCCGATAAGATGATTTAAGGGGAGTCATACACCAATTCACTCTTTTTTGTCATTTTTGTGATATAAACCAAAGTTTAATGTCAATGAGGAGTGAATTGATGTATGACTCCCTTTAATTACAGACTTCAATAGAGGAAAAAATTCTGTCCGTCTGGGCTTTAGTGGGTGAAATGTGTGAAAACGATCATTCATTTAAATTGTGGGGGTAACCAAAGTTTTTGAAAAATTAATAAATGCTTCACGCATATGAAATTGGGAAATTCGTTTTAACAAACCGCTGAATTTCCTTCTTTAATTTGCGGGAGGGATACTTCACAAACATTGTGATAGTAGCAAGATTATTGAAAAGTTTTTCAAAAAAATTTTTGCTAATTTTCTCATTTTTTTCTAAACAAATATGCCAAGGAAAATTTTTCATTCGATTCCATCAGAGATTTTCAAAAAAGGTCGTGCGTAGAATACTGTAAATCGTTATTGCGTTTCTCAGTCAAATGATAGGATCAGAAATATTGCCACGATTTTCGACACTGCAATTCCATAAAAATTTGAGGGAAAATTCACTAAGATTGTGTGAACAGAATAAAAAGATTATTGTAATAAGATATAGAAGTGTGAAATAACCAGAGGACAATTAATTATCATTTCTAAATATACTATCAATTCCTATTTTTTTCAAATATTTTTACATGGCTAATTTCCAATTCATTTTTTTTCTCTCTCAATCACTTCTTTTTGAAAAGGCCTACATGAATCTATAACCTATGTGCAGGAAAGATACTTACTACTCTTGGTGATTTATTGAAAACAATTTTTGAAAAATTGTTAGAACCCTCACACATGGGATTGAAAAATTCATGAAAACAAACTTTTTAAAATCTGTGTGAAAGGTGAAATCAGACAAAATTGTGGAGTAGCAAAGATAATGAAAAATTTTTAGATACCTTATAAATAAAATTGGAAAAATATTCAGAATTTTGAGGAGAAACGAGAATTTTACAAAAATTGGTTATTATGGTCAATTTCAGTTAAATTTTATGTTTTTCGTAATGTGATATTAACAAAATTTATTGTTATCCAATAGATGCGATGAGAAATCTTGCCACGATTTTATTATTTACTATACTATTGAGTCATTTTTTCATACATATTTTCTTTTTGCTTATTTTTAATTTTAATCTTATCTATATTGGTCAACTGGGGGGTTGGCGAGCGAAGCGAGCACGGAGGCGGAGCCCCCCTAGTATATATATATGCTCCAAGTATAACAACATATTGTTTGCTTAGAGCTTGGACAAAATTAGTTATAATTTTAAACCAATATGGTCTAAAACTCTGTTTACAAAACAATGACGGAAATTATAAACCACACTTGGCTTCTTTATCTTTTAAATACGATGTATAAAATTTATGACGTCACGAGTCGAGGAAATTCTGAGAAATAATCACGTTACTATTTCTTAAAAATTCTGAGAATTGATGCTAGATTTTTTGAGATGCCAAAAATTGATCACTCAATCAGTCTTGGTATGGGAATTACGAAGGATTGATGATGTCAGTAGTTCGTAAATGCTTTTCTTGTGGCTAACGATTTTTCATAATTTAATTTAATGTATTCAATTATGATCCAATAAATAAATATGCTGG
Organism: Trichogramma dendrolimi; assembly: GCA_034770305.1. NCBI lineage: Eukaryota > Metazoa > Arthropoda > Insecta > Hymenoptera > Trichogrammatidae > Trichogramma > Trichogramma dendrolimi. Next base: position 1,170,914 of record JAPMIB010000051.1, read on the forward strand.
GAGAAAACAATAAACGTGAGCTAGTTTTTTCGTGTCATCGTTTGACTTTTTCACCCAAGTTCTCATAACGAAGTATGTTGAAAGTGATGGCCACGCCAAATCTCATGCACCCGGTTTAGCTCAGCGCTCACGAATCACGTTGAAACAAAAAAAGTAACTCTATGAGACCGCCACGAGCATTTCTCCACCCTCCGCAAAACGATTAACATAAGGAGTTGTGGCGCCATCACTCATGCTTTCGACCTATAGCCACGTGTTCTACATGCCTGAGCGGTAGCGAGCAAGCTTACACTCGCGAGCTAGCTCAACACTCTGATACACCGGCTAATCACAGTGCTCCAAAGACTCTGTATCCGAAGGGTGACTATATTCCTACAACTATCACTCTCTCTCTTTTTACGGGCCTAAACACATTTTTTGTGACTTAACGATCACAAAGAAGTCTCACTTCAAAATGTCTGCTGATTCTATGAGCCGAAGTTGGTCAATTATTTAGTCAGTTCAAGACGCTGTAAAATGCAATCATGCATAAATAAGCAGTTTAAATGCGAGGCATTTATTATGCGTAGGAGGAAAAGGCTAAGGAAAAATAAAAAGGAGCTTTCTCACAGCTTGGGTGTCGCTAGAACATTGAGGGTTATATACTTTTCATAAATATGACTGCGAGACTTGATCAAAACACGCAAGCAACGAAAGGGGGTTTACGTGGAAATCAGAATCCAGCTCAGCGTGTAGCTAAAGCTCACTAGTTTTCGCTCGGCTCTGCTGATAAAGGGTTAATTAATACGCTTTAAACCGGTCCGTAGGGAGTAGATGCGCCAAGACCAGGTGGCAGGGGAATCGGGTAGGACGCACAGACGCTATAGAAAAGATGTCAGTCATATCGAAAAGCTACCACAAACGATCACGAGTATAGCTTCAAATTTGCTTTTAATCCTACTATAATCTTTAAGCATTGCTTCACGGGCTCATTTAAACATATGTAATAATTTGCGGTAAAAAAATCAGTTTTTTGAAGTAGTCAAATAAATAAAATCTCGGAATACTTTATGCAATGTTGATGAAAGTATTGCTTGCAGTAAATCAATTATTTTACTTTCAAGCTAGTGCAAGCACATGCATGTACACATTGATTCGGAGCAAGAAGCTCGTTTCTATCCTGTCTGAGGCACGCAAACGCACACGCGCATCCATAAGTAATCGAATTTCCCGCGAGAGCGTTTACTTGCCAGCTAATCAAGTTGGTTACGCTAATCGCATTAAGCAAACGGTATATATAAGCTCTCGCTAGTCTCGCCACGCTATTTATTCTCTCTCTCTCTCTCTCTCTCTCTCTAAACAAGCAGTGGTCCAAGCTATTGTACACACAATAAGTCTCGCGCGCATCTTCATCTTGGCCCAGCCTCGTTGGGATAAGAAAGTCAAGACAGTGTGTGCAAAGGAAAAGAAGCGTCGGAACTAGGCGCTAATAAAAGCAGAAAGCAACAGCAACAGTGGCGGCAGTAGGTAGCCCACTCTCGACGAGTCACTCTCTCGGAGAACAAGGAGGCGAAATTTATGGTGCTGTAACGGGTGACAAGGGTTTCGCCAAGTCGCCGTTCTCTCGATGCTCTTGGGCGCACACTTTAACCACTCGCTCGGCTCTCTAGATGTTTTCACCACGCGCGAAATGAAATAAATTAGCTTTACACCCTTGTTACCGATTTATACGGAATATATCATGAGCGAGTGCGCGCGCGCGCGTGTGAGCCAGCAGATAATTACGTTGTGTGTACTTCCTAGATTATCTTCTATATATACTTAAGTGTATGAGCTGTTTTCCGCCTACCCTCGGCTCAGCTCGCTCACTCGCTCATATATACGCTCGCACGAGTCGTCTTTATAACGCCGCTGGCTGTATGACGATGATACTCGTTTGCGACTAAAAGCCCGGAGTATATTTTCCGCGAGCAAACGGGCGTGTGTGTGCTCACGTACCTGAGAGTCTAGAGACCGAAACTCACGCTGTCGGCACAAGTGTTTTTACTGATCATAAGCTCGTTTCGCATAAATACCAAGCAGAGTACGCTTAATTCATACATAATTGATGATTCAAATTCAAATTAATACGAGTGGCCACTTTGATCATTTTCTTACATTTTCAAAGTGTGCGAAAAAATTAATGCTCTATTCAATTGCTTTGATGAATGATTTTCGGAATTTTTAATTACGAGCTTTCTCGAGCTAGCTAATGTAACAGCAGACAAGCGGTCGCATTTCGATCAATGCTATCTCTCGCGTTTAGTCTTTCCGAGCTGATGCGGGTGGTAGAATGTATCATCCATTCTTCTATGACGACAGCGTGTTTTGCTACGCCCGACGATATCGCAGCAACGTCGACTCGACGGACGACGGCGGAGCACGTAGGCACGTAGGCGAAAAAGGCGAAGGAAACAAGCTTGCGCTCTCACGGCCACCCCGAGACTATTTCCGCCGAAAAGCTCACGCGCCATCAACAAAGGCCCCACTCTACATAGCTGATGAGCACGGACAATGGAGTAGTGCCGCTGCTGTCGCTACGCGCTCTAGAAGATGTAGGGCGCGCAGCTCGCACCAGCGCTAAACGAAAAGGGCTCGCACGCCTTACCAAAGCAGTTGAAAGCCCACTGGAATCTGATTTGATTGTGATGCTAGCTTGCTTCATTTCTGCGCCGCAATATTTTATGCTACATACGCCCGATGCGTTGCCTAAACTCGACCGGCCTCGAGTTGACGTACCTTTCAATGGTTTTATCAGCTCGGATCATCGTTTACTCAACCAAATCATTTCTTTCGATATAAATCATACTTTTTCCGATATAACTCGGCGAAAACAAATGAACGCGATTGTTCCAATAGTTTTTTTTTTTAATTATAATCTCGATAAAGCGTTGAGGATTATGGAAAGGACGTTGGCTTCATAATGAGCCAAAGTTCATTACAGAACGAACGTGCTGTCCATAAGATTCGGTAATTGAAATCTTTTATAGTAAAGTTCGTCGAAGAGCGAAAGTTCAAAATGATTAGAATAACAGAATGAACAGACGCTTTTGAATTACTTGAGCTGAATAAACTGAGGTGATTGTGCGCCCCAAAAACAGATGACACTTTTGAACGTTGCATCGATCGATTCAGTGCAGACGCTCAGTCGTGATATGCAGTATTTCAGCAAAGGATCATGTAATAAAGCAATGACAAGGAAAGATTGGGCTAGCTCGGAAGCAAGGGCGATGGGCGATATGATCTTTTAATGGGTACTTTGTGGTGCAGAGGCTCTTGCAATCCATTGGTAGCTACTACTGCATCAAAGATCTAAGGAGCAAAAGCACACTCTGCTTTACTCTGTTCTCTCGCGGTCGACTTGGCTCATCCCGTTGTCGTCGCAGTGTGGCTTTGTCATCGCGTGTACGCCTCGTATGAACTACCTTTCCCTCTCTCTCTCTCTCTCTCTCTCTCTTTATCTCTCTCGAAGCGCTCAGACGGACGGGTGGACAAAATGACGAAGACAGCGAAGGAGAAGGACGTCGACGGTGACGAAGGGTGCCTGCGCCTTCTCTTCTCGCTGCTTAATTTTCTCCTCGTAATTACACGAGCTCCTGTCTGCTGCTGAGACTACTGCTGCCCGTAGGGGGTAGAAATATTTGTGTACGCGCGTGTACGTGTGTATACGCACGATAAGATGAGACTGACTGACAAGAGCCACTCAGTGGCTCCGTCGTACAGTCTTATTCGTATATGTTCAGGGGGATAAGATGATAATTTTTTGGTAAACAATTACACACCAAGTATGTCAAGTACTTTTACATGAGCGGCTGCTTACACAGCTTCCTCAAGAAAAATTGTTAATATTTTGCGATGAAACGATTAAAAGATTTATTTATTAAAAAATAATGAGATGTTGAATTCTGACAAGTACATGTATATCGATTGACCCGTCACCGATAAGTTACGAGTCGATTTTAAGAACTAATAATTTCGCCATGTACTATATAAATGAGGAATTCTTTGCTCAAAAGAATATATAATACACTCTTTACGAGCGAAGCATCAGACGCTTGTCGCATTCAAGGCTGGCTGTTGCGGCAGTGGCATCAGCTGGGCGAGCATTTCAACGCCTTGGTGTTGTCGCAAAATCGCAGTACACTATACACGTGGCTACGCGAGGACTGCCTGCACCCTCTCTAATGCGAGTTAATAATATTCCCCTATTTTTAAGGCATCGCTATTTTATTTATAAGATGTGTTTGCTGGGAATGTGCTGAGGGCACTGCACTATATATTATAGAACAGCCAGGCGCACATAAAATTCACCCTCACGCGCCCGCGCTCGTCTTGGCTCTATGACTTGGGCGAGCGTAAGTATACACGCTTGAACTGGCACTGAAATTATCTCTCGTTTTTTGAATCATCGCGAGGAAGCGAGACCGAAGCAAGGACAAATTAAGGAAGAATGACTTGCGCTCGGCTGCAGTGTCAGTATTGGTGACTACTCGCTGCAACTCGTTTAATTACACGAACGTTTCAGCCATCTGCTTCGTCACCTTTGAACAAACGATAAATTTTCTCGAGCCAACGACTGAGAGAGAGAATTCCTTCTGTACAGCTTTTCACCAGAGTGAGAAAACGTGACGTTAAATCGTCTATAATTTGGACAGATGCCGGCCTCGAGTATCTCGCCTCTCTCGCTTCTCCTCTCCTCTCTCTCTCTCTCTCTCGCTCTCTCTCCTCTCTCTCTCTCTCTCTCTCTCTCTCTCTCTCTCTCTCTCTCTCTCTCTCTCTCTCTCTCTCTCTCTCTCTCTCTCTCTCTCTCTCTCTCTCTCTCTCTTTCTCTCTTCCAACTCTGTTTCGGGCTCTCGCGAAAAGTTATCGCTGCCTAGCTACACTAGGTGCATATACGGTCACACACGAAATGAGATACGAGACGTCAAATAGTACGTAGTAAAAGTCAACTACAGCAAAAGCTCGACTTCCGTTGCAGCGGTCCCGAGTCACACCAGTCACAACACTATATACATAATGACCGCGAAATCACTCTCCGATAGCTTTTCAGTAGGCAGGCAGGCGCGCGCTGCAGAAGCTGTAATGTCTTGACGATGAACAAAGGCTCTTTCTCGCTTTCGAGCTTTCGGGCTTGCACACTAGCTGACGTAACCACTAGGTAGTAGTAGCGTGCAGAAGCGGACAAAAGCTCGCCGCAACGGTAATTACAACGAGCTTGCACGGGGTCCACCCGCGAGGAAAGACACCGGCGCGCAACCAACGTCGTGCTCGGCAAAGCTCTCTCTCTGTGCGTTGGCTTCCTCGATCTCGTGCGCTTACACACGAGAGTTTCCTGGCCAGTTCCAATGTTGCACTGGCCGTACGGCGCAGCACAAACTTTCTGGGCTTCGCTGACGGCACCACCACCAGCTGAGAAACTTTCCCCATTTCCAGAAAGCTTTCTTTGAGGCTAAAAGGCTAGCTTAAACAGCCGCCACCGCGACGCCCTCGGGCTAAAGTCTCTGGGATCGTGTCCGCGCTTGCAGCAAACAGCATCTGTTGCCGTTCCTCAGCTGTACAGAACCGTGTATATAACAAATATGTGCTGCACCGAGCGCACTGGCCTCGACGACCAAACTCATCGTTCGTTATGCGCTCGAAGAATGTGCAAGATTAGCTGGAAATTCACTGGTGCAATTTCTCCAGCAAATAATTCATCGACCGTTTGTTTTTCCATTCCTTCATCTTTCCTCTACTTGTTTCAGAAAAGAAGCTATCTGTGCCACGTGTTCGGGATTTATTTTGATGCTTCTGCACAACGTATACGTCTCGGGGCTTGCGTCTCTTGTCTTAGGGGTATGCGATAGAAATGATAATATACCGCGAGGCCTTGCGAGTTAAATTCATTTCGCTTCAGCAATATGGCGTATAATACATCTACAAATGGCATTTCGACAGAAAGTTGGTCGGCGTATACGGCATAAGCAATTACAGTATTTTCCGCAAGGACGCCAACACGCACTGGCAGATATTCTCTCGCTCTATCTCTATCACGCGCGCTTTCTTATATGTATAAGCCAGCTTCACCACGCCGAGTCGCGAGTAAAGCGCTAAAATTTTCCTCAAAAAATATCGACGTACTCCGAGCGCGTATGCAAATGACGCGCCAGTTGAGCTGGAGAAACGTTGACTCTACGGGAGTTATTCTAATTTTGCTACGCATCTTGTCTGATCCGTGCACATTTTACATATATGCCTGACAAAATCATCTTTCCTACTAGTTACGTAGCGCTTTCATCTTATCATAAATTAAATAGGTTCTTATCAATTTAATTACTAAAAATCTGTGTATCTAAAAACAATTTTTATTCAATAATAGATAAGTAATGAATAGATATACACGATTGAAAACCAACCATGGAAGCTCCCAAGCTATTGACACGAACTGCTCGCTTCCAGTTTTTCGCCAATTCAAAGTTGAATTATTGATATATTTTCCCTTGCCACTGAGCCAACACGTAAAGTTAAAAAATCGCAGTCATTTTTCAGTCGCGCTTTGCGGAACCACTTCGCGCCTCATCTGAATGCGCAGACAGACCCCCTCGCTTTCTCCAGGGATGCTTTAAGCTGCTCATGGCTCAATGACGACACTTTTTCTTAGCGAGAAATCCTATTTTGTTTCAATAGTGCATGAAACAATTTGTTCCTGCATGTAAAAGAAGAAATTACGATAGAAATTCGACTACATAAGAAGCGATGATCGTTCGTAATGATTCGCTCCGATTGAAATTATTCCATTGCAAATGGGCGGGCTACATGAGCATATTTGCTTTATCAATCTTTGATAAAAGCGCAAACTTGGGCACAAAGCGACAGCTCAGAAGATCGTCGAGCTCCTTCCAGTACCAGTAAATCCTGCTCGCCTCTAACAAGATGCCATCATGTGGCAATCGACATATAGCTATCTGCTTCTAACTGACCCTTGGTAAGCAACTTGCAGACCCTTATAAAGCGTCTTTGGTCATCGACGTCGACGTGCTCCAGTCGTACGGTGCATAGTCTCTTGAACGACCCTCGTTGCTTGACCACGTTATCTCTTATCGAGCCGTAAGCACTACTACTACTACTACTACTACTACTACTACTACTACTACTACTACCATTACTACGACTTCTACTACTACTGCTTTTGCTAGTCCTACTGCTACTAGTATTATACAAATCTCAATCTGCAAGGAGTTTACAAGACGCAAACAGCTTAGGATAGTAATATATCGATAAGATCTAGGCCGTCTCTCCACGAAATCGAGAGAAAATCACGATAGAGAGCAGCGAGCAAGTGCAAGTGAGAAAGTATCTGACAAGCTCTTGCCAAAAAGCTTGGATATGTGTACCAAAAGCATCGTTCCTAACGATGTCATTGATGATTGGCGACTGAACAAATGTACATGTGAAGGTGTTGATAAAATTTTCCAAGTATCGCATTTTTTAGGAATTTTTACGATGTGTTCATGTACTTTTTGAAAATAAACTATGGTTGAAATTAGCATTGTTCAAATAACCAAAAAACTCGATTCGGTAGAATCAATTTTGCTTTTGAAGACGAGAGGAGTACTCATATTGTTGGATACCTGATTTTTTTCTAGTATTCGATTTTTCGGGTACTCGAATGTTTTCGAGTATTAAAATTTTTTTACGTAAAGCTTATAGTTCAAATATTGATAAAAAAAAAGCCCCTCCATAAAAATGTTCACTGCATATCATTAATAAAAGAAATCAGTGTTTAAAAACATTTTATTTTTTATTAAATTAATTTATACAATAATGTGCATGAATCACTTCAAAGTGTTCAAATCCGTCCATCATACTTTTTTGTCTGAATGTGAATCTCTGAAATATATAAAAAAAACGTATAATCTGAACTTTCGAAATAAAAAATAATAAACAATTTGAATGAAAAATAAAATGATTCTAAAAATTATCTCCAAGGCAGTTAAGATCAAACTTAGCTTAGATGACTTAATTTTACTGGGTACTAGGAGACTCTGAAAAAATGTTGTCAAGAATCTATGTCCCGGAGGTAGGAAGGTTTCCGTGTCATTGCAACAAATTGATCATTCAATAGTTTATATAGAATCGGTTGTTATACTTTATTTATTGAAGGATGCAGAATGTGATGATCGAGCTAAAAAATGAACTTAAGCAATATGATTGAGGGAATTTTTCATCGATAAACGCAAAATAGTGGAATATATAAACACACAGCACCGAAGAACTTTTTTAGTCTCTCGTACTTCCAAGTTATCTTCATTAGATGCACCGTTAGAAATAGCATCATTTGTACAATGATCCACGTGCTGCGCACCTGCAGACGACATATCATATGCCGCGCATCGCCTCCACAGATACTCTTCTGCTACTGAATACGAGGAGCTCTACGCGTCACACGTACATAATGCCTGCGGCAAAGTTTCTTCTTAACTTCCTTCTACCCACGCTACTCACCGACACGTCCGGAATTGCTTAATATTGTATACACACACGCATGGGCTTCGGGAAAGAGATTCTGTATAGCCCCCGTATATAGAGTAGTGCAAACCTGCAAATTTGTGCGTGTGTATGTGTATGAGAGAGAGAATGCAGATGATATAACGATACTCCATGCGGCTGATGTTGCCGCCATTGCTGCTTTGTCGTCTTCGGCTCTTAGTTATCCGGCATTAGTAATCACTGTATATGGTTGAGTCTCTTTGGCTTGCGACACACGTGTTCTCGAACTACTTTCTGCTATCCAAGCTTGTACCTTAGCCACCTGCACTTCATATCTACACTTAAACTTTGGCATCAGTCTCATTCTTATTCGTATGTTTAAGCACAAAGAAAATCACGATGTGCAATCTAATTATTTGAAAATAGCAAAACCGACTAAAATGAGTGTAACATATTCGAATAAATTAATGTCCTTTATTAACACTGATAGCAGCTTACTTAACAATGTAATGAACAGCAGAAATAATAGCACCTTTTGGTAACATACTCACAGAAATGCCCCACGATTGATAAAAAGTGTAATTGTAAAACATTATTACATCGAAACTGTTTTAAAAAAGTTGTTATCGGACGCATTATACAATGGACTAAAACGGCATTACGCTATAAAAACGGTTCTAATGAAGACGGCGTAACAAGTAGTGCAATCAAACATAGAAAAATCATCATTTAAAATGAGTATAACGAGTGAAAACGAGCCAGGAGGACGAATGCAGCGGTAATAAAGTAGTCCTTCCGTGCAAAGATTCACCGCGTTGAGGAATCCTCGTATCTGATACGAGCTTATCATGCCCTTCCCATTCGTGGCTTGTTTAAGCGAACAATTTTTTTTTCTTTCTTTACTCGAGGACAAGACTCTACGCCCCATATAATCCTCGTCCTCACACCTCCAGCGCTCGTTTTTCTTACTCGAAGCAACTCCTCCACGCGATGGTACATTTTTAATTACTTACACCCACGCAGCTGCATCGCTACCGCTGACGTTGCCGCTGTTGCCGCTGCTGCTGCTCGCGCGCGATGACTATAAATCAAGCAGAAGCAGCGCCAGAGCCGCCCAGCCAAAGTAATTACGGCTTGAATTTTAGATAATGTTGCCCGCAAGCACAGCCTTGTGCTATATATATATATTATATATATATATATTATATTATATATATTATGTATGTATATCGTCTGAGCCGAGCCTAGTCGACTCTTTTATGCATCCTCGGCCTCGGCGTAATACCGCCTTATAATACTTCTCTCCCATGTATATGCTGTATGAGGCATAGACACGTCTGCAGTCCCCAGCATTCGCAGTGGCTTTATATATATATATATATATATATATACATATATATATATATATATATATATATGAGTGTTTATATAAGTCACTATCGCGATGCGATTTTAAATGGTTTTACGGTCTATCTCACGAAACAAACAAAGGCTCAAAGCGGCGTTCGGATGCTTTTATAAATGTTTCGCGATTATCCAAGCTAGGTATACACCGCGACTCGTACAACACATTTATATGTGTACACGTAGATATAGAGCGAGAGGAGTGGGCCTTGCAGTGTGCTGCTGTTGCTCTCAATACATTCTGACATGCCAGAAAAACATTTAGGAAACGTATGCGAGCCGGCGCGCGCGCGAAAATTGTTTTGTTCTCCGTCGAGTTTGCCACTGCCGCCAAACCCGAGCCAAGCTGCTATATTATACTGGCTACGTAGGGAGAGGCGAAGATATATCCTATTCTACTTTTTAACTGTTCGAGCGTGTATACGTACGGATATATACACGTACACATCCGAGAAGGCGAGCGACGAGAACACACTTATTTCGGAGAGGGATTTATTGAGTTATATCTGAAATGAATATCTGCCAGCAAACCCGCTTCGTTCGCTCGCTCGTTCGCTCGTTCCTTTGCTCCTTTTCTTTTTTCTTCTCCTACTTTTTTAATGAGTAACGAAGAGCTCGTGCAAAGAATATGATACAAAGGCAGTTTATCACGTCCATGCTGGCACTTGAAACAATTGAATATAGAGAAATATCGTCGATTCGAAATGATTTCAAATGAGTTGTGTGACAAATAATATAACAACGAGTAACACTCGTGCATCTATGAGCCACCTTTGAAATCACTCTTCATTATCTATTTATTTCAATGTAAAGCACTCGAGTTCTTTGGCAAAGTAATCGCAAAAAAACCACGTATAAAACAAACCACAATCGGTGTACGTGAGCTCGTTCTATGGCTACGTAGGGAAATACACAGTCTCGAACAAGAAAAAACTAACGAATGAGCAAACAGCAGCAGCAGCGGCGGCAACGCGGTATTGCAGCGACACGAAATACTCAAAGTTTAATTAGGCTATATAGCGCCCGCTCGGTACGAGGCAAGTTTATACGTTTTCGCTGAAGCATGAATGACGAGAAAAGCAAGAAGCCATGTATTATAAGAGCAGGAGAACTGGGTATAACAAAACCTTTCGCGAATTCGCGAGAGAAAGAGAGCAAGAGAACAAGAGAGAGAGAGAGAGAGAGCGAGGAAAAATACGCGAGATTCACCTGCGAATGTATAACGAAATGACTATCTGTGCGTGCGGGAGGGCTTCGTATGTATATGCCTATGCATGCACAAGCACATACACACGTATAGTTACTCTACCGTTACGCTCGAGAGAAATTGCGATGAGCGAGAGAAGCGCAGTAACGGCGAAGACATAACAATCAGGAATATGATAACGCACCCAGAGTATGGAGCGTAAGGTTCACCTTCCTTTTCGCGCGAGTAGCGCAAGAGAGAGAGAGCAAGCTCAGCGAGTGAGTGAGCGACTTCTTATATATGTAAGGGGACGAGAGAGAGAGAGAGAGAGAGAGAGACGAAGGATGATGACTGAAGGGGCCGTTTAATTAGAACCAGACATCCACTGCGTATACGTAGAATGCTTGAGGCTTCTCGCGGATAGGAATATGCGCAAGCTCGCCCCCGCCCCGAGTCTCCTTGCCCTCCTTCCCACGCGCGCTTTATACTTTGCTTCACCAAGCTAAACTTCTCGTCCTTGCTTTATCTCCCACTCACTCCTGTCGTGATAAAGTGGCTATTTCGCTATGCTCACGACCTGAGATGAGCGGATCGCTGCAGTATCGCTATGTGCCTGCCCCACTCACTGTGGCTAGCGTCGAATCATTTGCGAATAAGAGGAATTTTTCCCGCTCCCCCGGGCAACATCGGCGTTCATGCGTCAGGATTTGTCCTCGAATTACCTCCACGATTTTCCTCCAAGATTCTTCGACTCGTTTTAGTGTTTCAGTAATTTATATAAAAAGCTCAAAGGATTTGAAACTTGAGTAGGAAACAACGATTTTATATTTAATATATATGGTAGATACCTGTGAAATTTTATTTTTTTCTGCTACTGTTAAAAAATTTTTGTCAGGTCTGTAAAAATGTCCAGGAAATTCTAATAAAAATTTAGTTTTGTTTTGTCGTCGGTTTTGAGTTTTCAACAGAAAAAACAATACATTTTTTAAATTAACAGAAAATAGACAAGTTTTGTGTCATTCAATTTTACAAAGAATCAACTGTAAAGATTAAAAACGTGTCTGTGCTTAAATAAAATAAATATTTAATTTTACTTTCGAGTTCAAGTTGACGCACAAGAAGATGACGAAAGAGTGACATACGATATATTCAACAGCGAGCTTACAGCCAAGCCAAAAGGCCAAAGTATCCAAAAAGAGGTAAAACTTCTCAGCAAGAGGATGAGGAACTCGAGAATGTCACAGCGATATCTGCATGAATCTATGTTTATTTTACCCTTACTAATCAAAGAGCGTATTTGCTTTTTATAATCCTTCTCTCTGCTCTACCTTACGTAAACCTGCTACTACTGCTTCTGCAGCAATGAGAGTAGACCCTAAAGTCTTAGTTTCACATCCTTTGTTTGAGTGTGATTTTTTCCGTGACACATCAATAACTATTTTATTTCCTTAACTTTTTTTTTGATACAATAAATTCAAGACATGATATTCTTTCATTCGATCATTGAAAACGATTGAATTTATCCATACGTCATCGAAAATGGCTATGTAATCGGCTGACTTCTCGCTTTATATAGGCTATAAGTGCGCAGCAGTTTGGTCGTCCGAATAACCCCCATGGGGAGAAATGAATGCGTAAGCCACTCACACTCACATGAAGTCACCTTATCGACTGCGATCTCACTGCTATGTAATTCGATTTAAGACGTTTTGAATGTTTTTTAGCGATAATTATAGAGACGATTTCAGATCATCAATTCGATTCTTAAGGGAATAATTCACGTTGAGTTTGTTAAAATTGAATCATTGTGTAAAAAATTATGGAATCAGACGACTTAAAATTCACTAAAGAATAGATCGGGCAATCGATTTCCATCCTTGTTCTCTCTCTCAAGCACAAATGCAAATCGAAACTAGCGTATTATAGTCGGAGTCTGAAAGTGATTACGAAGTCATTAATCATACAAGTATACGCAGCGGAACACGTTCGATGTCCATGAGGAATAGATTACCCGTATTATACAGGAATGTACATCAGGCTTTACTCGGACTCGAAGCTTGGGTTGGGAAACCAATGAAAAGTCAAGCATAACTCGAGAGCGCGCTCCCTATCCAAGACTTCTTTCGGCTCGATTATCGTCGAGTCCTGGCTCACTTTCGTCGCTAATGTATAAATGCATGAACTTGCCCTCTGCACACGTATTGCAAAAGCTCTGCTGGCATAAACAAGCTCAATAATACCCCGAGATATTACGATACGAATTTCTAGATTTTCGCTCGAGCCTTGCGACCATTGCCGTTAAAAACTTTGTCGTCAAATATGGTCTATTGATTTGTGCGTGCCGTTGACGAGCATTTGAAATTTCTTACCACCGAAATAAATCAGAGATATTTTTCGATGTTCAATGCGTCGAACGATGATGGCTTCAAGCTCGAGGCGATAATCACTGGAATTGGCGGCTTGCAGGCTCTTGCAAGCATCGACCCGAGCACACGCGTACTTTTGCTGGCTCGGGAGTCACAATACCAAAATATTCATCATACTGCGGCTGCACATATATAGTAGGTGGCTTGGCTATCGCGTGGGAAAGGTGTGCTTTCTCTCTCTCTCTCTTCTCTCTCTCTCTCTCTCTCTCTCTCTCTCTAATTCGTAGGCATCGTTTGCAGCAAGCCGCACTGTATAGGAGAAGCAACAGCAGCTCACGCACTTACTTTCTTCGCGTCGTTATACGATATCGTGTAGGAACCGCAGACAACCACGTGATCTGCACGTATGCTTTCCCCAAGCAAAGTAGCACCTACCTTCTTACCCTTCTTGCAGCTAATTTTCAACGACATATCACGCATATTATTTATAATATAAAGGTAACTGCAACGGCGCTGACAATGAAGAAGACTTCAGAAATTGGGAGCACAAGATCCCAGAGCTTTTCCGCGCTTTTGCAACTACGTCGTCAGCTTGTTTTGCTACAATCATCAGGCTGCTGAGGCAAATATCATAAGAGCTACAAATATCATTCGAAAGTTACTCTTGTTTAATCATTAATTTTATGATATTTTCCAACTATTCCATTTTTTTCAATTGCCGGAATTGATGATAATGATACATTTTCTAATAATAGAACGTGAGCCTACCGAAAGTAGGAGTGATCCCGAATAAACACATGATACACCTTATAATCATGCACTTTCTTTATTGTCGCTTATAATATCATAAACGCATTATATTGATCCGGTCGATCAAGTATTGCATGCATAGAGATATTATTTATGCAGTAGTTACTTTCTCTTCACGGAGAGCTTTGTCATATTGTTTTTGTTGTTGTTTTTTTGTTGCTAGTTGAGCTACACATGTATTATGTTGCTTTCACTGAGCGATTACAAGTATGCTTCGTACTTTCTATGTATCAGATCTAAGCTTGTATACGAGCACACATTTCAGTACAACTGTCACCGAACTTTCTCCGCAGAGAAGCGAAAATATATCGCGAAACAATCGAACGTACGCGCGCAGTTTTGTGCGTGTTCTTGAAAAATAACGAATTAAAAATGAAACAAGCAGCAGCTGCAACTCAGCTGCTAACTCGTGCATTTGATTGATTATGCATACAAATTTGTACACTAGGGCTGCAATCATCGCGAGCGGGTAGCGCGCACGACAAACACAGCGATAACTGTCATCCAAGCGCATACACGGGTTTTTTTTCTTTGCAAAGCGCGTACTGCAGTCCCGTTGCGCGCGGCCAAGACGAATGTGTATTAAAACGGCGGAGCGTTGCCAATGCTTATTTTCCCCCTTGCTTCGCTTGGCCCGAGACCAACACGCGAGCGTCTATATAGCTTGTTTGTGCCCGCTGCCGCCGCTGTTTAGGGCAGCCACGCAACGCCTTTCCCAAAACAACCTGCTCCCGTTTTACCTGGATCAGATTTCTGATTACTAATTCGCCTTTGCTCCGTACTGTGTTGCATGCTATAGCTACGCCGTCATATATCTCTACGTTCCAGTCTTATACTGCATTTTTACATTACACGACAATATTTATGTTTCAATATTTTTTTCATAAAAAGACGAATTTCAGATAGTCGACTGTAATGTATTTTTTTTTCATTCATCGGCAAACGCATTTTCGTTTATCAAATCATAATATAGTATTACCATTTATTTACTCTTTAAATTGGTATAAAACCAAATAATTACTATATACCTCCATGCAAATAATCACCAGATAAGATAAATCATTGTAATGTTTTAAATTAAAAATTGTGATATGCTTGAAACATTTTATCTTATCAGCCTTGGTAAAAAGGTTGTCTATGTGTACAATGAAACTGTTTATTTTATTATCCATTTTTGATTTTAAGGCCTAAATTATGTGCTCAAATTTTACTGAGCATGCTAATATCTGTGAATATCTACGTAATCTATTATGTATGTTTGGAAATTACTTAATTATATTATATTCAAATGTTATGTGTACCGTATTTGTGTAACGGCATTACCAAAAAGCTATCGACAATTCATTCCTCCTAGCCAGAAAATTTGCTATCCTTGTGAATCCATATACACTGACCAGTTTTTATAGTGAAATTCATGGGTAAAAAAGATTTATCGCGTATGTCCAGTTTCTGACCTTCTTACCATTTTGACTGGTCAATACAGCAAATGATGCAGAATTGGTTAGCTAGCCCTAGTGAGAGTCAGCAAGTCGTACGTATGATCGAAATGTACAACAAAATTATTCAAAAATTGCTGTATAAACAAGTTAAAAATCATTTGGAGAAAACTGGAAAGCAAATTCGCGTGCAAAAGCCAAAGTTTAAAATGTGTTTGAAATACATAGAAGCACTTTACTAACTTAGTTCCGGTTCAGTTACCCTTACGCTATTTGTGCAGAGCTGAAGTTAGAGCTGTGCGCACGATGTCACAAATATACGTATACACACTCTCATGCAATGCTATTGGCTACTGCTTTTGTAGCTTTACCCGAACACCACAAGTTGAGATTTTTCAACTTTTGGTGCTGATGAACAATTGTAGTTGCATAGCACTATCGAACGCACTGAGTAATTGCATTTAAAGTAAACAATGTCTTTGTGCGACTGATTCTTTCATGAAAGTTCCACACACCTGATCAAGTTTATAAAATTGAGCATTTTGAATTAAAACAATTATTCATCAAGCTGCGGTGCCGGGGAAGTAAATTATCCGTACTTACTTTTTACGCTTGATTCGCGAATCGCAAATTCGAGACACGCAGCTATATATCGTATGGTTTGAGCGGCGGACGCACCGAAAACGTGTGTCGAGGGTGAGCTACATATACTAACTACTAGTAGATGGAGAATATGACGAAGGCGCAGGGCGTAATTGAGAAAATTAATTATTGCCATGCACGAGCGAGCGAGCGAGCGAACGAACGAACAAACTGGCGCGTGGTCTACGTTGGTAGATGTCATGCGCCTTCGTAATTAGCAGACGGGCATAATAATTCAAATACGAGTGACTTTTTGGTAAGCATATCTTCTGGCGAATTTTCGCCTCCGGAGATAAGTACATGCATGCATCCCGTTCGTTACTCGCTTGACATATTGCTGCGAGTTTTCTTTACTTTTTTCTCGTTCTAAACTCGGCAATTTGTTCTGAAAAGTTTCGATGCGATAATTGTGAAATTAAATAGTCAGAAAAAAGCATGAAATAAATCGGAAGATTGGACATTCTTTCCAACGCGAAAAAATGAACTAATTAATACAGCAAACTGAGTTTCTGATAAGCGCACCTAATATAGTTGTTATTGACAAAGGAAAAAAGTTTTCCTCGCACGACATAATTATTTTCTTCAGCGTAAAGGAAGAATGCAAGTTTTTACAATGAGACACTAGAGTGCAAATTACAGTTAAGAGTACGAGTAGAGCGCAAGAAAGTTTTCATAGAAGCTTCGCGACATTTCACCCTGTTATAGCACCGACGCTACGCGTACACATTTATTATAACGTTGCACTAACCTGCACTCTTGCGCAATACATACATACGCATTATCGACGTATAATTATTACAAGTACATACGGCAACGAGACTTTATTTCAGCACGTAACTTGGAATCAGTATTTATTGCACGTGAGTGAAAGAGAGAAAGAGAAGAGTCGCTGAGCACACGGAAATCTGGATTATAAGCGGACGGCAAGCAATGTGCGTGGAAAACTTTTTTTTACTTTTTTATTTATTAACATTCTTGATGTATCGATGTGTTATGTTCATATGTGAGGAAATAAAAATGCCAATGCATCAATGAAGAAAAGAGTTGGCGGAATCGTAGATGATTACTATGCCTGACTGCATTTCTATAGTTCTACTGTGCTTCACAGAGTCATGTCTAAAGTTTACATAGACTTTCGCAATTTTGCGAGCAAACAGCATTAGTAATGAGTCGAGCTCAAGTTGATCGAAAAATTTTCATTATACAAAATGAAAATTCCCATACTTGGAACTTTTTTCCTCATTTTTTTTCTCTCTGCAGCACTTGGAGCATGCATAATTACATTGTACGAGACATGGTCAGGTATTGAGTAGTTTTCCATATAAGCTCTTGGGGCAGTAAGAGACCACAAAATTTACCTCGATCGATGCAGATGTGTAAGTGCGAGTGCGAATGTTGACGAGTAAACACTTTTCGAATCTATGGGTACGTGCATAGACTGTTAGCGTGAGTCAAATAAGATATAATCCAGGATACGTAAGTCCAATGCGGTTCATCTTCAAATTAGCGTAAGCTTCGTGCAAATAAGCAGCATGGAACGATTCAAGCTCAGCCACGCGAGTCTATGTAAGTGTGTGTGATTGTGTGTGTGTGTGGTGTGTGTGTGTGTGTGTGTGTGTGTGTGTGTGTGTGTGTGTGTGTGTGTGTGTGTGTGTGTGTGTGTGTGTATAGGTGGAAACCGTGCAAGCTCGCGTCCCGCGAATCGTATTGATGCAATCACGAAACCAATTGAAATCGACAAATACGAAACGAGCACCGAGTACCGCGTGTATAGCGAGGAGGGTGCGAATGAGAGCCACACACCGTAGCTCGAGCAAGTATACACACGGTATAACCTGTCAGTAAAGACTGATTTTTGTTCAAGATATGTGTTCTAACCAAGGCTTCAACATCGAGCGTTACGTTTTTCGTAACGAATTCGAATGCTTCCAACGAATGATTCACGATAATTTTACGATTATTTTGAAATGAAAGTAGCTTGGTACGAAATGAACGATTCATGAATTATAATTATATAATTAGCTAAATTGAGCGAAATAATCAGTTTACGCCACCCTGTTATACAAAAGCGGAGCAACCCCAGAGATATCTATTTTGTGTCTTGGAATATAAGTAAAGAGCGCTGCGCGTTTCTGTGCTGTGCGGCGTGTATAGAGAGTGAGAGAGACTGACTGTAATCATTGTAAGCGAGCATACGTGCAATACGCGTATACGAATATAGCTCGCGAATCTGCCCTTGGGCTCATTTTGCGTAACACGCTACTAATTTTGACGTGATAAGTGCTTGAACGGGAACAACGCTCACATGTACGTATGCGAGGGCCCTCGTTCGCGCATTATATCAGTCTTATTATGAAATATACCTAGCTTTGGAGCCTACGCGAACCTCCTCCAAGCGAATGCAACACTAGACGATTGATCCAGATGCGATGTGATTTTGATCGTTGGTAAGCCTCTATGTCTAAGCACATTTTTTAATTTACTTTATAAATAAAACTGTACTAGATCCATTTCAGTAGACTTTTGTAAGATCAATAGTTTTCAAAGCTGAAATTGCTAAAAATAATTTATCATGATTTTTCAAATATTATTCCATACCGTGAATTACCACTAATGATCAACCACGTAAGTACGTATATTAGATATTATATCATAAGGTACGAGCTCATATCGAATGAAATATGCCCAAGTACTCGACCTTTGTCAAGTCTGAGCTTCGACTCTGATGTGGTCTGCGGGTTGAGGTGTACAGTATATATGTATATATTTACATATATATTTCTATTCGATCTTTGCTTTACACTATTCAACTCTATCTCACTCTATTCCTCTTTCAAATGTGTATCTTCGCACGCTGCATCACATATATTGATTACACGTATTCTTTGGGGTTGTCAAAAATATCGCTCGATAAATTACACTTTCTTTTGTCTGTGTTTAATAAAAATTTCTTCAGACCTCTCATGCTCATTTTTATTTTTCAAAGTCATTTTATATAATTTAAAATGAAATATAAGCTTGATTATAAGTACAAACATTTTTGATATTTAATACATATGATTTAGGATAATATATCGCTAGATAAGCTCAACGATTATTTCAATATTATTATTTCTTTTCAATAATTCAGTCACGCAACATTCAAGTAGATTTCTAAAACCTATCACTTGATTTCCTGATTTATGCACGTGTAATTCACACTTTCATGCAATGGATGAAAAAAAAGCATAACACGAAAAAGGTAGCGAAACCCGTCACTTCTCATTTATATCGCTTCATTTCTGTTATATTTACTGAGCAGGAAATGGGTTTAGGTAAATTTATATTTCGGAAACGAACAACGAGCCGAGAAAGCAAAGAGTAGCTCGACTTTATCATGAAATTATTATGATGAAAAAATATCTTTAGTGAACAAAGATTAAAGCAACCTAATTATTTGGTACAGAGAATTTTTCGGTGGCAATTTAAATAGCGAATGTGAATTATGCAAAGCTACTCTCATGACTTCGTGCCACCTACCCTGTGCGCGCACCTTATTAACACTCTGTCTTTCTCTATTTCCACGTCTTTTGGGAGAGAAAGAGAGAAAACATCGCCAACGCCGACATAGGCTGTTATGCGTATAGCTGTAAGTATACGAGTAAAGTAGCATATATATATGTGTGTGTACTGCACACTGTGCTACACTGACTCCATCGTCTCTCTTGCTGTATATTCCTCGAGCATTCTAATTGTGAGAGACAGTATACCTCGAGGAAAATACTCTTCTTCTCCTTCTTCTTATTCTCTCTCTCTCTCTCTCTCTCTCTCTCTCTCTCTGCTGCTTACGTACGATGAAAGTTAGACTTAGTATTTCAAAGTGCCAGTAGCATAGTCGTCGTCGTCGTCTTCTTCGTCGTCGCCTCTCCACCTTCTTCTTACGCCTTCAATACACGGCAGTACTGCCACCACTAGACCCTCACCTCTCGACTTAATTTCGAAAGCAAAATTAAGTACGTGGTAAATACGCTCTGCGAGTCACCTTCCCAGCGACCGATGCTTCTGCTTCTACATCGGGCGCCTATACGCGTTTTCACTGTAGGTCTCTGCGTATATAATATAATGATATACATTGAACTTGAAACATAGGAGGATCGAAAAATGTCTTGCGCCTATATTATGGTGATTTTTCGACATGCATATTCCATGTTTAGATAATTACGTTGGCCCTTGCGGCCTCTCTTCTAATTAGTTTTGATTTGATAATTGATCAGCTTGTTATTAGAAATGATTATTAAGGAAAAATCTTCTGAAATTGGTCATAAAAGCATTTTTACATGAAAAATAGATAATGAATGTAAAGGAAATTTAAATTATACGGGCCAAGGAAAAAATTTTCTAGCATGGTCATTGTTCCAAAACTTTGTACTCTTTGCAACTTTCTCAAAAAACACAACATGGACGTGCAGGTTAATTATATATATTTTTTATTTTACATACGACTAATTAACTTTTAGATGTTATGATAGAACTAGTGATAGGATACTTTTAGACAAGAATTTTGGTAAGAATATATATAAAGTCATTTCCAACAATGAAATCCCTGGCGTCATTCATGCAATGTTGTAAGAAGCAATATTTATCATATACTCATCAATCGATTAACTAATCATTTTAATATCACTAAAGAAACATTTTGCTTGAAATGGATATTGCCGGTTTTGAATCATTACTATAAAGTACAAAAATAAAAAATATCATAAAAAGATAATTTTACTATGAAAAAAATGAGTAACTGACATATAATGTGTTCTAGTTACAGTCAGTTTTGCAGTAGATTCTGAATTTATACATCAGGGGTAAATTTATAAAGCACATTTCTTCGTAGGCCGCGAAAAAACATTAGAAAAGTTTGGGCACGTCGTTTGTACATGTTGCTATTTAAATATAGCATCGCAGTAGTACAGCTCAACGTTATATGGCCCAACGCGCACATATTCTTCGCGCCGCTGACCGTGCAAGGCAGGATTTATTATGCGTCGGGACGACGATAATGTCTAGCTCGTCTTCGTGCTCGTATACGTGTGGGCGCTTACGGTGTGTTTCGGGTGAGCGCTAAAATTATTCATTGTTAAAAGCGCGGGACCCAAATTTTCGGCTCTCGAGCCATACACGTGTATCACTATATACTCTTTCGTGGCTCTTACATTTTCGCTCAGTTTACAGAAGCTCGGGTGATAAATCAAAAAAGAAGTCGGGCGGCGAGGTGAGCGCCAAAATCGAGGCAAATATTTATTTAGGCGAGTGCGAAAAAGATCAGCTCGTAATTTAAGACATTTATCTGGGTGGCGACCGGTGGCGACCGGTGGCTCATGATAATGCAAATGAGTCATTGCAGCTTCGCACGTCGAGTTAAGTTATTTGTGCGGGCACGTGTAAGAGGATAGGTCGCAGAAACGATTAGCCCAAGCTACATAGATTTGCCGCTTGACGCATCTCCGCACTTGGCTATCTGATGAGAAGCGTAGTTGGCGCAACGAGAGCCGAACCAACGAAAGCCTCATTAATATTTAGACGTATTTTAAGGTAGCTCGGCTTTTGAGCTTTAAGAACCTGATAGCTACATCATCTTGACGACGGACTCAACACAAGCGGAGTACGGCGAAGACGACTTTATATCCTGTATGTAATTATTAATAACCTGCAGCTGGTGACAGCGTCGAATATTCCACTGTCAAGAGAAGTTCACTGTCCTCCCTATTATTAATGGCGGTATAATTTTAAATACTTTTTTTCAGAATGAATATGGAAATTTCATGAGTTTGCTGCAATACGAGGCAAGTTTTCAAGGCAGTTTAGTTCGATGAACGCGCGTATATTTCAGTCAGTTGAATAAGGATCAAAAGAGGAACCAATGACAAAAAGTATACTTTCGATATTGTCCGTAGTGAAAGAAAACAGGGTGAATGTGAATTGATAAATTTAGATGCTAAAAGAAGAATCCACGCTGTTTAGAACATCTAATTTCTAGTAACCAAAGTTGTATTCTCTGATACACACTGCGATTGTGTAAACGCTTTTCGCAAGTCAAAAGAAAATTACTCGAGAAGTTAGTAACTGATTAAACTCTGTTGACGCATCTCGTTTGTACAACTTGACAATTTTTTATATTTTTAATTAAATTGCGTTTTAACAAATTCTGCAGCTACTAAATTTGCACGTTATTCAAGTTAAAATTTACAAATTTATGATCTTTATCATCGTCAGCTTCATAACTTCATGTGTGCTATTTATGCAAAATATTTTGCATCCAAGAAAGCGAAAGAGCGAAAAAATGTTTTGCTAGCAGGACGAATTCAACATTCGAGCGACTGCTGCACTGAGTATGTGTGTACCGGCGTAAGTCTCGGGTAGCCGTCCTAATCGATCGGCGGCGCGGCGTGCCACTCGCGAAAGTTTCAAAACTTTACATCGGTAGGAGTGAGCGCAGCCGCGCGCTCGAAAGGGCGACGGAAGCGAAGAGACTGAAGAAAACGGCGCAAATGCTAAGAGAACGACGACGACCAATACGGCAGCGGCAGCGACGGAGGCTCGGTACCAGCACCACTACTACCAGCAAAGTCTGTAAATTTTCTTACATTTTATGAGCCATCAGAATTTCATAACCTCGAGCCAGTCCGTGTGGTACTTTGCACGAGAAAAGTTTCTCGGCAACAGCCTTTCTCGCTCGCCTTCTTCGCTCTCTTTCCAATGTGAGCTTTGTTTCTTGTGCCTTTTGCTTTCTCTTCCATTAACTTCGTTTTCTGCCTTCACCCAAGCTGTTTTTCTTTTCTCTAACAGGTACGCAGCACTTTTTTTATAACTTGACAAAAACACTAAATTTCTGTTTATTTTTAAAAGGCGAAATCTCAATTTTACTAATGATAAAACATCAAATTTCAACAATTTCATACCTAAAAATATAGAGCTGACATCTTTTGATGTTGAATTTATCAATAATTATCTTATTTTAAAGAAAATTTAAATCGAAAGTTTTCTTAAGATTATTTTTCCTTAGTGCACCACTATCACTATTATTTGTTTATCGCAAAAAAATTTATAAAACTTTTTCAAATCACTCAAAGAAAAACTTGGCAAGAATGATGTTTCAATTGAAGCAATTTGCTCGATAATGTGTATTCATCCATAATTATAAGTTATTTAAACTGGAATAAGGGAGAAAGTTGAAGGTTGAGCTCAATGCATTAGTTATCAAAGTGATTGAAAACATTTTTCGTTCACACCTGCGCAACATTTCACAATAAGAATAGAACAATTAGGTCAAAATTGAAATCCAAATGATTATTGTCATAAAGTAAAGACAAACTAACTTGCCACTGTATACCAGCATATGTAAACTCTGTCTGATTTATCGGCCCTTGGTTTACCGAGCAAGTGAGTGAACGCAAGTGAGAGAGAAAGAGAGACAGAGAGAGAACTAAGGAACTAAAAAGTTGGTCTTCCCTTGTTTGAACGAGTTTTTGGTGCTTTTAGGTGAACGCCCCTTAGAAGTTGCTGAACAACAAGCTTTTCAAGTTCATAGAATTGAAACCAGTATTTAGTTTGACAACTGAAAACTGTAGATTCGCTTTGAAAGTTAGGTCAAACATGAAGTCGTTATATGAGAACAAAAGTTGCCACTATCACCCTCTTGGATACTTTATGGAATGTCGCACATATTTTCCAGAATCTCTAACTTTAACATATGAGTCAACAGATTGCTAACTTTTATTGAAACACTTTCTGTTTATTATATATTTTTGAAAGTTTCAATGATTTTCTCGGTTATTGCAATAAGGGTTAACATTTGCTTGCGGTAATTCCAATGATTACGTAAGATTGCATATTTTTATACGAGAATAGGCTAAATGACACATCAGTGAACTAGTTGTAATTTGCGCAACAATTCTTATATGAAAGTATCTATACAGCAGCCAGGGCTTACGATAAAGTCATTTTCACGTGCTGTAAGACAATGATATTGTGGGTTATTTCGGACGGTGCAATACACGTTTGCGCGAACGCTACGGACACCGAATAGACACTCTTTGCCTACATTTAATAGGTTAAAAAAATTATATGCAATTTAAGTTTTTAATTTGACGCTTTAGTTAATGCATTAGCAAATGCATAGTTTTCAATTCTATTAAGTTTACTTTACAAAGAACCCGCAACGAAATATTGGATTTGTGATATCTGGAAAAAAATCAAAACCTGATTGGACTATTTAAATCAGACCTGTAGAGCAATAAAGTTGATATAATAAAAATTATTCGAGCATTATTTATATATGTGAACGAACTTTTATGTTAGATATTACAGAAAAGTTTTTATTATATACTATAATATGGCAGTGAGATAAGACAAAATAATTTGAGCCCCCTAAGACCCTTTTCAGGTCCATTTCTCACGTCTATCTGATTCATACAATGAGCACGAACGAACCAATAATTGCAGTCATTTCTACTGCTCACTTTATTAGTCCAAAATAATCTCATCTTGTGTGCTCGCACGTACGATAACATTTTCTTCTCTATACACGATATTGACGTGATATTTCTTACTAAATGCAGATGTTAAAAGGGGAAACTAAAAATGCTAGTCTGTAATTCAAATTTAAAAATAACTAATTTCGACAAATAAACTATTTCTTTTTTGAATTTCGTTAGCGAATAAGATAAATTTTCTAAAGAAATAAAACTCTAGAAATATTTATGTTTTTGTGTAAATGGCTAATAATCGAATATAAGTGAAAGTATCGAGTTTCGTGAAGCAAACGCCTGCATGACACGAGAGCAATACCGCATGGGTGTGTATTCGGATAGCTACGAGACGTACTGCTACCGTCGGGCGATATTTCATCACAGCAAATCGGGCGCAATGGGTCAGAAATGATCGAATCACTGTCGCGATCTTATACATATACACCATGTATGCTTACATCGAGCTCATACATACACGCCACCCGTCTTGTAAGAGCCTCTGATACAAGCAAGTTGAGCGCGCAGGTGTTCAGCCAAGCGTACGGATCCTCACTCGCACTGATCATTCTATTTTCAAGGGCAAACAGATTTGTTACGTGTACGCCTGTACAACTACGAATGTCTAGATTTACATCATGTACTTTGCAAGAAATCCTGCCTAGGAAGAAAATTTCTAAGTTCATCTACTTTGTTCGTCGGCTGAGAAATTTACAAATTACTTGCTCAGTTTTATGGAGTAATATAGTAATTTTTTAAATGATAGTCGTGCAAAAATTGCAGAATAAAAACAACTTTCTGTTTCTTAGCCTCAATCAACTAATTAAAAAATTTTTAAATTGTCAATCAATCTACCATTTAAAATATTATGCAAATTAATGAGGTAATCTTCGTGTAGGAAATAGTAATTTATCTCACAGCAAGATATTAATGATAAGTGAAAATCTCAAAGTGATAAAAGTTGCTAAATTAAATAAATACTTTCTAAAAATACTGAACTGATATTTATATGTGTGAAAAAAAATATTTAAAAAAGAGCTTGATTTTACTTACAAATTAGGTGCTTAAATAATCCGGAAGCACGCCAATTAAGACAGTAAACGTGGTGTGTAATTTTTCACAATTTTTTACTTAAAAGTCTCCAAAATGCACTCAATAGCTTTGATATTTTTCAATATGGCCGTTGACGTACACGATCTTGCGCTATTTCAGCTCCTCGGTGCAGCAGCGCCACCACATCACGATCTTCACATTTTTATTAATTTTTGGGTTTTATTCGTAGCCTAATTATGTCTGGTTTAATTGATTTATTAAACATGAAAATGGAACACAATATGAAATTTAAATTCAAAGTAATTTGACCTTTATCCTAATCAAAAGATTTATCTTTAGCGCGAACTTTTTGGCACTACTCGAAGGTGTGGAAAAAATCGAAGGTTTGTGACCTTGCGAGAAGGTGCCAAAACGGTTTTTTTCAGCTACTTTATCAAAACATGATCGTCAAGCACGGATAAATAATATTCGGGTGAACGAACAGGTAATGCCGTATCAAAAGGAAGGAGTAGAAACCGTCAGTAGGATCGGCAGAGCTCGCTTAACACGCTGCTGTACAGATATGCTATTCTGCCTTCCGCCTTGCAGTTGGGCAGCTGCCAGCAGAATCACGAGTAAGAGAGAGAAGAGAACAGTTGCAAGAGAGACAGCAACAAGAGAGAGAAGAGAGAGAGAGAGAGAGAGAGAAGGAAAATGCCAAAAGGAAGAGCGTGCTGCTGAGTACCGCGCATAGGAGAGGAGCCTCTTGCTCGGTCTCAGGGAGTGCTTATTCCTCCTCCGAAAAGGGGCGTAAACGGTCTGCAACCGCCGCCTCCGCGCTCTGCACCGATTGGATCCGCGCCGTACCACCGCCACTACCTGCAGCCGTTGCGAGATTTTCCCACATACTCCCGCATACGTAAGTTACCGCTGTATGCAGGCTCGCGCACACTTGCTTCGGCTACCCCTTCCCTTCGCACGTAGAGAGTGGAGCTTGCGCTGCAAGCTCTCTGGCGTTTGCACTAGCTGGCCTCGCTTAGCTCGTGCTTTTTCTTCGTTTTTTACGTGCAAGCTCTCCCACCAGCGGCAACGGAAGTAGTAGCAGCAGCATCAGCAGCACGCCTTGAGTATTTTTCTTTCACTACTCCAGGCAACGGCCCTCTTTTCTCTAGCTAGCTCCCAGACTGCGAGGGAGGAACGAATCCGCATATAGAACGCAGGAGGTCCACAGAGGTTCCAACGCAGGAGGCTGAGCTTTTCTCTCACTCTTTACCACTTTCTGCGCTCGTAGAACTCGTTTTCTAGGCGGTACGTCCGGGACTCAGCTAGCTTCGTTTGTGTGCTCTGTGCTCAAAGAGAGAGAGAGAGAGAGAGAGAGAGAGAGAGAGGAGAGAGAGAGAGAGAGAGAGAGAGAGAGAGAGAGAGAGAGAGAAGGAAAAGTACGATGTGAAAAAGAGCTAGAGAAAGACAGGCTGCCTGCTCACTATCAGAACTGTAGCTCTGTCGATTTTTCATTTGCAATTACGCTTGAATGAATAATATATGTATATTCGTATGTGCAAACGTCAATGAGGGTGCCTGCACCCACTGAAGCAGCCTAGACCTGTCTGACATAGTCTCTATGTCTCTTTTTCTTTTTTTCCGTTATTATGCAATTTTTACCGAGATCTGACTGATAGTCGGAAAAAAAGTCGAGCTTACATTGATCGATATTTGACGGTCTCTTCAAAGGGGTATTGTTTTCAAATAGAGTTAGAAATAAAAATGATTATAATTCATGATAAAGTTGAGTGAAAAAAGTTGAAACATTCTTGCAAAAACAAGGATAACTACAGACTTACTTTCGGAGGTCATAAACCTTTGAAATTCGAGCGAAATCTCGTTTAAAAATCGCGAGACCCAACGTTAATGAGAAATCATATCGCTATGCATTTATCAGAAAAGTACAAAACGCACCTGCTCGAGGCTGCACTTTCCATGATACGCGGAGCACAGCTTAATGCAGACAGTGCCCAACTCACCTTCGTTTTCGTATCAAACCAGTCATCGACGCACCTAACGCTTTGCATTGACTTATCCTGCCAAAACTTTGAGAAAGTTCATTACCACAGGTGCATCGTATAAAGAGAGAGAGAGAGAGAGAGAGATCATGCGCGTATATACGCATTACTACGTCAGCCCTCGAAAAAACGAGCAAAACGTTTTTCACTCTGGCAACGAAGGTTTTAATAGCTCTTGCTGCCGTCAGCCCTACCCCTTATACTTCTCTTGCCTACATAACCAAACCAAGTTAGCTCATAACGACTTAAGCCTTTTTTATGCACTCTTAATAGACATTGGAAGCCATGATACGTCTGGTAAGTAAAAATTCAACCCTTGCTCATTGCCTGTATAAAAGCACGAGCACCGGGCGCAATATCCCGGTTCCATGCTGCCTAATGAAGCGCAGCCGATAATCATGTGTATGCCTCTGTGCCTAGCATTAATTGCCCTTCCACGTCGAATCCACATTCTTCGACAAATTGGATCACGCTATCATATACGTATATATAATATAGACAACCACGCGTGCGCGCATATAGATGATATAGAGACCGAAAAGCGCGGGCACGATAAGCTTTCTTAACAGCGACCTTCGCGAATTTCACGAGCACTGTTCATAATATCGATGTTGTTATTGTGTCTGTATCTGTGTCGGTGTGCATGTATTGCTCAGTGTGTAGTTCGTTAATGTTGTTTTAGACTATCTGCTCGCGAGCGTGACTTGGCGCGATTTTCCCTGCATTCACGTGTGCTGTTGCCTCGAAGCGCAACTGAAAGGGTTGCTCGACGATCGATCCTTCATTTTGATAAAATTTGAGACACGAAAAGTGTTTGTTTCGTTGCAACTACTTTATTGTTCGACTTTTTGCTCACATGCGAGGAAGGATTTTTCTTCTAGATAGTGCTTTTTTCAAACAGAAAACGTTGCGTCAAAATCATGAGCAATGTGAGCAAAAACTTTTTTGAAATCAATGCTAGCGCCAGAATTTTTTGTCGACGACCAGCTGAATCGTGAAGGATGCAAGCAATACTACTACAGCAGAAACTCCTATGCGCGGGGCAGCAAAAAAATAACGCGTGCGCGCGTCAACGTCAAACGTTCGAGTAATTAACTGCACGACCCGTCGAACGTACTGTACATTTATTAAGCTAATAATACAAATTTTGCCAGAATTACGTGCCCTACATGCGTGCAGAACGGTGAGTGCAATGACGATCATCTGAAATTACTTAATTATAAGAAAAAACTCCTACAAATCGATATCATCTTTCTTTTCTTTTACTTTTTTTCAATATATAATTCATAAAAAACGCGTGAAATTTTTTTTTTTTTTTTTTAAGAAGATATATATTTTGGCAAGTTTGGAAGTTATATTTTCAAGTTACAAGAATTGTCTAAAAGTAACTACAATAGTACCGATTAGCTTTCTGCACAATATCTACACTCATGAGCTTTTAATAATTCCTCTAGAACAATTAAGAAAGCACTCAGCCACCATCTACTAATAGAACTTCAAACTCTCTACTACAATAATGACTAAGTCCAAAATAGCTGGTGATTTTTGAAATTTGGCATAATTTCTACAGCTCTTAAAGAAATAATTTGCACAAAAGTTACAAAAATTAGCTCTCAGTTGTATTGTTGTACAAAACCCAACTTTATCAAGTTTAGGGAAATATCTTTATAATTATACTTATTTCATAGGTTTAATAGCTACATTGAAAAATGTTATTGTTTCGCATGTGCAGTATAATGAGGGAACATTATTCAAAAGAATGGCCTTTTAACTAGTTTTAGAAAGGCACAGTAAAATTTCTCCTTACTTAGAAAAAGCTCCTCGATCCGACGGCAATTCGTCTGCCGTCGCTGGAAAATGTGCGCGCGCGCGAAGCAGATAGATACATTGACGAATTCATAGCTAACTGGGCATTAGGCGCATTAGAGCGGTCCCCTATGGCAAGTCTCGTAAACGGCGAGTCTCAGGTTTAAACTTAGCCTAAAGATTCTTCCTACTTACCTATATACTCGCAAGTTGTACTACTCACTTGCAATTTCTCTCTGCCTATGAACTCTCAGACTTATACTTCCTTGGTATACCTCACATGTGTGTTGGCGTTACGCGATTCAACATCCCGACAAATTAAGAATTTTTATGATAAGAAATACACTATGCGTTTTAAGGCCTTGCACGTAAACAAAATTTAGGCAATAAAATTCATAAATTGTAGACTTGTAGGTAAAGGCTGCAAGTATTTCAACTGATGTCTCTCTCTCTCTTTCTTTCTCTCTCTCTCTCTTTCTTTCTCTCTCTCTCTCTCTCTCTCTCTCTCTCTCTCGCTCTCTCCTCTCTCCATCTATCTTAGCTTTATATGAATGTATAATTTTGAAAAGTTCGTGGCTTTAAGGGTCGTTGACTTGATGCTATACTGCTGCGTTTCAGGGGTCAAAGTTGAACTGCCGACAATAACATAGATCTTTGCACACGAGCTGATTAAATCTCATATCTTGCTGGTGTTTTACGTCACTAACTTCTTTAACGTCAAATTATAAGCTTAAACTTTATTCCTATACATGTAATTCAAACTAAATGACCAAATGATTACATATTATTTTAGGTGCAGATAAAACGAGAGCAAAAAACTAGTCTATGCCGTAGCGTGGAAAAAGTTTCTATGAAAAAAAAAGTAAAAAAAAACAAAGAGAAATAATTTGTGTAATGCGACGTGCATGCTCTGAAGTTAAAAAAAAATTGAATTTAACCTTGGACGCGCTCGCTATAACTGTAACTCTGTACATAAATATGAAGTCGCTTATGGTGCTGTACAGTGACCCCTTCACGGACTCGAAAAGAAGTAAAGAAGTGACTAGTTGGTTCAATGGCACAGGCCGAATATAAGTGGCCGAGCCTCGCATTGCGATGGTATATTACGCGAACTGTGTGCCGCGTGCGCTGGCACGTTGCACTACTGCTAGAAATTCCAAAGTTCCTCGCAACAATAAGAACAAGAAGAACAAAGTTCCTTGGCTCTAACACCCAGTTTCACTTCTCCAAGCTGCTCTTTGGTACAAGATGCAAGCAAATAAGTTTTGGATACTACAACCTTCACCTTGAAATCTTGGTCAAATATCGAAACTTTATATTCATTGGATCGCGTCAATGAACGAGAGCTCGACAAATTTTCCTCTATCTATATTATTATATGTTCCAATATGAAAAAACTCATTACTGATTGAATTTTGAATTGGCTTCAAACCCCTAATGAACGCATTGCAAACGCACATTTTTTGCGATCAAATTTCTATTTTTCACTTCAATACGAATCGAATAATTATTTGTGACCGATTACAAAAGCTAGAGAAGGAAACAAAAACTGAAAACTAGAAATAAAAGTGAATCGAATAATTATCGGTGCTACAAGAGCAGCAGCTCTCGAGATATATCCTCTTAAAATTCAAAGCTTTGCAGCTGAGCTACCCTTATCCAAGATTCGGCAAACCATAGACTTTGGTTTCAGCCGAAATGCGCATGATCCCTCTGGCGAACCGGTGATAATCGTAAAACCGAATGCGTCGGCGTAAAAAAGGGGCGGAAAGTTAGCGTATAAGGGCATAGGCTGGAAAATCTGTGGCTGCCGAGTAGCAATGGAAGGGGGGTAAAAGTTTTGAGTAAAACGAGCCATTTCGATAAAATTCAACAAACGATCGCATGCGTGCGCGATTTGTTATCAATCAAGCTGATCGAGGAGATTCATATTCGTAGATAATGATCGAAGAGTCGGATTTTTCAAGAGGCTCGGTGAGTTGGTAGCTGCAGGTGAAAGTCGAGAAGTAAAATGGCCGGGTGGAGTGCATAGAATGCAGATAGGAGAATCATAGCTGGCGTAGAAAAGTCTCGGGGCATCGTTGTCGACGGCGCTTCGAAAGCTAGCTCTTTGCTAGAAGCTCGCGCCAGGAGGCACCCGGGAACAGTGCGCCTTTGTAATAGCCCCACATATACGCAACATCCTCCTCTCGTCCTCGACGTTATGTATAAATGCACGTGTGGGGCTGTATATGTCTTGCGCGTGTATTTGTGTAAAGGTCCAAGCCGAGGATACACATACTCATAGATATATATATATATATATATATATGCACTAACTACTCAGCAGTGTGCATCGTAGTGTGCTGCTTCTATTGCTCCTGTAGCCTGTAGCTTGAGAACGAGAGAGTTGGATTAAAGCTGCTGCGTGAATAGGTGTGTGTGTGTGTGTGTGTGTGTGTGCGAATGTTTGTGAGTGCGTCGGGCTGCCTATATTCCACACTATACTACTACTTGTGCTGTTACTGCCTCAGTGTTAGAGAGTATAAAACTTTTCTCGATGGTGTTAGTGCCCTCCGCACGTACATGCCAAGCTCGCTCGCTCGCTTCTGCACACCCGCGTGTTTGCTATACTTATATATATATATATATATATATATACGTCTGTGTATATAATAGGAGGAGAGAAAATGCTAGAACCCGACCGAGAGGAGAAAAAGGAAGAAGTAGAAGAGAACGACGACGACGTCGAGCGCTGCAAGAGTGAGAGGCTTCCGCGAGAAAAAAACCTTCTGACTCTGAGAGACAGAGTTCATATATAGATATGCCTATATCCACGTATATATGTGGTTGTGTTTATAGATGTACAATGTTCGTTGCATGAAAAACAACTTATTTGTATATTTAAAGGCATTAAGCGTTTTAAACCATGTTATTTTTTCCAACTGGTTTTGGCGTTTGAGAAAAATTTGTTTGCGGGCTCGTGAAAATATTGCACACGATTCCTATATCGCTAGCGGCCTCAGATACTAACAACTAACTTGATACGCACTCACACCCGTGTTACCACCCCTCTTACTATCTTGCAAGCGTCGCACAATTTCATCCTTAACAATTGACCACTCTTCAAGTCTGGTTTTCATAAAATCAGTGAACTCGCCAAACTTTGTATATGTACGTTGATAAAATGCAGCCTATACGAGTACTTGGATGCTCATTAAGAGAGCTCACTAAATAATTGTTGTGAGAGCTCGGCGGCTTTCCCGGTAAAATGGAAATATTTTTAATCGCTTTGGAGATCCTTCATTTTCGTTTAGATACTTGCTAGCTAAAAGCTAAGCATTAATCTGCCTCTCATGAATGCATCGCCATAAGGTTATACGTGATAACGACGAGCATGAAGTGGTGCAGCAACGGTAGCTTCTAACTTATTAGCGATCATGTACAATGCATGTTCAGTTTAATTCAGATTAGGAGCTTTTCTATTTATGAAATCGCGAGGGAGAGAGGGCAAGAGAAATGAAGGAGTAGCTTGTACAACACACGTACAATATATTTGTTAGGTCTAAGGTACACATGCAGCACTCAGGAGTCGCTACGTCGAAACCTTTCTAGACGAGTGTGTACTTGATATAGCTAGGAAACATTGCTTGCACGCATGCCTCGCCACCGTTGCTGCTGCTGTTGCTCTGATGAAAGTAGCTCTCTTTCCCTCTCTCTCTCTCTCTCTCTCTCTCTCTCTCTATTCTGCTTTGGTCCGCCTATGGGTATTACCTGGAATTACGTCTCAATCTACCGTGGCCGAGCGACTAAACTAATATTAAAACTTTTAACGCAGTTAGTCGGTCCCCGTTCGCGTCCGCGCGCCTCGCCTTTACGCAGCAGCAACAGCGCTAGTCTCTCTCATCTCTCTATATACCACCAGCTCGTGTCGTCCACTATATGTACATTTGCAGCACTCGTACATCTACTGCTTCGTAGGTACGCTTCGTAGCTGCTACTGCACTTTGATGTGTGCGTTACGTTCGTAGCTTCGAAGCTATACCTCAGGTACTTTAAGTCATAAATTAGCTCTGTCGCGCCAAGCCATAAGGGCAAACGCACGGACACACAGCCACGAGAGCTGCGTACGTAACTCACACGTATATTATATCTATGCATTCTTGACCTATACGCGTAGGCAACAACCGTTATAGCTTAGCCTCGGCGCTGTCAAAGGGAGAAAAATTAAATTTTATATAGACTAAATTCGTGACTGCTTCGATGCTTGCGTAATTACCTATTGGATACTCGGCACGACGGATACGGAGGGCTACTAACGCTTCCGTCACAGCCGCCGCCACCACCATCGGCGCTGCTGCTGATGTTGCTGCTCCAACTGATTAAAAGTACTTGGGGAAAAGTTGGCTCAGCAGGCCGAGCTATTTTGCCTAGGCAAAGGACTACGCTGGCTGCCGCGTGCATTCCATTAATTACGATGGTCGCTGCAGTGTGAGCGAGCTCCGTCGCATTCTTGCTCTTCGCAGCTCAACTTTCAGTTCTTTCTGTCTTGTAGACATTTCCCAGCCTCTTTTTCCAGATACTTTTTCTCTTTTCGAGCTTTTCAAGTTCGTTGAAAAAGCTGAGCTGGCGCTGCGCTGTGTCCTACCTAGAATACGCGCTCGTATAAACAACGATGGAGAAAAGAAGGAGCCTTGGCTCGACCAACGAATAGTACGAAATTGCAGTTTCAATTGAATCTGATGGGCGGTTACATGGATAGTTTACTTCGTTACGGCAAAATATGCATGATATGTGCATACATATGTATATCTCGCTCGCTTTCTCGCTAAGGACTAAAGTTTGCTCTATACACACGCTGCAAAAGCATACATATATGTACGCACACACACACTCAGAGTTGCACAGCAACATCTGCTTTTAACTTTTAACGTTTTATGTAAAGTTTGAGATGAATTTTTATTCGTTTGATTTCCGTCCAGGTCATCGCATTGAGCGCAGTAGCAGTGCAGCGCACTTTTAAAATCAATTAAAATCTCGCATACGTAAATACGCCAGTCAATCGTCATAATTAGCAGCTGCTGCAACGATTGTTGTATTTAACTTTCAGCCGAGCATCTGTGATTGAGCTTCTGTTCTAGCATACTTTCCGTAAACTCGTTTATAGCTTGGCTGTTCTATGCGCGATTATTGAGTGACTCGATAATTGTTATAAAGCGTTACTCGAGTGCTTGCTCTATGAATAGCCAATCATTCTTCTAACGTGTAAAGACAGTTCAACCGATTGCTTAATAAATGATAGACATAGATCGCAGTGGCAATCCAATTTGCTTATGACTCGCATCAAGATGTCTCTTTCATTTCAGACAGTTTTTTTATTAAAATTTTTTAATCGAGTACATTATACTATTTTGACAGTATACGTACGTGTTAATTTTCTACTATGCATAAAACGTACAATGTAAGTATTTCGAGCGAATCCGACAGTTAATATTTGTCGAAGCAAACTTGATGTAGAATGAAAGTTATGTTAAAGTCAAAAGAAATTATGCACACGCACATATTCCAGTGATACGAATATGAATACACACGTGTAAAAACATGTAACTGAACGAGTCCAAGACGATATAATCAATTGTAATTATGATTTTTCGATAAGATTTACTTGAGCTTGACTGTTGTACTTGCGAGCTGACGTACTTTCGCTTACGACTTAATTGTAAAAAATATTTAAATTTTGTGTACGAGTTGTACAAAAGAAAATGAGATGTAATTTCTGAGCATAATTATGAAATAATGGCGGAAGCATAGAAATCAATCTAAAAAGCATAAGCAGAAAAGTTTTTTCACTATATACAGAATGGATCGTGTCGCCCGCTCGAGTGCTCCGTGAGGAGTGCCAGCGTGCACATACACACGTAAGTTCGAGCCTCCCCCCGTAAAACCGTACCAAGCTTCCTACTCCCTACCGTTCGTGAATCATCATCCCTCCATCCTCTCCCCCGCCCCATCTTTTCGACTCTCTCTCTCTCTCTCTCTCTCTCTCGCCGCCGCCGCTACTGCTGTTGCTGCACCTCGTCTGTCCTGCTCGCATATAACTACTCTACTGGCCGGTGCGAGGCGCAAGCGCCATGGCCTCGGGGACGCCTACCGGGATCCCACTGCTGCTGCTTTTTGTATTATATATAACTGCTACGAGCTGTGCAGCCTCCCCAACCCACTCCTCTTCTTCGCTATAGGTGAGCCCTGGTAGCGTCTAAAAGATGAGAGCTCTGTACAGGAGCACAGACACGTTTACATGCGCAGACTCATACAGGCACACAACACACATAGCACACATGCGCAACCACACGTACACGCTCGGAAAAGCGAGTACGTAGCTGAAGAAAAAGTTGCAGATAAAAAAAGTTTCAAGAGATCGAAAAAAAAGGATACGAGCTTTGCGGAGGGAGCGAGAGTGGAAGGAGAAATAGTTGCTCGTGACTTTTCTTTCGTCTGAGGCATGATGTTTTGTTTTTGGGACTTGTCTGTGTGATTTTCCTATTCCTATCTCCGAAAGAAAATTGGTCGTAGCTAGCTTATTCTCATATTTTTTAAACAATTCAATCATACGTATTATTTCAGTATAACTGCGTATGTCTATCTTTTTTTTCATCTAAAAACTACTTGATTGGCAAAAAAAATAACTCGTGAAAAGAATAACTTAGTCATGCACAAATATGGATATTTTGGAATAAATTATAGGAAGCTTAGTGAGTTCATTAATGTTGTGCATTATAGATTCCGAGTAAATTTTTTCTATGCAGTGAAATTGGGACAGTAGTGCGAGTTCAAAGACTAGCTCTCTATCTCGGCTCTAATCTATCGTGAAATTACCTGGACACAAGTTTCAAGGGGTATAAGTTGCCAGTATATAGCTCTGTCTCTGTCTATCTATCTGTCTCGCTGTCTCTCTCTTTCTTTCACATATAGACAGAGAATGGGCAGGGTATAACAAATCACTTTCCCTCGCTCATTGCTGGAGCGTTTGGTGACGACCTCCTTGGCCTTTCTACCACCCCCTGAATCGTGTTGCTTCTCACTTTCCCACGGCGTGGCGTTCCAAAAGTTCACGCGACGAGAGAGAGTTCGATTCGCGTAACGCTCGCGCAATTATGCAAACTCGCTTGGTGGCCGCGACCTTCGCCAACTAACTACTAGTACTACTACTACTACTACTACTACTACTAATACTAATACTACACCACAACGACTATTCTCTGGCTTCGACTCTGCTGTATAAACCACTGATATTACCATCGCGAGTTCATCTCACGGTCTTGCGCCATCGCGTTCTGCCCGAGAGAAAGAGAAAACTGAGCGAAAAATTCGCGCAAAGTATGTTAATAGCTATGAGCTGGAGCTAGGAATGAAATAAAACTCTTGCGTGTCCCAGTTGCTCACGAGTGCAGGGGCGGAGGGGTCAGTTAAGCGACAAAGTTCAAAGTCTGAAGTTTGGCCACTAACGGGAGAAAGCACGAGAAAGCCATAATAACTATATAGCTGCGCGACCTTAACAACTTGGCGAATCGAGCTTTAGTTTTAACTCTTGCTTCTCCTCCTGAATGCGCAAACTCGCATAATATACATAAACTTTTTCGCAAATTGTTCTTGCATTCTGTCTTCGGGCAAGTTTACTTCGACCTTGATTATACCGCTCACAAATCAATATTTCTCTATACCCTTAACAACGTCTTACTTTTACCAATAGTACGAGACAATTTTATGGGGAAAAAATTTAAATAATAGATTTTCGTTAATAAGCTATAATGGATTAATCACTTTTGAAAATCGAGCTATAGTAATAAGTTTTCTTGGTACCCTGAACGGAGTTTCAATAAAAAGCTTGAACCCTTACGACGTGCCTTCAAAAATTGTACGGGCCATCGGCGCTGTATTACCGATACTGTTGCGCATGACGGTACTGCATCAGCGTCAGCGCTGTCGTAGTCGGTCCAAGACATTAATTGATGTAAGAAATTAGAGAGTCCGGGTGCGAGCTCGTACTCTCTTGTTTTCTCTCTCTCTCTCTCTCTCTCTCTCTCTCTCTTCTTCTTCTCTTCTTCTTCTTCCCTGTTCCTCCATTCCTCTTTCCCCCAAAATGATTGATTGTATAATGAGAATTTCCTAATAATGACTGGGTCGTTCTTCGCCAAGAGAAAAGAGAAGTAAGGGTAAATCTTCCCATACAAACGTGCGCCAATGTCGAAGGGTGTTCTTACATTACAGAGGACCTGAGCTCGATCGAGCGAGAGAGAAAAAGAGCAAGAGAGGGAGAGAGAAAGAGAGAGAGATGGGTATTAAGAAACGGCATAAGATTATAATTTATATTAAAATCTGCGCGCTGCGATAAAGACGTGGAGACGAAAGAACGGTCTAGAAAAGGAAAGAGAGGTTGAAGTTCTATACGATACAAGTTCATGACCTTATTGAGCCAAAGATTCTCTCTCTCTCTCTCTCTCTCTCTCTCTCTTGCTCTCTCTCTAGGATTAACCCTTTCGTCATTGACTTGAGAAAATTGTATGGACTCTTAAATAAGCTCTTGAGCGCAGGCTTCGTTAAATTAAATCACAGCAACTTTAAGGATCATGGGTTAATTTCATTAAAATTACAATTGCTATTTAGATTATAACTGATTCAACGTTTAAAGAACTTTACAATAATTTAACGTCAAATTTATGATGAAATCTTTAACAGAAATTTAGTAAAACGTGTCCATGTATTTTTATACGAATATCTGAAAATGTTTGAAATAACACACCGAAAATGTAATAGTCTTACAAGGATCCGTGCAAACCCACTCAGATTTATAAATAATTCCTCTTAATCTGTGCGACATGGACAAGGCAAACTATCGCACAGCATTGCACTGTAGTAAATATAGCTCGTACTTTTCTTTCAACAGCAAAAAACACGATTTACCATGCACCGTAACGCTCGACGTCGAAGGAGAAAATGAGTTTTGTCGATGATCGTGAGTAGCTTTATTTTATTTCATTTCTGTATAGTTCAGTAGCAGGAGAGAGAAAATCCACATGAATTATAGAATGACGGCAAAAGCGAAAGTTTCGTGAATCGAAAGGGAGGGAGGGAGAGAGAGGCAACTGTACGTCGCGTGTGCACACTCGGCTCGATTTTCCAAAGCTAAACGCACAACTTCCAAGACTTTTTGCCAGTACATACACTGCTACAACTGTTACCATGCGTAGCAACCTAGCTAATTTAATGAAATAGCAAAAGGGGTTAACCGATTCCTTCTCCTCTCTGTGCCTCTTCGTCTCTTGTTCGCTTTCGACCCTTCCATGACTCGTACGCATATATGTTTTGAACTAGATGAGAGTAGAGACAGCAGTTTTACCTAGGGTAAATGTTTAGGTTTGCCTCAAATACTTCCGACTGCACATGAAATCTATTTTATTAAGAAAAGTGTTTATTTTCTATTTTGAATGCATCCCAATTGATATAAATTGAAAAAAATATCTCTACAAAAGAAAATCAAATTACATGTACTTATGAAATCTAAAGGAAATCTATCTATCACGAATAAAATTTTCTTGACCAACTCAATTTTATAAAAATTCAGCTTTTTTTACTTTCTACGAAAATCATTTTTCTTGATTCGGTATTTTTTAATATTTCGTATTAAAAATTGAACCAATTCATTGTATATCAATCTTTAGTTCGATAAAATTCGATGGATTTTAATGACTGAACAATGCGATAAAATTACTTTTAAAAATGGAAAGATATGTGATACTTGATAATTAGACTTTGAGGAAGTTTTATAAAAGTAATCATCGGTAGATATGTCCTCGCAAAACTCATCAATCGCGAGATCAGGCGAGAAAAGGAAAACAGCGACAGCACAGGTCTCGTACGTGCGTGAGGCAAAAGGGTTTCCTCGAAGTTCATCTCGGGCACAGGTCAATTCCTCGGAGACGAGTATACACACACGCACAAAGTATATAAAGTGAGTCCCCACACAACCTAGAGAATCATCAGGTGTATGCTTATAACGCAGTATACAAGCAACGGCGGGGACGAAGCTTCAAAGAGGTAGAGAGGACACCTCGAGGGCGCGAAGGCGCAACTGAGAGAGTGGACAGACGAACAAACACGTAGACGAGAGCACGAGTGAAGAGGTGGAAAAGAGAGTGTGTGTGTATGTGAGAGAGAGAGAGAGAGAGAGAGAGAGAGTATAGTCGTGATTACAGTGGATGCGAAAATTCGAATGGTGCTCGTGTGTCCAGCAGGCAACACCAATCATTCCGAGTATACCAGCGAGCACCCTCGTCACGCATATATATGTATACTCGTCTCCTATATGAATGTGTATGTACATATTTTCAGTATAAGAGCGAGAAACGAGCAGCGTCCGTCTGGAAAATGTGCATGACGCTTTGCGTCCCCAGGGAGGGTCACCTCACATTTGAAAATGGATAGAGGTGACGAGCATCGGTGTAGCCTCTCTGACCCCAGATGAAATTGCGAATATAGAAAGCTTACAAATAAGATGCTGGTCAAGCTTTCAAAGACAGATGATCGGCCAGGCAGCTGCCCATACGTTCCCAACATTTTCTATTCTCAAACTTTGATTAATAAGTATGTCTGTTTACTGAACGTACATCAATTTCTGTTAAAGTTGAGTTTTTTTACAAATTGAGAATAATGTGCATTGCGATTTTATGGCCATTAATAACATAATCGTGACAATTTTATTGCAGGTTTCGCTGGTCCAGATCGCGTAAGCAAGACATTTAAGCACAATTTATTTACATTTATTATATGAACAAGAAAATTATGTGATGTAAACAAGAAATCAAAACATTCGAATTTATTGAAAAAATTAAATGTAACCATTATCTTTATAGCATTCTAACTTAAAAATCGCAACTTTACCACTAGTTTTAAGCTACTGTTTGCTATGATATATTGCATTCAACTCGCGTGAATATGCTCGTGCGAACTCGTTTTCGACTAATGTTGTCATCCCTAGTTTAGCAATAAACGATATCCTCACTCGATGCATAAAATACATTTATTTTGTGTTGAATTATTATAAACATTTCCATTGTGAATAAAAATGAAAGAGCACACTACAATTTGCCTGAAGGTAGCTTAACGTCGCGCATATTATAGAGCGAGTAGACCTTGAGAAAGGGAGAAATGACTGCGATATGCAACGAACGAAACTCGAAGAATCTTATTGGAACCATACAGAGATTTGAGGTCGTAATAGTTTTTTGCTAGCCTACAGTTGTGCAATCAACCCGGCTGAAGAGCGCTCATATGATTTTGAAAATTACGTTCTGGAATTATTCCCTTTTGGTTGTATTTAACCCTTGTATCATTTTTTTTTCTAACCTCCAAACTATTTCAATAATAAATAATTACATTTTAAAGAAAGATGCATTCATAAGTGTTAATCAACAATCGAAAGAATTAACTCTGAGGTTTACTTAGATATGGTTTCGATTGCTTCCTAAAAGTCTACTTGTCAATTTACAAACAACTCAATTACAAAGCAAGCATATACAATCACCACAAAACGCTGTAGTGAAAACTAAATCTCAAATTCTGTGAAGCGTAAAAGTAGGGAAAAAAAGAATAAGCTCGTAACATTGATTTCCAGAAGTAAGGGTATCCAAAGATTGTAACAGATACTCAGGTAAAGAAAAGCCATTACACGCCCTAGACGATATCAATCGAGCAAGTACACGGAGTTCGCGCATACGAAGCGAAGGTACAGATACTAGCGCCTAGAGAGAAATAAAGAGCGATTGCCTCGGTAAATCAGGTTTCAGCGTCACTATTGGCCCTACAGTAAAGATGCTGCACGCGCACACCTTCGCTCTAAGTACCTTATTGCAAGTTGCGCGATCCAATACGCTTCACACATTTGTACGACGGCATTAGCAGACTATTGTCATTCATAACGGCTCCATCGTTACTCATGATAATTTATTATCTTTTCCAAAATGGCTCCTCACCACTCGCAATATAAGTGCTATCGGTATGTTCTTGTATGGATACAGGCACAGCGACTCGTGGATATAAGTCGATAACACTTATTAAGGAACTATAAAAGTGCGTACTGGGACAGATTACGCATACATCTGGCAGTACGTGTGTGACATAATGTGTGGGACAAGTCAAGAATAAAATTAACTTCTCCTGGCAAAAATAAATAAAAATTGGTCTAGTCTTATAGATTGCAAAGCATGATAGAGTAACAATTTTTCAAAATAATTTTGCAACTTTTTCGTAAATTTTACTTCATATCTTACACATGGATTTACGTTAAATGCTAATAATTTAGTCGACACGAAATAACAAAGCTTAATATTTATTGAAACCCAAGCTGTAAAATAATCTTTTTAAGCAAAAGTAAAAATCTGCTTCTAAGGAGATATTCGATCGAATCTTTATTTCGCACCCCACCTTTAACTACCGTAGCTTATAATGATAGCTTTTACCGCGTCAGCTCTAAGTGAATATGCAATCAATTGTATTGTAGCCATAAAAAAAGGGACACGGTATAATCGAAATCTTTGCTAGGACATACATCGGTGTTGTCGTCGATTAGGAATTCCTATGCGGTCGGAGCTTGCACGAAGTCGTACCATAAAAATTCATGTACTCCCACACGAATACTCGACCCACTTCCATGGTCCATCTTTTGGCTTTTTTTCTTTGCGCTTTTTCTATATATTAGCGAGACATGCGTGTGCACGAAGAAGGGCGTGCGCCAGCTATTCTACGAGAGCATAGGAGAGATAATATCGTTTTCGCATATAAGAACCATAAATAAAGAGCGCACTCGAGGCATGCTCTCGCGTGCCCGATATTCTTCTCTTTCTCAAACATGCGAGCAAGGGATTCTTATCGGAATGTTGCTGCGTCGGATGACGTATAGGGTGTGCGCGTGTGTGTGCTTTTTACCCAAAGCCAAAGCTTTTAGCTTCCATAAATCGTGTACGTATATCCCGATCGTTGGCATCGATAACGGAGCCGCGGACGATGGGCTATCGCGTGGATGCTGGAC
This sequence comes from Trichogramma dendrolimi, assembly GCA_034770305.1. Lineage (NCBI taxonomy): Eukaryota > Metazoa > Arthropoda > Insecta > Hymenoptera > Trichogrammatidae > Trichogramma > Trichogramma dendrolimi. Next base: position 1,213,704 of record JAPMIB010000051.1, read on the forward strand.
TGCACGCGCCGTGCCTGGCCATTTTGCCAAGGGAGTTATTTATCGTGCCGGACGTGCCAATCTGTACACACACTTGTTATGCGCTGTAAAGACCCCGACTAAGTTTTTATTCTTAAAAAAGGCAAATACGTCCTGCAATTTGTTCCATGTAAGATTCGTGCGATTTATCATTCAAGAAATGCAATTGTTTTCAGAATATATTTTTTATTTACCAATAATCTTTTTTAGCAAACCAAGAATTGATTAAGGATTTCAACTCCAAGTGCACTTTCAATAGTAATTGTTTAAAACTCAATGTTACTCTACGATTTACATTTTTGTCATTTCTATCTTAGCATAAATAATTTTCATTTCATCATTCTATGCGAAGAAAACCTTTACAAGTATGTGTTGGGTAAAAAAGTACGATTAAGCTATACACAGTTTGGCCAAAGAATATGCTGCATATATAAGAACTGGATATATTATACCCTGCAAAACATAAGCTGAAGATAACGGGACACTGTTATAAGCGCAAACTTGGGCTCAGCAACAGACAATTTATCAAAAGCCTCGAGACACTAACGCGACATAACAGCTTATTCATGCGCGTAAGAAGCCCTTCTCGCGCTTCTTCTTAGCTTTGGCTCCTTTTACAATGTATATATGTATCAAGCTGAAGATATTGGCATAACATACCCTGCGCGAGAAGTGCAAGCATAATCAAGGACCTTTTTCCGATCCAAAATATTCCATAAAACCATTATCATTGATTTTCGTATTATTTATCTAGCTATCATCTCTTTTAAAGCTATTCATCACTCTCATCATTATGAAATTGGTAAATAAATCCTATAAAACTGTTGCTAATGAGATAAGCGTTTTAAACCATTCCAACATATCACGATATATAATTGATCATCCAGTGATGATAACAACTTTTTAACTAAATAAAAAGCCATGCTCAAACGCAATCTATAAGCCTTTTTTTCTCTAAGCACTTTTGCGTAAGTTAGAAAAAGAAGAAAATTTTACGCATATTCACTTGATGTTTGGAAATGCAAAATTTCCTAAATTTATGCTTTGCTTTCCGTCATTTCTTTCAAAGAGAACAACATGCGCCAACTTATAAGCGAATGTCTTCGAGTTTTGGACTATAGAGAAATGCGAAGAAGGCACAGTCCTGCGTACGAGTTTGCAAAAGCACGAAGATAGCGTGCAGATCCGCTTACACATACTGCAAATAGTAAACTATATGTGTAGACTGCAAGAGTAAACAAGCGATACATAAGACGTGACGCTGGGAGGCAAAAGAGACCTGACGCCGCAGATCCACCGGAGGCTGGAAAACTATTTTTCCCGAGCTTCGCCAATACCATGTTTATGTTATACACGTTCAACCAATGTGTACAGTCCCCGCACGAGACTATGTTTTTAGCAGAAAACTAAAAATTACTCGTCGCCGACATGAATCACTTTTCCAAGATGCGCATGAGATTTATTTTTATGGTTGTGTATCGAAAAAATGTGGGTCTACATTGTAACTTATCCTGCATGAAATTGTGGACAACAAGATATGATCTCTCGATGATTTACTGTATGCAGTCATTGTAGTCTCGCAAGATCTATTTTTTCAGTTTTTTGCTCAAGCGGTAAAAAATTTTTTCGACTTCCTATAAGAAGCTTTAATTGATTATTTTTAAATTATAATTTAAGAATTTATGTAACTCATCATTCTAAACATCATTCTAATGAGATCCATACTAATCCCAATTATATTATGGAATATTTATTATAAATATTTAATTATATTTAATAAAATAAACATTTTTACCATGCAGTTGTAATATTTAACCACTGGTAAATTAGAGTTTGAAAGTTCAAGAAGCACGTCACAATGCAATGCAAAACTAATTAATTAAGATTTATTATCACGTTGATCAATTTCAATATTATTACGCTATGGTTATTTTAATTACAATAATTCTAAGTGTACTTCAATCATCATGAAATGTAAAAACTGAATGTCCACATAACTGATAATGCATCTGAGAATATACATTAATCGAACACTTACACTCTCTGTTTGACACCAACAAATAGTAATCAAAAACTCGCTAAGCATATTTCAAGGAAGTAATCGTAAGTAATTTAATTCGAGAAGTTTCTTTTCAGAAAATATTAAGTCAATAGTTTTTTCTCATTAAATTTTTTTCAAACAAAAATGTAAGAATCGATACTTAATATTAATAGTACCTAAATGACGTAATTCTTAGCGTTCTTATATTATTAAAGAGTACAAGTAAACAAGTAGTGAAGTAGTATGTGTTGCAGCAAATCAATCAATGGATTAAGTCAAGGCTATAGCAAGGAGGACATCGAACAGTCAAAACTGAGCACGATACCGATGGCAGACACTGGACCTTATATTATGCTTACCGTACACGCCTGTGTATATATCTCTACTGGTGCAAGCGTGTGTGTATTCAACCGACATTGCTCGTTTGTCATCCAAATGACCGGGCACTTAGTTCCAGCTAGTATTATTAAAGCTCTAGATATACACTTATTACGAGCTGCTCCTCGAGACAGTGAAAAAGATGACGAATTTCACAGGCGAAAAATCTTTTATGTTGCTTCTACGTTTGTACAATCGTGGCTATTATTGATATCTAAATGTGAGCCAATTTTTTTTGTAAATCACCTCATTTGAAACAAAATAATTTTTTTTCTTCAGCAACTAATTGGATTCCAGTAAATATTTATATCTTGTGAAAAAATTTATTAATATTTGATTGGGCTTTCTCATAGAGGAAGCTTTATTATGGGTCTCATATAGACTTTTGTAAATTGTTGTGTCTCGTATATTTCGACTATATATTCATAAAGTTGATCGGATTTGTGATTGATTAACAATTAAATTTTTTCTAATTTTTTGAAAGGATAAAGTGATTCTTTGAACTATTTGAGCACAGATTTCGAAAGATGAACCGTTAAACTCCAATTCAAGACCGAAAACGTTAAGATTTATCGATTAATCACATACTTACATCGTGAGAATGAAAATGTTTTTTTTTTCATTTTTCGAAAGTTAAATTATCGGTTTTTACAAAGTTTTGGAGTATACAAGTAAAAAAAAGCAGCAAAAATTAGATTTTTATTAGCATTTATAAATAAAAGTAGGAGTGGAAATTTTTTTTTATAAGGAAGCTCTTTACTGATGTATTGCAGCGGTTTTTAAAATACGTTTGAAAAATAACAATTCCATAATATCCATATTATTGAAACTAACGATGAGAAATATAAAATCCTATCAATAACTGAATTATATCTACTCATATTAAAAATACACGAAAGAACCTTAATCTTAATAATAAAAATAGAAAAAAGTTACTTTATCTGTTTTTTTAATATCCAGAAAGGAAAAAATTATAAAAAGAACGAAGAGCCAAACTAGCCAGTCGATAATTTCACCATCTGTCCCGTGTCGCAAAACTTTCCTTTCCTAGGAGTTTTAATAACCCTCTCCTTTCCATTTGCTGCCTCAAAAGCTGACAATTGTGACAGCGTTCCCTACCCGTTACAGCTTGACACCAAATGCCTGTTTTATTCTGAAAATCCCCTCTCTGGACTTGAGCTTTTTCCTGGCGATTGCTTAAGTCTCTACATACACGATATGAACTTTTTTTACATTTACGATTTTAAAACAGTAAATACTTATATCTGAATATTCTTAATAATTTTCACAAATTCTTACACTTGAATGATTTTATGAATATCTACTCTTGAATTTTTCTCGAGTAGTTATTGAAACACATTTTTTCAAACTTTGCTTGTTAGAAAAGAAATAATTTTCAAACTTAGTCAGATATTTTGTTGATAAAATAAAATAAAAACTATCATTCATACTTATTAAATACGAAGAAAATCTTTATACATTCATAAACGTCAATTTGTTGACAGTTTGGTAAGGTAATTGTCAAACATTTATCTTTTTGAGTGTCACTCAATCTTTTTTTATTCAAGGAGAGCTCGAGCAATAGTGAAAACGTCAAGTTGTCAAATGTAAAATAAGCACGTCGCGAGACGAATGAGCGGTCGTTAAAAGAATATTATTGAGCTAATTGCGATAAGCCGCCTGCGCGCTCGTCCAACAAGGAAAAGTCCTCGACCCTGGAGAGACGTCGCAGAATTGCGTACTGCGAGTTTTTTTGTACCCCAGTGGTGGTACTTTTTAGTTAAAAATATTTCGACGTGGCTGCGTATAAAGAATGCGCAAACTGTACAGGCTTAATTGAACAAAGCTTTAGAGCTCGACGAGTAGAAAAGCGTTGAAACACTTTGAACTTGCTGTATTATTTGAAAAATAAATGAAAATTAAATTTTTTCGTGCCTTGAGTATTCAAGATTACAAGTCGTAAGAGAATAACCTACCTCAATCATGTAAACAATTGGAACGATTAAAGACAATGTTAACTTCCGAATCACCTATGACTAGATGATCAATAAAAAATAATTGCAAATATCAGTTAATTTAAAAAATCTCAAATTAAGTTTTGCACTTTCATTATATGATCCTTTTTTGAACAATTAAAATCAACGTTGATTTGTATTTTAAAATATATTATAATAGCTTGGTACAATTATTTATGATAGATGTATAAATTCACAAAAACGATACTGAATCATGAAGGTATATGGATTTGCACAATGAAAGAGCGAAGTACGAATTTCATCCAGCCAATTAAACGATCAACGGATAATAGGCAACTATCTTGGCCACGGCGATAATATTACAATACAGCATATCATAACGAAACAGCACTCTAGACTCTAGGGAATATATAGAGTCCAATGACGAAGGCCGATACAAACAAAATCATCCAACAAGCCAGCGCCATATAAAGTCTTACTCGTTTATTACAGGCACCACGCAGCTCTTACTGGCTTAATAAAATTATTAACGTATTCTTTTAAAGTTTTCAAAGACAATCAATTGATATAGTAATAATAACTTATACTGATTTTTGTTATTTCTACAATTGTTTTCAATAAACAACATTTTTAATTCATTTGCTACGTAAAAATTTAGCAAAGTTTCAATTTCGTTTTAGGTAATTACTTAATTATACAAGAAAAATGCATACATATATATATTAAGTATCGTCCTATTAAAAGAAGTAATCACTGGATAATTTTAGTACCAAAAGATAATGTAAAAAAAACGTGATACTACCCAAAACCTTGAGTCTCTGTAAAATTCCAGAAGAATTTTATGAATATAAATAAGCGATTAACGTGTCGTTTGTAAGCTGAGCATGATATCGGTTTAATGAAAAGAAAGCTTCAAACGTCCTCTGAAAATCATCTCAACTAACACAAAGACCCTTGTGCGTTGTGTTTCGCTACTATAGAATTTGCATGCTTATCTCAAGACTTTTCCCTCCTCTCTCTCTCTCTCTCTCTCTCTCTCTCTCCTCTCTCTTATAAAACCAATCTTTCGCGTAATATGAAAAGGAACGTACAGACTTAGGAACGTGTAACTACTTTTCTCTTCAAAATTTTCAATCCCGTCAACAAGAAGAAAAATTGACACGGAAATCACACAAAAAAAGTATACTAAGAGGTTGCCAGTGTAACGAATTTCGAAGTGAAGCCAATTAAGAGCGAAGGAAGACACGTACTAGAGCCTACCACTGACGGTGCAAGCACATAGCGTGACATCAACCCTTTCTGACTAAGTTAAAGCATACGTAACAGCAATCGTAGCTGCAGGAATGAGTTTAATTCTCTCTTAAGAAATTCGCCGTGGTCGCATTCCTCAAGAAACTTCTCTGATTGTATGTCCAGCAGCAGAGTTGTAGCGGTCAGTGGTCGTGGACCGCGAGAATTTATGTCATACGCAGTTCGTCTAGGACAGTTTCTCTCCTAGCTGCTATTACTACCGCTTCTGTTATGTTTGAGCAAATGCGCTAATGGTTGTGGTAATTACCAAAAAGTTCAAGCCCTTCTCCTTAATTGCAAGAGAACGATGGAATTACAAAATATCAAAGTTCGAAGATCCAAAGCTTTCTAGAACAAACTTAGAGTAAGATGATATGATGTTTAGACAAATTCTAAATTTTGAGGGATCTACTACCTTTAAATTTTTCAAAAAATCGAAATTTTTTTTATTGCATTTTTGTTAAGTAAATATATACAGAATTGTCATATTAAAATTTCATAAAGATCGGAGCAGTCTAACTTTATTTTTAATCGACTTTCACTTTATCGCTTCAGCGCGCTCATCTGTTACGCTCGCAGCGCGACGCTCATCAGGCTTTGTTTACCTAGAGTAGCTGGTCAATGTTATTATAATAATAATATACATACTTAAATTTGTCGATGTCACTCTCTTATTATTAGAAATGAGTATTTACATGTCAATTAAGAATATCAGTCGGTTACTAAAACGGATGTTATCACGACCTGTTTCATCAATCAAATTTGAAATTTTTGAAAATCTTTTTGCTTCTACGATGGAAAGAAAAATTTTGCTTCAAAGAAATTCGTGGAGACGTCCAAGTACAAAATCGAAACCGAGGAAAAAGGTTTTCCACGGCATTCAAAAGCAAAATATTAAATCAAATACGAGTTATGCGAGTACATCGGCTGAGAAGCTTCAAAAATCTAAAGATACAAGTTTTGATGTGAAAATTGATGAAACGACTGGTTATAGTTTTATCAATTTTTTCACAGTTTTTTCCGCGATACAGCTATATGTGAAGTGTAAAGATTGCGATAAAGATGTGTCTTTTTCGAAGTATGGTCAACGTAGTTTTGGTTTCAAAGTTTGTGTTTCGTGTGAGTGCGGAGACAAGTATATAAATTCATGTCCGTTAATCGCAACTGGATTCGAGATCAATCGTCGTTTAGTGTATGTTATGCGTTTGATTGGTGTTGGTTTGAGTGGAATCAACATTTTTAGTGGTCTTATGGAACTCGGAACTAAATTATCATCATCTGTTTATTATAAGAACATTGATTCTATTAGCGTCGCTGTAAAAAATGTGTTCGATGTAGCGATGCTGAAGGCTGTTAATGAAGAAAAACTCTTAAATGTTGAGCACGGAGAACCAGAAGATATTTTGACCGTTTCAGGTGATGGTTCTTGGCAAAAGAGAGGATATTCTTCTCTAATTGACATTGTCGTTCTGGTGTATAAGCACTGCAAAAAAGTTGCTAATGCCGTCATTAAATCCAACTACTGTAAATCGTGTCAAAAAATGAAATCTAAAATGAACTCGGCTGAGTTTGATGTGTGGTATGAGGAGCATAAAGAACATTGTAGTGCGAATCACTCAGGAAGTGCCGGGAAAATGGAGGTTGACGGAATATGCGAAATGTTCTGGGAATCTATGGAAAAGTTTCAAGTACGGTACGGTTACTACATTGGGGACGGAGATACCAAGACATTCAAAATTTTGCTCGATACAGCACCATATGGTACTGACTTTGTTGTAAAAAAAGTAGAGTGCGTTTTACATGTAGCCAAGAGAATTTTTAAGCGCGCTAGTGAAGCCAAAAAAATTCTAATACAGAGAAGAAAAACAGCAAAAAATGACGAGAAAAATGAAGAAAAAAGTTAGATCTAAAAAAGTTGTAAAAAGAAGAAAAGTCACGGTAAAAAAAGATCCAGTTCCAAAAACCCAAGATCTGACAATTAAGATAATGAAAGAGCTGTCTACTAATTATAGTTTGGCAATAAGAAGACACCTTGATTCAGTTGAAGAAATGCGGAAAGAGATCTGGGCTGGGTACTATCATAAAATATCAACCGATAATAATCCACAGCATTCATACTGCAGCGAGTCTTGGTGCAAGTACTTGCAAGCTGTGAGAGATAAATCAGTTAATAAATTTAAACATCCACCAGCTTTTGCTGAAGATGTTCAAGAAGTTTTAAAGCCCATTTATGAAGATCTGACGAAGCCAGAACTACTTGAAAGATACCTCGGTGGAAACACACAAAACAATAACGAGTCGTTCAACAAATGCGTTTGGTCAATGACTCCTAAACATATCTTCAGTGGAAAAAAGATTGTTGAAATCTCTTGTCGAACAGCTGCTTGTATTTACAATGAAGGATTTCAACCTTTTGAAGATTTTGGAAGTGATGGGTGTCAAAATTGGACCAACGGCTGAACGTTTTGTCGCTGAACGCGACCGAGGTCGCGTAAAAGTTGCTAACCGTCGCAGCACCGATGCATCTAAGGAAGCCAGAACTAATCGAAGAAAGGCCATTCTAGATGAAAATGTACATTTTGAAGAATCAGAAGGCATATTATATGGTGCAGGCATCGCTGATTAAGCGTAGGTAAGATTTTACCACGATTTTTCATAAAAAAAACTTAATCGCGTTTTTTCAAAACAACGTTTTTGGCAATGGCACGTTGACGATATCTCGGGAAATAATAAACCGATTCTCACGAAATTTTAACCAGACATTCTTTAGGACTATAGCTATTGTATGAATTGAGGGTTTTTCAAAATTTGATTTTAAGTATTTTTTTTCGACACAAAATCATGAAAAAACACGTGTTTTTTCGATTTTTTTGGAAAAATTTCCGCCATTTTGTCAATTTTTCAAAAATCGAAAATCGCTCAATTATACAATAGCTATTAACATACTGAATCTAAAAAACTTTGGTTTTTATGTTTCAGACCACTCATCGCAAAGATATCATCAACGGCGCACAAACTTCTTTTTTTTCTTACTTTACTTCAGTCACGATTTTCACTCTTGAAAACGTGCAAAAATGAATAAAAAAAATTTTTTTCATACATTTGAGAGTATATTTATTGAGTGTAATACCTCCCATATCAATATTTATAATATAAACAAAAAAAAATTATTTAAAAATAGCCGTATTTCGGCGTTCTAAAGGTAGTAGATCCCTTAACGCAAGGTATTTTCGAAAAATAGTCAATTTTGTCATAAAACAAAAGTAATAACAGTGCTGATAATGTGTTGCAATAACAGTGTTTTTGCACAGAACCACAGCCACCGCAATTACCTATTTTTATTAAAATTAATTAAATATCGGTTTTATTTTATTACTTTATGGGATTACAATACGAACCGAAGGTGAGTCTATACAAGTTACATTTAATATTCAATAGCACAAGAGTCAAAAAGTAGCGGCCCAGTTCCAATTTTTAGGTAAGAGTAGCATGAAGAATTAAAATTCAATATTGCTTCCTCATAGAGGAAGCTCTGTGATAGGCTCGAAAACGAGATTTTGAACCAGACTTCGTAGGACAATTTGGTTTACATATTTGTAAACTAGATTGAATTCTCAACAAATGTCCGTATGTATGTATGTATGTGTGTGTGTGTGTGTGTTTTTTTTTGCTTCCTCATAGAGGAAGCTTTGTGACGGACCGATTTTCGACTTTCATAACTAATAATCGTAGAGTACTTTTACATATATATTCTTAAACTAGATCGAATTGCTGACACATGGTGTGTGTGGTGTGTGTGTGTGTGTGTGTGTGTGTGTGTGTGTGTGTGTGTGTGTGTGTGTGTGTTGTGTGTGGTGTGTGCTCGTGTTGGGATGTGCGCAGTGATATCTCGATGGCGGTAGTTCGTATCGTTACTGTAGATGTCTCATTTTATTCGTTTCGATGTAAGGAAGAAGCCAAAACATCATTTTTAGTTTTGCGTTAAGTATTTAAAAAGTTATGAGGGATTTTCGAGAAAAAAATTTTTTTTTTCATGTTTTTTTTTTAGTTTTGTCATATTGTTCTAAAACAAACTGGTTTTTCTAATAAAAGTAATACTTTTTTAAGAAAGAGCTTTGAACATTTGATTTAAGATAAAAAGTGTAAAGATTCACCGTAAATTTGAAAAGTTACGTTTTGAAAATGAAATTTGGTTTTTATGATTTTTTCTTTTTTCTTAGTTTTGTGTTGTGTTCGTGTTCAAAATGCATGATGTGTCAAAACATTGTTTATGGATGGAGTAAGGATGAAGCCAGAAAATTTGATTTAGCGATAAACGAACAAAAAATTTTTTTTTTTTTTCGATTTTAAAAAATTTTTTTTTTTTTTTTCGTATCGTTTTGGTTGAGAAATAATTTATGATTGAAACTGTTTTGTGAACAAATTAGAAAAGATGATATAATATTTCCAATAGTATATTACTGCCCTAGGCCGCGAAAAACGAAAAGTCCCAGAGTACGTGTAATTAGTGTCCGAGGCGAAGCTGAGGCCGATAAACACGTGCTCTGGGGCTCTCTTTTTTTGCGGCATAGGCCTGTATACTTTTTTTCATACACAGTGGCCCGAAAATCGCTCTTCCCGCTTTGCGTAGCGGCAGGGAAGTAGTCACTTTCGGGCCGCTGGTATAAAAATTTTTTTTTTTTTTGAGGGAACTACCTTAATTGTTACGTCATCGTGAAAAAATTCGATAAAAATTATATATCAAAGAATAGAAGAACTTTGGCAATTGATTCCACAAACAGAAATAATTTATGATTTAAACTGTTTTGTGAACAAATTAGAAAAGATGATATTAATATTTCCAAATTATTTCAAGTTAAAAAAAAAGTATGAGGAAGCTACTTGCCAATACATTGGCAGCGGTTTTTTTTTTTGGACGTGGGCAGAGTGAACTCTGCAGCCAGTGGCCCTTCGAACGAGTACCCCCACCGGGAACGTCGTTAACATTACTTCGGTGGGGACTCTATAGAGCTTCTCTGCTACATCTGTGTCTTTTCCGTACATCCCCCGTCCCCTTACGGTGATTAGGGGTTCGGGAACCAGAAGCATCGTCTTCTTCTTACAGCATCGTCCGGGTTGCTTTTACGCCTCTTGTGCCTCTTGTGCCTCTTGTGCCTCTGCTTCAGTCTGGAGACGACTGATTGCGCGAAAGACGCTACCGCCATCCATTCCTGTCTCCGAGCATGAGCCTGACGATGTTTTCAGGCTCGATTTCTTCTTGGAGAACTTGTTGGAGTCTCTCCCTCTCTTCGTGGAATCGCGGGCCGCGACAGAACACATGCTCCGCGTCTTCTACTGTGACTGGGCAGGCCGGGCAGAGTGCGCTAAGGGTGTTTCATAGCGCTGGCTATGGCTTTTGAAGTAGCCATGCCCGGACAGGTTTGTGAGATAGTAGTCTACTTCTCCCTAACCCCTCTCCGACCCATTCCGTGATGTTCGGGATTAGCCGGTGTGTCCATCGGCCCTTTGAGGCCCGGTCCCACCGGTCCTGCCACCTGTACAGCGTCTCTCTTCTTTCTTCCTCCTTGACATCCTCGGGGCGGCGCTGGTATATGCGCGCTCGCTCATCCGCTAGTAGCGCCAGCGGTGGTACGCCGGATATCACGTACGTCGCGTCGTAGGAGACGTGTGGTCGCCCGCTGATCACGCGCAGGCAGGCTCGTCGATGTACCGACTCTGCCTGGCGTATGTAGGCCTGCGTCTCCGTCGCGCATCTCCAGATGGGCGCTCCATACAGGAGAATCGAGTCGACGACGTGGGCATAGAGCACGCGTCGGCTACTTCTGGGCCCACCGATGTTGGGCATGATCTTCGCGAGGGCTCCAGCCACTCTTGCTGCCTTTTCGCTGACGATTCGGAGATGTTGGTCGAACCTCAGCCTGGAGTCGATGTGTAGGCCCAGGTAGCGGATGCAGGGGGACGACATTATGCTGCAGTCGCCCACTGTGATGGTGATGGTCTCCATTTTCTTCCTGCTACTGATGAGAAGGGCCTCGGTCTTGTGGTCAGCCGTTTCTAGGCTGAGATCTTGAAGCGCGCCACGCACCTGCGCGATGGCAGAGTTCAGATCGTGTTCGATCTGCCACAAGTGCTTGGCCACGGCCACCAAGGCGATGTCGTCCGCGAAGCCTACGATCCTTACGTTGCCTCTGAAGTTGAGGCGCAGAACGGCGTCGTGCATGACGTTCCACAGGATGGGCAGACAGATCTTTGCGGAACGCCTGCTGTGACTCTGTGGGTCTCTGGTCCGTCGTCCGTATCGCAATCAAGCAGCCTCGCTGAGAGATAGCTTCTGATTATTCTCAGCAGGTACTCAGGTACGCGCATTCGGCGTAGCGCGGCGTTGATGTTGTTCCACCGAGCCGAATTAAACGCGTTCCTCACGTCGAGGGTGACCACGGCGCAGTCACTTCTTGGTGCCGCGGTTCCATCTCTTGCCCGCGATGGCCTCTCGGGCGGTGGCGATGACGTTCTCGATGGCGTTGATCGTCGATCGCCCCTTCCGAAAGCCGTACTGGTGATCTGAGAGGCCCCCAGGGCTCTCAGTAGTGGCTTCGAGGCGGTCACAGATGTCTTTCGAGAATCTTGCCCGCTGTGTCCAGCATACACAGCGGTCTATACGACGATGGTTCTTCGGGTGGCTTGCCTGGCTTTGGCAGCAGGACAAGCCTCTGTCTTTTCCAGCACGCGGGAAAGACACCGGTTCGCAGACACGCCGTGTACACCTGCAAGAAGATGTCAGGGTGCGTGGCAATGGCGATCTTGATAGCGGCGTTTGGTACTCCGTCCGGCCCAGGCGCAGTGTTATCCTTGATCCTCCTGCATGCTCCTCGGAGTTCTTCCATGGTGGAAGAGTTTCTTCCTTGGAGTGGTGGTGGCAGAGCTGGCTCGTCAGGCACACGAGGGAAGAGAGCAGCCACTATGCGGCGCACCATGGTCGGTGAGCTCGGTGAATTTGCTCTCGATCCTCTGAGACGGGACATGACTGTCTCGTATGGTTTGCCCCATACGTCCTCGTTGACCTCGTCGCACAGTTTGTTCCAGCATAGGCGCTTGCTGGTCTTGATAGCAGCGCGCAGGAGACGTCTGGCGGAGGTATAGCTCGCTCGGCAGGCGTCTTCATTTGGCCGGCCACGCGCTCTCTGGGCAAGCCTTCGCGCTCGCAGACATGAGCGCCGGAGGTCAGCGATCTCGCTTGTCCACCAGTATACTGCGCCACGACGACGTCGTCGACCTGCCTTGGTCATAGACGCGTCGCATGCACTGGTAATGGCAGCCATGAGCCTTGTTGCCATCTTTCTGTAGACCCGGGTGGAACCGCGGCACCGGCCATCATGGCCGTGAGGCACTCCGTGTCGAGGCTGCGCGCGTTCCACTTGCAGCTTTGGCGCGTCGCGGGTCCAGGCGGTCTGGCGATCTCTATCTCAAACACGATAGCCTGATGGTCGCTATGCGTGTAGAGCTCGCTTACGGCCCATGATGTAACTTGGGAAGCGAGTGTGTCGCTGGCGAAGGTGAGATCTACGACCGAGTAGCCCAGTGCACCGGTGAATGTTGGTGTATCTCCGGTATTCAGCAGTACAGCTTCGAGGGGGGCGAGCGCGTCCAGGAGAGTGGTGGCGCGCTGTCTCGTCGCTCGGCATCCCCACTCCGTTGACCAGGCGTTGAAGTCGCCAGCAATGATGAGCGGTCTCTTGCCCCGGGCTTCCTCGGTGATGTTGGTGAGAAGAGCGGAGAATTCTACATCAGCGAGTCTTGGTGGTGCGTAGACGCTGAAAAAGTAGATTCCGCTGATACGGGCCCAGGTGAAGAAAGGACGCGCTCTTGCCGGGTGCTCCTGCACCAGGCTACCTCCCTGCACCCAGATGGCGGCTTGGCTGTTGGCATCGGCGAGCCATGTATAGGGTGGATCGAGGTTCTTATACTGATCACAGACTATGGCCACGTTGATGCGCTGCTCACGGATGGCTTGGCTCAGGAGATCCTGAGCAGCCTTGCAGTGATTGAGGTTAAGCTGTATAATCCTCATCATCGGCGGGCTTGAGTGTTCTTCTGTGCAAGAGGGCAGTAGCGGCCTGTGGACGCATGGTCGTGGGCAACGCCTTGTTCTCGGCAGAGAACGCACATTGGGTTGTTCTTACATCCTTTATTTGGTGGCCTGCTTGTCCGCAGCGGAAACAGTGCCCGAGCGATCAGGTCCCTTACCGGGCTGAGACATGACCAGGGCTCCAGCAACGGTAGCAGCGCGGAGCATCCTCGCGACCACGGATGCGGCAGTTGACCCAGCCAATCCGTATGTGGCCGAGTTTCAGTGCCTTAGCGGCTAGTCGTCCGGGAGCGCGGCAACAGCCGCCTGCGTCCAGCGTACGCTTTCCGTAGTGTCCTGACTACTTCCTCGTTGAGGCTTGGGGCGCCCAGCGATTTGCTCAGCGCGTCGGCGATCTCCTCCTTGGTGGCACACTCATCGAGATCCCTGATCTCGATCATGGTAGTATGCTGTAGAGCGCTGGCAGTGGCCGCATCACCGAGGACTTGGTCCAATTCGCGCCAAGAGTGGAGGCATTGTCCACGTTTTTCTTGAGTTGCAGCACCAGGGCGCCAGCAGCACTGCGTCTGATGTTTTGGACGCTGCTCCCGACTGATTGCTGCAACGTCGGGTTCGCCTTGAGAGTTCGCAGGATGTCGGCATACGAAGACGCGTCCTTCGCCTTGATGACGATTGCGTCTGGTCGATGATGAACTCTTCGCTGCGCTGGCCGTGGCTTCGGCAGTTGCCAGGCGCGAACAGATCCAGATGTTGTTGTTGCCGTCTGATTGCGCTGGCGTTGACGACGATGGTCGACGAGTACAAATCCGTCTTGGTCTCCGACATCGTTGTTGTTCTCGTCAAGCCGCTTGGATGCGGCTGTCACGGCATGGCGCTTGGGTGTTGCGTGAGTCGCCAGCGGTGACGTTGCAGGCCGCTTACCAGTTGCATTGACCGGGAATATTGGAGAAGTACAGACCGCCTTCTCGGCAGAGGGAGGTCGAGGCGGTACTTGCTTCTGCTTCGTCTTCTTGAGCGCCGAGATGGCCCGCTCCAGGCTTAATGAGTATTTGATAACCTCCTTGTGGAGGTTATTTTTTCCAAAGATGAACGTATTAAGGCCCTCCACAAGTCCTTCTATACGAATCATTTTCTCTTCGTAGCTCCCGGTCGCAAACTCTGCGGGGGTCGGGAGCGGGGCATCTTTTGCTAGCAGAGGGGCGCTGATGATTCTCCGTGTGTTGGCCGCCGCAATCACCGCAGAGGAGGTCATCGTCTTCGTCGGCATCGACGGCAGCGAGCCGCTCTCCAGCTGGCTCGTCTTTCCGACTTCGTCCGTCGACCCAGGCGCCTGCTGATCCTGCTGCCCGTCGCACATGGCTGCCGACTCGCCGCAAGCCCACACGACAGCACAGAGAACCGGCACCACGGAACGTAACGCGCACTCACACTAACGCGCGCGACTCACACCGATGGTACTAAGCGCGGGAAACACTGTGGTAATAACACTAGAAACTGACACACGATGCAATATAGCCTGCTACGGCTGCACCACACACATGCACACACAGACGCGGCGCGCCACAGCGAACGCGTAGCACTCACACGACCACCTTGATTCAGCGTGTACTACACAAAAAAGATCGAGAATACCGGAGCACGAGCAGAACACGTCCTGCTTGATTCGCTCTTCCGTGTGGTGTGTGTGTGTGTTTTTTTTTTTTTTTTTTTTTTTTTTCCTTCTCCACCCCATTCGGACACTCACTGGTAACCGCCGCTAGGCATTGCTTCGGTGAGGCCGGGGTTAGTTGAGCATTTCTGCTACTTCGCTGTTGGTCGTTGCCATATCCCCCATCCGTCACATAGTGATATGCGACGATTAGGGGTTCAGGGACTCATCTTTTTACTACTTGGTGAACCTCCGATCATGCGCGATGCCATCTCTCGATTGTCGTATCCCCCTTTCGGAGCCGTAGTTTCCCACTGCTTGGTCACACATTGCTGGCGTCTCCTTCTGAGTTAAGTATTAGAACTCGCTGCTCAGTGCCATCTTGTGAGTGTGGTTCTCGCTTCTGTCGCTGCCGGCAAGGGACCAGGTTGCCAGGGCCGCTTCATCTTGTGAGTGTGGTTCTCGCTTCCGGCGCTACCCTTTGAGTCTCCGTGAGTTTTTTTGATACTCCTTTTTCTGTTGTCGTCTTGTGAGTGTGGTTCTCGCTTCAGGCGCCATCATGCGCGCCAGCGGAGCCTTGGCTCCCGCATCCGGCGCCCTCTTGTGAGTGTGGTTCTCGCTTCTGACTTCAGACTTCATCACGGGAGCGTTGTGCTCCATCTATCGCCAGCCTTGTGAGTCCTCGCCTCGGGCTCCTACTAACGGATATCCTCTTCGTTTCCAGCTCGCACAGTGATCGGGGTTTTTTACCGCTTCGGAGGCTGATGACATAGCCCGGGTCTTCTTTTTAAGTGGTACCCGCTCCACCTCGGGCACGGGCTCAACCACACCAGGCGAAAAAACGCGCCTCGAAAATTCGCCCAGTGGGGATTGAACCCACGCCCTACGGCACACCTTGTATCAGCAGGCAAGAACTATACCTACTGAGCCAAGGTGCCTAATGTGTGTGTGTGTGTGTACGTATGTCCGAAGCAAAATCTCGAAAATGTTATGGTTGATTGTATAAATTTCAATTGCATTCATTGTCGTTTGTAGTAATAATGAGGCCAGAAAAAGGTTTTTGGCGATACACGGGAAAAAAATTTTTTTTTTTCGATTTTTTTTGTAAATTCGAAAAAATTGTTTTTTTTTTCATTTTTCACGTATAATTGCCGGAATTTTTCAATTGCATTCATTGTCGTTTGTAGTAATCATGAGGCTAGAAAAAGGTTTTTGGCAATACACGGGGAAAAAAATTTTTTTTTCGATTTTTTGAATTTTTTTGTAAATTTGAAAAAAAAAATTTTTTTCATTTTTTCACGTATAATTGCCGGAATTATCTCAATTTTTGTTGTCATCATGAGAGCAAAGCAGTCAAGTTTTAATTTAAGACCAAATAGATAAAGATTCACCGAATATCATGAAAACCGCTGCTAAATCATTGGCATAGTGTTTCCTCATTCTTTTTTAATTGTATTATAATAAATAATCCAAAACTTAATACTAGAAAGTTCAAGTTACGCACATTTATAAGGAACAAGGAAAGTATTTTAAAAAATTTTAAAAAATGCGGAAGTAACGAACGAAAAAGATTTTTTTGTTGTATGTAAAATTTTCAGAAAAATAGTTTTTTTTTAACGAAATTCATTATACGGTTGAAGTTTAAGCCTAGACGAAGAAGGCGCGTAATTCTGTAGTGCGCAATCACGAAAAAAGTAGATTTTTTGAAAGGTTAGAGACGGCGATCTGTATGCTGAACATCGTTGTGGTAGTGCTGGAATAATTCGATTTATTCGAAGTATATGAAAATTTTTGAAATTTTAATAATTTGGTTA
This sequence comes from Trichogramma dendrolimi, assembly GCA_034770305.1. Classification (NCBI taxonomy): domain Eukaryota; kingdom Metazoa; phylum Arthropoda; class Insecta; order Hymenoptera; family Trichogrammatidae; genus Trichogramma; species Trichogramma dendrolimi. The sequence goes on from JAPMIB010000051.1 coordinate 1,230,955, forward strand.
GTGAAGAAGGTAAGTACCATACTATATTTTTTTTCTTTTAAAAGTTTTGTATAGATTTTTAATTCATTAGTATTAAGTTTTAGGTCAATATTTATTATAATACAATTAAAAAAAAGAATGAGGAAGCACTTTGCCAATGACTTGGCAGCGGTTTTTCACTTATGCTCGAGAATTCAAATTATCAACTTGAATATCATTTTATTTAGAATCGAAATCAAATGAAAGTTTTCAAAAGTCGCGTATCTGCACATGAACTATTAGTATGCAGTTCTACCATATAAAAAATTGTGGAAGCTTCGAAAATTGTTTTGAAAAAAAATGATGGTCAAAACGCAGCTTTTTTTGTGGTATAATTTTGGATAGTGCATAGTGCTGTAGTTGTAGATGTCCGCGAGGTCAGTCCTCGGCGATGATCGGCGGTGTAAGAGAAAAGGGCGAGGATTGGAAATAACGGTTAACGACAGAGGACTTTCCTTTACGATGTTCTTGGCTGTGCGCGCCGAGAGTTCTGATTTAATTTTCAGTGAACATCAACGAATTACCTCACAAAAATACGTTACAGAATACCACCTTTATATTATATATATATATTGTTTACTTTATCCTTTCGCGTTACAATTTTGCCGCGCTACGCTCCTGTTTATTATTTATTACTTATCTATTTACGATGCGTATGTACCGGCGCCTATTCTCGTACATACATCAATAGTTATGTATTTATCATTGGAAACAACTCTTTCAAAATCATAAGATAAATAGTATTTTTCTCAACCAGTGCAGCCATGTTTTTCTAACAAAACAAGAAATTGTAACGAGCTGTAACAAGTTTTGCTATTTTATAACTGCACTAGTTCATGATATTTTTTCCTGCGAAAGCCTAATATAAGCGGCAAAGTTGAGTATTTTAGTTTAGAGTGGGGAAAAAATGTATTATAATTTTCCTTGTTTTTATTGAGGCATGGCAATCTATTTCAAAGTTACATATAAAAATCGCATCCTCTGAGCGTTAAAGAATTCATGGATAGCAAGATCTCTTCAAAAAATGGCTGTATTCGCTGCATAATTCGGGTAAAAAACTCACTCGAAATTTTTAGTGAATTTATACACAATTAGTTTCCAAATTTAGTCAAGATCTTGCCTCAGATCTGGATTGAGCGATTATTTTTCAAACTTACTCAAGATCTGGTATCAGATCTGGAGTAAGGTATTGCACAAGCTCTTATATCGAGATTAACTGATTTTTTATAATGCATCCAATTTTACAAAATAAAAAAATTCAACTTTTCATAAACTGAAAAGCTGATGTATTAAATTGTATAAATAAAAGTAAGAGCTTTAATTTTTCTTATGAGGAAGCTTTTTGCCAATGTATTGGCAGCGGTTTTTATTTACGTACACATACTAAAAAGTAAAATATGATTACATTCTATAGTTTTTCTGAAGTCTTTTTAAGCCTAAATAAATCAGGAATATTGCTCATGAAGCCTTTCAAGAATAGAGGATTTTGTAATAAAAACTGTTTTTAAAAATTTTACAGTTTTTCATGTAAAATCCTATACACTCAAAAAAACCACAAGAACTGTCTTAATTTTTTCACGGAAAGTTAGAAAAAAATTACCCATTCAAGTTGAAAGAATATTAAATCCTCTTGAGATTTACTCATATAGGAAATTTATTTATATGTATATTCTTGGACGTCAAAAATCAGTTATGAAACTTTTAAAATCTGTCGAGCAATATTAAAATTTTCCTTCGTTTACTCACTCTTTCTTATTAATCAAAGTCCCCCAGGTATATATTATATAGTAAGTGAAAAATATAATATAGATTAGTTTGTAGATCGATTGGAAGAACGTATTAGTCTGAGAACAAATGAAAGAAGTCCCTCAAAAGGATGGCCAAGGCAGACTTTTTGTTTTCGTACGCGATCGTTACCCATTGTTCCCTGTTTCATTTTCACATTCAGGGAGTTGATGCGACTTGTTCACAAAATGAGTAGTTCTTTCAAACAGCCTTTTATCTCGATAACAGAAAATGTTGGTCTTTGCGACAGTATTTTATTTGATTCTTTGTACGTCTAATTAATTTATATTAAATTGTAATAGTTGTATTAAAATATAGTTATTTATGGAACAAGTGCCCAAAAGTCGTTTTTGAGCACGAGTGGGTTTTTTTCCGCACACTGTGTGCAAAAAGCTGGGCACGTGTTACATATAAAATTTTATAGCACTGCGTGGCATACGTTCACATCTATGGCACGCTTTTCTGTGGCATAAGTCGCATATTTTGGCACCGCGGCGTTCGCATCACACTCGCATAAGCTCGTGCGCTAACCTCACTTCGCACTACCAGAAAGTGCGACTCATCGCTCGGAAAAGGGGACATAAATGTGAACTTAGCACAGTTCTCTAAAATATTGTACGATACTCGTGCCAAAAAGTGTCCCCATGGCACGAGTATCGTAAATTACTATTTGCGCACTAAAAAATATGCGAAAAAAGGCATTTTTCGTCATACTATTGCATAATAGTACTTTATAGCAATGTACTAAGTTCACATTTATGCCCCCTTTTCCGAGTTACAAGTCGCACATTCTGGTACCGCGGAGTGATTGTTAGCGCACGAGCGCAGCGAGTGTAATAGGTGCAACGCGGTGCAGAATGTGCGACTTATACCACCGAAAAGCGAAACATAAAATGTGAACTTATGCCACACAGTGCTATAAAATATTTTTATTTGGAAGAGCAATATAAATATCTAGCAAAAATCGTTACTTTTGTGCAAATGGTTAATATTTTACCGTTTATAATTCTTGTAGATTAGCATGAATATTATTTGAGTGGAAATAAATTCAGCAAGTAGTGTACGAAAAAAAATATCGTGATGAACACTACAAAACTCTTATTTAGGCCCACAAATTTTGTTACGTCATAAAAAAGCAAAGGCGAGAATGATAAAAATATATAATATTTTCTCATCGCTGAGTATTGTATGCTAAAGATATTGTCCAATATTTTTAGTTACTGTAACCAAAAATTTAAGTTGATGTACCGAAATGATTTTTCGTGTCCACAATTACGAGTTTCGTATTGCGATATTTTTTCCGTGCACATTGTGGTCACAAGTACACAGAAATATACATTAATTTAAGAGAAATATTTTAATAAGTGAACGGAGTTACATAATTAGTAGCAACATCTACCTGTGTCATACCTTCAAATAATACAACGCCCACATTAGTGTGATGCTCAACTCATATAGGTGTGAGTAGTAAAGAAAGGGGAGAACGATTACAATACATCATGTTGTTGGACGTGCTTTAATTGGCGAGAAAGCTGAAGGATCCTTATGCGGCTTGAGCACATTGTCGCGCGACTTCAGGAGCCGCTTGCTGTTGTTGAATTCATTCAATGGATTAGTCGCAGCTATACGCTTCACTGTACACACAGCATATAGTCCAATGCATCGTGCAGTAATTGCCACGTATATAAGCTACAAATACAGATTTCAACGGTATGAAATCCAAAAGCCACAAAAAGCAGATCCGAATTGTTATGGGTTCATATTATTATATTTCAGACCAAACTCGGAGGTATGAAGACTTTTTCCAAATTCAAACCAAGAAAATAAAAAATGATGATATCGATCTAAGTGACAAATTTTGCATAATTTAAAAATATGTAGTTATATTTCTGAATTCTAAATAGATGTAAATCTTATCAACAGTAAAATTAATTATACTTTCAGTACAAATGTTTGAATATTGCTCTTTGCAGAAATTAGTGGCGGATAAAACGTCAGAAAAACGTTTCATTAATGCTTTAAAAGGTGACATTTCTACTTGAAACAGGAATATTAGTAAGAGAAGATGTTTACCACCAATGGATCAGTTTTTGACCTCGCAGACTCATGTTTCAGAGCAAGATTAAAATTGCAAAAAGTGATTTACTTGAAAATAAGTAAACTTATCAAAACTTCTTTTAATACAGTAACGTATTCTACTCTTATTCACTAGATTGGTATTAGTTAAAAAAATATGTAGAAAATTCACTTTTATAAATTGAACTAGACCTGTTAAAGCAGATTAAAATATATGTATATTTTACCAACACAATACGTCTAACAATTTTTATGAATGTTATTTAAACAAAAAAATTGAGAAAACAGTTATCTTCAAACAGATCACGTATACAGTGATCATTGGCTCTTTACAGAGTTTGTAAAATTCGAAGTTGTTTTATAAATTGCGTCTGCGCGTGAGAAAAAACTTACCAAATAGAACTCCGTTTTATTTGAAAGAGAATAAATATTGGTTGAAGCGATTTACATCTCCAAATGTGTGCTTGGAATAGAATGAATCTATTTTCTTTTTTATGCGTTCATAAAAATGTTATAAAATACTCATGACCACACGTTACATAGAATTCATTCAAGTAAAATTGAAAAGGATTAAAGATAACGATTAATTTCATATTCATGGTATTATAATTTTATTGAGTAAATGTATGAGTTTCACTTTATACGTATATGAGCCATTCTTTAAAAAAAACGCATTTTTGGAAGTAGAATCAGTGCAAATTTTTTTTCAACCTACGCAGATATGGACCCCCGGAAAATGTTTGTGGGGTCCTAGGAACATGTAACCACGTAGGAACCATTGAAATTTCAATAGTGCTTATTTTTATAGCTACTTTTGTGATTTAGAGGACGAAAAATCATGTTTTCTCGTAAATACGGTTAATTGCTCGATTTTTAAGTCACTGAAAAAGTATCAAAAATCTTTTAAAAGAAATTAACTGACTACTGTGATCGATAGGAAATTTTTTCAGCTTTCCGATGGTGAAATTTCAATGGTTCCTACGTGGTTACATATTCCTAGGACCCCCAAAAACACTTTCTGGGGGTCCGCATCCACGTAGGTTGAAAAAAAATGTGCCACGATTCTACTTCCAAAAATGCGTTTTATTTAAAGAATTGTTCATATAAGGGCATTAAACGGGAATACGGTGAGCAATAAAAAATTTAATCTTCAATTTTCTGAAGATACAAATAATTTATAATAGAAATTGTTTAAAATGAGCTTAAGTTCATTTTAGTTTAATCACGATATCACCGAGTCATAAAATTCTTGGAAACTCGAAGATTCAAAAACTTTCGAAAAGTAACTCGGAAAAATATTTGTTTTCCTGTTTTGACCGTGTAAAACAATATTTTTAAATGTTTATAGTGATAAATATAAAACGAGACTTATCTTTTCAAATGGATTTATTTTCGAATATCAAGGTAAATAATTTAAGCTGTAGCGATGATTGTCAAACCTCCTAGGAATGAAGAAAAATTTTTCTACGTTCATTTCCAGAAATTTATACAATGTGGTCCCTTTAATATTTTTGTTACAGGTGGTTTGTCTCAGCTATCTTTAAATTTAGATAAATGTGTAAAAATTAAAATATATAAAGTAGATCACGTTCTATTGTTATTCATGCCGCGTTGATAGTAAATCAATTTAATTATTTTGAAATTATTAACTTTTGTGAAAAATCGAATTTGCGGTCGACTTCACAGTTATAATAAAAGGACTCGAAAATCAAGACAATCAAGAGTACACAGCACGTAAATCTGTGCATATAAAATTCTGACTTGGCGATTTAAAGTCATAGTCTAACATAGCTTCGTTTTTTTATGATTATAAAAGCGCACTTTGCACCGAAGTTATATTCAAGAGAACCGTACGTGCAGGTTTTGTTCATTCGTTCATGCAAGAAAATGAAACCGAAACGTGTATAATAGTATGGAGAGAGTTTGGCTACGCAATGAAGCATTTCTTTACGACGGCCAAGCTCTTATTCTATACACATAGTTAGCTCGTAAAGCCGAGTTTATGATGATAATTACAGGAGAACGCAATAAATCCGAAGAGAGTGGCCAAGGGTAACAGGGGGTGCTATGACTGCACATGTACTACACAATATGAGGGAAAAGAAAATCCAGTGAGAGAAGTTACGCCTTGATGATGAGCCTATTTGAATGTTTATATCCTAACAACTCTTAGAACCATGCCCAAATAACAGTAATGATATCGAAGTCAGGAGTTTATATCGAAACAAAAAAATGCCACAATAATTTATTTGAAAATAAAAATTAAATAAAAATATATTCTGCTTTTGCACCAAATTTTGTTTCAATAAAAATATATTTTCAAATTCACACTGTTCTTTTAAGGGCTCTCTACACACACTCAGTCGATAACAAATACGTAATTATTTTGTACCCATTTTTTTTATTCTCTGGGCAACCATAAAACTTGAAATTTCGTGGGAGTGATTATGAAACTTATAAAAATGTGCCTATGTCGTCAGTTTTCAATTAAATGATCGGTACTTTCAAACAAACTTGATTTTGTAATATCCCCCTTTTATAACCTAAAACGCAACGTATTCTTAAACAATTAGTTAAAATGATTTCATTAAACATTTTATTGAAATCTAACGACATAGGCACATTTTTATAAGTTTCATAATCACCACGAAATTTCAAGTTTAATGGTTGCCCAGAGAATAAAAAAAATGGGTACAAAATAATATCGGTATGTCGGTATTTGTCCCTCTGTATAGAGGAGCCTTAAAGTTTCCGCTCAGCATATTATTAACATTAAGATTTTCACACAAGCGAGAGAAATGAAAACGTGTTAATTCGACACTTTTTAAGCATGATGGAGGAAAAAGAGTCTACCACGGAGAATACATATCTTGGCACATCAAAAAGACGAAAAGAAACAATGTGAGATAGTAAGGGAAAGAGAAAGAAAGAAAGAGAAAGAGAGACCTGGGCACGCTACTACTGTTATGCCTGCTCTCACTCACTTTAGTCTGCTTCTCCCGCGGGATGGCCACCTCTTTCCTACGCATATTATATATATATATATATATATATATGTGTGTGTGTGTGTGTGTGTGTGTATGTGTGTGTGTGTGTGTGTGTGTGTGTGTGTGTATGTATAGATACACCCACACTCGAGCAAATGGTCAGCACGAGCAAAACTGTCGGCAAAGTTACGTAAAATAGTTAGCGACACTTTGTATGTGTGTACGTGGATGTACTTGTTCGTCCGCCTCCCTACCGTGACCAAGAGACAGTTAGTAGTCACATGCATTTATAGTCAGACTCCCATTCCACAAAATGCCGACGTGCGTATATGTTGTCCTCGCACAGCGCACCTTCTCTAGCTGGGGGAAGAAAGAAAATTTAGAGAAAGGCATGTGACTCGCGCTGTTTTTCAAGCAGATCTTACGCTACCACACATATTATTTCAACCCGAGAATGATAAATATATTCTAAGCTTAAAGAGCATGAATGAACGCATAAACTGCTGTTCAGATTTGGTTGCTAGCGTATTTCGAAATTACGTGACCACGGTGGATTTCGTGTTTGAAGTTGCGATTTATATTTCAGAATGGTTGTTTAGCTCTACCTTTGCTGCCCTCGCGATTTCTGTTTCTATATTTTAGCCATGATTAATCACAAAAATGGACTGTCAAAATTAAATCAATAATTAAATAATAATTACATACTTCCTCGAACTCTTCACATGCCTCAAATGAACTTATTGAATTTCACGAAATGACTCTAATAAAATATCGTTCGTATGAATGTGCTTAAAAATTATTTTTACTTATATGATTGAAAATTAGAGTTAGCTCAAGCTGCCTATAATTTAAAATTTTTGCTCAGCTATCGCTTTATATTTCATATTGGATACAGATAGTGTTTGATGCTGCCCTTAGACTTAAATAGATTCAAATTACGGGAGCCAGCCGGTGTTAAAAGACTAAACAAATAGTAGTAATTTCTTTATGATAGTAAAATATGTTCATTCTACACCTAATTAATCACAAAAACGTCTACCCAAGCTCTGAAATACTAATAAAAAGCACCACCAGTAAAAAATCAATCTATGCTCAAAACCTGCCTATACAATTTCACCCATTACTTCTCAATAGAAAAAAACTAAAACTTCTGAATAAAGAATATTTTTGCCTCTTGACATTTCTTTTTTGATCGTTAATTATTTCTGCGGTAGAAAGGCATAACGACTTAAGTCCATTTTTATAGAAATCGATATTATGGTGAAAAACAACTATATGTAGTGTCTACTTTAATGTACAAGGGTTAGAATAGACGAATATAGCTTCTATCGTTAGTTTCAGCATTGTGCGCGACTTAAGTCCATTTCGCGAAAACTGGAGAAAGGCAAAAGGACTCAAGTCCACCTTTGCCAGCTTCAAAATGCTATAGAGAGTCTATAGTTTGATTTAAAAATGAAAGAAAATGATATTCCAACATACAAATCTCTCCCACTCTTAGAATGTTGTGAATTTCATTACACGGTTGGTACATTTGATACGTGAGGGGCCATTTTCGCGATTTTCAGTTTGGCCTTTTTTCGTTGCAATATTTGAGATCTGACACCAGTATAACGTTAAATGAGCTATTTTATCAATGTAAAATCTAGGGCTGTGCGAGTACTCGATTTTTCGAGTACTCGAGTTTTTTCGGGTACTCGCGTTTTTTTTTGAGTAATCGATTTTTTTCGAGTACTCGCAATGTATTTAAGTTTTGAGCAAATAAATGATGAATTAACAGCCTCTAGACCCTCTCCCATTGTGTGTACACCCGACACCCATAATATCTGTCCGGCCTAACTTCACTTGTTTCGATGATTCGGAGTCTATTTATACGTTTATGAGAAATTTTCATGTCTAGTGTGAAGTAAGGTCCGGACAGATATTATGGGTGTCGGGTGTACATGCTTATAAGTGTGATATTCGCAGCGAATTGGATTGGAAGAAGAAAATAATTTAATAGTACCACACTTCATAACACTTATAAACATGTACACACAATGGGAGGGGGGTCTAGAGACTGTTAAGGAGAGGCTCTCATCTAGCGCCTCAAAAATGACGTGTTTTTCGTGATTTTTTTTTCGTGGAAGGAAGTGTATAATGCAGTCAAGTTTTTTGGTACTTATAAAGTATGTATTTAACTATATTTACACATTTTTTCAGACCAAAATATCGAATTATGTATCCCCTAGCAGCGTTTGATGGAGGTCGTGTTAAAAAAAGATACCTCAACGGGCGTCAAGCTAGCGCCTTCAGTTTTTGCCCGAAACCAAAAATTCGAAGTTCCTCTCAAGCTAGATGACTTTTGCTGGAGGTTGAACCTAAATAATTACAAAACAATTAAAAATTGATAAAATGGCGGACTTCGGAAAAAAAAAATTTTTGCCCTTTTTTGGCTCTCTTAAGGGCTCTAAAAAAAATAATAATGAAAAAGTTTAAAATTTTTTAGGTTCAACCTCCAGACAATTTAATTAGCTTTTAAAATAAAAATAAAAGTGTATCTTTAAGTGCAGTATTTTTTGAAATATCTTGCCACCCGATTCAGAAAACATGATTTCGAGAAAAACGCGTTTAAAGTTTGAGAAAGAGAACGTACATACATACATACATCGTTCGCTCGTAAAAAGACAGCTCCGGTTTTTTGCCTATAACTTTTTAACCAAATCGATTTTGGTAAAAAGGGTTTCGAGGGTGTATTCTACGGGATATTTGCTAACTAAGTAAGCGAAAAAAAATCGATTTTTTGATCGAGTCTCATGAGAGCCTACCCTTAAATCATCATTTATTAACTCAAAACTTAAATACATTGCGAGTACTCGAAAAAACTCGAGTACCCGAAAAAACTCGAGTACTCGAATTTTCCCGACTCGAACTCGGCGAGTCGAGTTCGAGTCGAGTAAAACTCGAAAAATCGGGTACTCGCACAGCCCTAGTAAAATCATTAAATGAGGTTATGATCCCAAACTGCGCTAAATTATCGATATCGATAAAAGTGTGACCACCAAAAGTGAACTTAAGTGCAAACCGTGAAAAGGCAAAATGACTTAACGCGTCTAGTAATGCTGGCTGGCACAATCAACTTAAAATGCGTTTTTCTCGAAAATACGAAAAATTGACTTCCGCAAATTCCACCACAAATTTTATCAAGTGGTTAATTGTCATTTCAACAATTGATGACATGCAGACGAAACCCCGATATTCGCGGTTTTTCGTGTTCAAAATAGCCTCGTTGTGACCCTTTTTCTACATTTGCAGTTAATTTTGTTTATTTCAAAACAGATTAAAAAGAAAAAATTAAATTCCTGAAAGGGCAAAAAGTATGGATCAACACGCTGAGAAGTTCTCATCTGAAGTAAATGGAAGATAGACTCAATTAATAAGAAAATTACAATTGGTGGTGATATAATCCATCAAAAAGCTATGGAATTTTATGAACACGTAAAAAAAACAGATCAAATACTACTTTTAAAAAATTGATAGCGAATTATGACTAGTTTCATTGGATTTTTCCTGCATTACATTCTATTGCAGACGAAAGTGTATGTGCATAAAATGCAGAAAATAAAGATTTGCATAAAATTTTCGATTGCCAATGCAAAGAAATTTCACCCTTTTTATACTTTAAGTATTTATCATCTTTAAAATCAACCGCAATTCAAAGTTTGATAAAATTATCTTCATTTGAGATGAAACAAGCTCCTATTACAATACCAAACGAACTCATTACCGAATGATTTTTATACAAGAATAGGAAATTACAAACTTTGGACTTATACAAATGAGATGTGTAAATTCGAACTTTTATTACACATTTCTTTTCATTAAATTTGTTTTATAAAATTTAAAAAAATTAGTTACTTCTGATAGCTAGCTTTCAAAAATAAATGTAGCTGTATATATTTTTTACAGCAGAATGGTTTCTACCGATTTGGAAATTTTTTCAAAATAGTAAATAATTAGTAATTAGGTGTAGTTATAAAGCAAAAACAAAATATCAAATGAAATAGTGCTTCGCGCATTTATTGTATTAAGGGCTTATAAGGCCTCTAACTAATGAAATAAAGTAAGTATCTCAAAATTTTAAAAGTTTAATGGAGATAAAAAACTTCTACATAGATTAATAAGCAATTACTGTTTTATTTTATTCACACATTTCGAAATAATTTGATTAAATTGCCTCTAGAGAGCTTATGTGGAGTCTAATTACTTAGCCAGAGGTTGCGTTTGTGCCCAATAATGTCCTCAAGATGATGAACCTAGTGGCTGAAGTTCAACTGAAACTCTTTGGATTTTACGATACACGCTTATATACTTATTAATGCACTCAAGTCTTTTAATCAACCACGGTTTGAGCGTTATTAAGGAAATTTTTTGGACCCTATAGGTGAAATAGGCCTTCAAAAATACTTGAAAAACTCAAAATTTTGCCAAGTCTATAAAAGTTTAAAAAAAATTTCTTGAGATAATTATTTTATTGTATTAGTTGAAGGTGCCTATAAGCCCTTAAATAAACCAATTTACTTTCTTTAATATATTTCCATGAAGAACCTGTATACACCAATAAATCAAATGAAATCGAAGAGTAAAAAGATATTAAAAGCATACGTGACAAGTCGTGAGAAACTACATTCGAAAGAAAAAGAGGAAAAGGAGCAAAAATTGTGAAACGCCTACAGTCTTTATCGAAGGTCCGTTTTCCCTGTGGAATGAGATATCGGATGCTTCGGGTCATCTTCCCTATATACGTATTATACCTCTCAGGCAAAACCCGTCATGATACATAAAATATAGATTTTTCCTAATGCATCGATATGCATAGAGTTAACGTCCAGTTTACCCCAGAGGCAAGCTTCTTTTCGAGTAAGTATGTAGAGTCAAAACTACGAATATGTAGGGATGATTTTGCTCGAACAAGAAAATGTCTGTGCTTTTTTCTTCTTTTCTCTTACATAAAATGTGGAATAGCTTCATAGCGTGCACATGTTTAAAACTTATCTTGTACTTGAATAAAATCAATCGTGCTTTTGCAAGTAATAAACTGATATCTATTAAAGTTGATTCAATTTATTCACAAAATCTTAAAAATATCAACACTTATTTTGCGTGTCATAGTGAAAGAAAGTTTAAAAATATGACTGATGTAAAAAGTTAATTGAAATAAATACAAATTTAACCGCCAATTGAGTAATGTAAAGTAATCTACATTTTTAATATTCCATAAATTCTAAAAAATGATTTTGTTTTACTAACTATATAAAGACATAAATTACAAATTTAGAAAATCAATAATTAAAATACTTGACATCGACATAATAGATCTCATCCTACCGATCGATTAATCTACAATTTCTCGCCTTCTCTTTGGGGAATCATTGGCAGCTTTAGTATTTACATATATAACTCGTTGCCGAGTTAATGCTAAGCAAAGTAATAGCATGCGTATTGCGCTCAGGGTATATACATAATATATAGATGTATATGAATGTAAAAGCGACGCTCCTCTTAAGAGAGATGGCTAGCCATGGCTATCTGTAGATATCTACTCTTCTCGTGGTCACAAGCCTGCGGAATTGAAGGTGTATTAAGGACGAATGAGCAGAAGACTAGTACAATTCGATTTGGAAAGAACATCGAAAGGAGTTTAAGATGATGCACTTATAAAAGCATCTTAAAATGTTTTAAAACTTCAAGTAAAAATATAATTGATCCAGTAAAACTAATTTACAAATTATTTTAAAACGAGGAATTTAAATTATTTTAATGTTTACCGGTAATTTAAAAATTTAATGATAATTTGGTTGTAATGAATGCCAAGCATAAATAGGTTTGAAAAATTAAATTAAATCATGAGATGTGAAATATGTTTCGTGGAAAAATATGTCTACATTAAATAAATTTAAAAAATCTATCCAAATAATGATAAAAATAAGGATAAACTCATCAAAAGCTCGTTTCTTTGGAGTGAGCGTAAAGCAGTGCCTCTAGTCAACAATTGTGAAACTAAAAGAGATTAGAGGAATGGGAGGAGGCAAAAATATACTCAAAAGGTAAAAAAGATCGTTGGCAAAAAGACGAGGAGGAGAAAGAGAGAACGAGAAAAGAGGCGGTACATACATGCACCAATGGCGAATCGTCGGGCTGGAAAGAGGTAAATGCGCGCGAGGGGAAAGAACGCCGAGTACCAGCTCTGACCTCTTTCTTCGTTGCCGTGCAATGTAGCTGCACTGTCTTCTCCTTCTCTTCGACAATATGTACATGCAACTTAAGCAGGCTGCAATGGGGGTGTGCAGTAAACGTGATCTTTTTTTCTTGTTTTATATTGCTTCCACTATGCATACATTTTTTTTAGTTACTCTATTTTTATTGCGAGTGTAAGCTGCGGCTTCTTTGTATCTGCTACAGAAAAAAGCTTACACCAACAAATCACAAATATTACGGGTAATAATGGAGGTTCTATCAATAAGTCAGGGCTTTGTTACAAAATATATAAAATTATGTCTTACATTTGCAGTCTATGCATCTAAAATATACAATAAATGATTAAAACTTTACTTAATATACTATTGCTGGTATTAATTATTCAATTTTCAGACATGTATGTTTGTGTATCTCCAATCGTCTAACTTTAAAAAATCATTTGATAATGATGGTAATATCGAACTGATAGAAAATTCAATCATATTACTTATAACTCAATAGGGTTAGCGACAATAATGGAATAATTCTTGCCCCAATCCCTAGTTTTTTTTACTTCAAATACACCCTATTGAGACTTTATGATGCTTGAGGTCATAGAAATTTGCCCAAAATATTTAGTGATGATTTTCTTTCGAAAATATTAAGTTCCAGTGGAGAATATTTATTCATTAGCATAGGATCAAGGTAATAAACTAGCAAGGAAACCACTTCAACAGTGGGTGACGAATCTTTCTCAACATTATTTAGGAGTCTCCTGGTACGTAAAAATTCTAAAAAAATTCTGAAAAAATTCAAGCAGATGTTTTGAAAAATTTTGAAACTTTTTTGGTCTTTGCATTTTTATATTTAAGTGCTTCTATCTCGGCATTGAAAATCGCAAAGATTTTTAAATAAAATAGAAAACGCTTTTAAAAATATGCCTCGAGGACCATGGGATTAAACTAAGCATAAGGAGCTTCATTATTATGTACTAAGAGACCCTAAAAAAGTTTTGGGGAAAATTCGTCACTTGAAGCTGAAGTGGTCAACTTGTAAGTTAACGCTTCGAAACTTCATTTCAACCACGCTAGTCATAGACCTATGTTGTTACGATAAAAATTAGAATGTTTATAATTCCCTGAAACAAACGTAATGTATTTAACTTGAGAACTAGATAGAATTTTGCACCCTTCGGACTGCTTTCTCTCATTTGTGTATATCGCAGAGGTGGTTACAGTTGCTGTGCAGAATCAGAAGGTAGCACAGAGAAGGAGAGAGAAAATACGTTAGAACGAATGCGAAAGCACATTGTGTAGTAGGCAGATTATTTTGTCATTGTTTTTCAAACATTCTGTGTGTATATAAATAGTGTACGTTCCAGTTCGTAACTCAATGCATGCAGAAGCGAGCTTTTGTGGTTTTTGGTAGCATGGAAGAAAAAGGACAATACAAGTATGGGTGTTATTTTCATTCGCTCCGATTTATGTTCTCCCTTGCACGCGCATACTCTCTTGAAAAATTTCTTTACGCAGTGTGAAAATGTATTTCACTTAGCGAGCTAAATATCTCACATCGCCGAAAATTATAATTTTTCTTTGAGTATCGAAAAATTGTAAAGGCGTCATAATTTTATAGAAAATTGAACCCATTTATCTAATTCTATCACTGTATATTATAAAATTAAGTTGCCACCAATTTAGTGGGAGGCTCTAGGATTTTCTTTAATTTTCTGAATGTTTCATTGATCAAAAAATATCTAAATGAAGAAGTCATAATTATGTGTCTATTAGTTTTTCCATTGCGTCTTTTCGAGAAAATTTGTTTTAAGGTGATGCCGAAGACTCATTTTTTACCGACTGAACTCTGAAAATGTAAATTTAAATAACTTATTTACTAGACCGATTTTCGAAACCCTTGAAAAAATTTCCTGTAGGATCCCGCAAAATTCCTACAGGAGTCCTAAAGGATTCCAGTAGAAATTTCGCGGATCCTACATGAAATTTTTATAAGGGAAAACGTCTCTGTGAAGCTCTCCGTATTGTTGCTGTGAACAACTGCACCAAATTTCAGCCAATTTCATCGGGTAGTTTTCCCGGAAAACAGGATCGAAATTTTTGACTACTGTTTGCAGGATAAAAAATTTTGATCCTGTTTTCCGGGATAACTACCCGATGAAATTGGCTGAAATTTGGTGCAGTTGTTCACAGCAACGATACGGAGGGTTTCACAGAGCCATTTGTCAAAAATCGGTCTAGTAAAAAAGTTATTTAAATTTACATTTTCAGAGATCGGTCGGTAAAAAATGAGGCTTCGGCATCACCTTAATTTAGTTTCGCTTGACATAGAATATAGACATAGAATAACCCATAATACTCAAATAACAATTTAAAAAAATAAAAATGTTTTATAAATCTATAGCAAGACTTTCACAGACTTAGCAAAGATCATAAATCATCATGAATTTTCTGAAAAATAATTAGCCCTAATTGAGGAAAAAATTGTATATCGAGAATATCAAGATAAATCTGATGCTTGACAGTTGATCGCAGCATGAAAAGTAGCCTGCACAACTTGCATCAATGAAAAAAATCGGAGCACAAGGACTATAATCTGACAAATAACAGCATCATAGTTATAACAACTGTACCGTGATTTTCAAGAGATGAAAAGCAAAGAAAAAAGGCATGTGATAGAGAGTAAGAGGCAAGAAGGGACAGAGTTTTGAAGCAGGATTCTGCAGTAGATCACGCAGTGGCGCGCCGAGCAATTGAGTTAGGAAGGAAGGAACCAGTTCGGCAAACACTTCTCTCTCTCTCTCTCTCTCTCTCTCTCTCTCTCTCTCTCTTTCGGCCTTTCGAAGGATTTATGACTTAAAAAAGTCCACGCGCGCGCCCTGCCTACTGAGGGTTGATTCCCTTTATCTGTAATGTACTGATCCTACCATTGTCGGTGGTCTCTCTCTTTTTCTTAAAGATCCATTGATTCTCCTTGCTCTTACTGCTGCTTACTTGCAGGGATTTTTCTCTCACTTGGAATTTTTCTTATCTATCTCGCTAGTCCATTATCTTTCGACTTATTTGTGTTTACTTCAACTTATATTCTCTCATTTTCTCATGTTCTATATGAGTAAAAATACAATAATTATCCACGTTATTATGAAAATGAATAAAGTAGACATTTTTTAATGATTGAAAATGAAAAATGTTAAAGTGTTGTGTTGAACTTTGAGATTATCAACCAAACATAAAATAATAATATTGATATTTATTTGCAGATTTTTTGCGCAAGTGTAAACCCTTATAAAACAACATTTTTATTTCGAATATTATTGCGTAAAACTAAAAAAAATTGTTATGTAATTTCATTGTACTATACTCACTATATTATGTAAAAAATTGAAAATTGTAAGCTCAAGGACGCCAGACACGCGTGTGTGCACGCGACTTTTTTAACTTAACCCCTCTCTCTCTCTCTCTCTCTCTCTCTCTCTCTCTCTCTCTCTCTCTCTCTCTCTCTCTCTCTCTCTCTCTCTCTCTCTCTCTCTCTCTCTCTCTCTCTCTATATCAGTCTTTAACAACGTTTTTTCTCATTCCCCTAAACTTTTCATAGACTTTTATAAAACCTTTAGCGAAAGTACGCAAGTCTCACTGATTTTTTACATATTCGTCGTGTCTCATACATACGATTTCAGAAATTGAGATTATCGAAAAAGTATTATCATTCGTTCATATTAAATAATTTATCTCAAATTTTTATCATAACGCGTCCGAAACATCAATTTATTTTTTATAATTTATTATGTCCTATATTATAATCCGAGAGCCAATGCGATAAATTCGGTAGTATGATGCTGTATCCTTAAATTGATACCTTACAGGCGAAGCCTAAATGGAGAATCATTTTTTATTTAAACCGCGATTGCTAAATACTTTGATACGTATTCTCTTGGAAAACTCGTGAAAAATTATTTTTATTGTCCCTAATTGAATAGGAGCATCGAAACAATGATTTCCTTATTCAGTCATGATATTTATTATTTAATTATTGTACACCGAACGAAAAATGAATTTAAATAAAATATGATCCTCCATTGAGGCTTCACCTGGCGGGTATCAATTTAAGGGTACAGCCCTTAAAATAATTTTTTTAATAATTTAATTAAATAAATTATGCCCTGCGAAAGACGCACTTCTCGAGTTTAGATAGGTTTTGGCTATCGTAATATTAGCATCGCACTGCGACATTAGCGATACTCTTCGAATTTTGACCTACCCGGACCGAGATAGATTCGTCGCTGCGACATCCTTGCAAGGAGGAATTGACGTACAGCAGTGCGAATAGACGTCGGCCTTGTTTATATTTTGAAAAACTTTATTATTAATTCAATTTATCTTTCAATAAACATTATCATTCATTTTACTTGAATGAGTTGTCTCTTCGAAAAATTTAAAAAAAAAAAACGGCGAATCGATTTTCGAAGAAACGAAACGAAAAAAATATTGGAAAGTTAAGTGAGTTTGAGCAGTAATGACTGCGTTTCGCTCAGCATAATTAATTAGATGAATTTCAATAAAGATTTAACCATTTGGATTTCTTTACAACCCCAAGCTAAAGCAACTCCCGTCGCAGACATTAACTAAGCAGAGCCATAGATTTAACGACAGTCGCTCGAGCACATTTTCTTTTTGGTCTGTAATGTATGAGACGGTCACATGATCAATAGAGCAAAACAAGCTAACGAATATTACACCCATAATATGAATGCGACGAGAACTATGACGACGCAGGTGCTGCTTTAGACACGCGGAATATTGTACAGTACCTAATCACCCACCCTGTCATTCTGACCGCAGGGTTCTCTCTCTCCCTCTTTCTCCGCTCGCGCCTCCCCTCTAAGGACTCATAAATCGAAACTTCGAATCTGTACCCTGTGTTTCTGCAGCAAACGTAGACTTATCATCATACCTACATAAGACGCAGTATACCGGAACGATGAGCAAGATACACGCATACAGAAGAATCGGATAAGGTCGAATTTAGAGCTTGACGCAAATTTCATGGTGAAACTTATTAAGTCTGACCCTTTTCAGTTGGTACCAAATTTTTAGATTAGAAGAGGCACTTCCGAGAGCCAATGCGATAAAAGCTCTTTTCATGCTGTTGGTTGAGTTCGTGAATTTTTACTTACCCGTAGAAATTATTGTATGTGACTCAGTATATAGAAATTTCCCTATCGATCTAAAAATTTAACCTTGATATTTTTGCATTACATATATGTTTCATAGTTATCGAAATTTACTGCAAGTAATCAGTACAAAAACAAGTTTTCAACGAAAGTTTAAAGTACTCAATAATATTTGCATTTTTATACATTTTGTACAGTCACGATTTCATGAGTAATTTGTAATAAGTAATCGCTTTTATGACTTCAAATTTCAAAAAGAACATTGTCCTAGCTCTCATCCTTTTATTTACATAACTCTTAAGGTGATGCCGAAGCCTCGTTGTTGACCGACCGAACCCTGAAAATGTAAATTTAAATAACTTTTTTACTAGACCGATTTTCGGCAAACGGTTCTGTGGAGCCCTCCGTATTGATGCTGTGAATAACTGTTATACCAAATTTTATCCCATTTAATTCAACAGTTTTTCCGGAAAACGGGATCGAAATTTTTGATCTAGGTTTTCAGGCTTAAAAGTTTCGATCCCGTTTTCCGGAAAAACTGTTGAATGAAATGAAATGAAATTTAGTACAGTTGTTCACAGCATCAATACGGAGGGCTCCACAGAGCCGTTTTTCGAAAATCGGTCTAGTAGTTATTTAAATTTATATTTTTAATGCTCGGTCGGTCAAAATCGGGGCTTCGGCATCACCGAAAAATTTCAAAAGCAAGTTGGACGGTTGAAGAGAACTGAAAAAGATTTTTTTATCATTTAAACAGTATTTTTTAAATTTACGTAATTTTAAAATCACTATAATAGCTTCATCCGCTTGTCACGGACACTTTTCGCATGGCCAAAGTTTAGACGAAATTTTCCAGCCGTAAAAGCCATTGTGTGGATAGGAAAACGAGGCAGCGCGCACCGGGCGGCGTACAATCCAGCAAAGACGAAAATCATTTATTCCTGCGTCACAGTGTAATTCTATAGAAGGAGGCATATGGCGAATAATACGACGCTCAGGGCAATGCCTTGGCCCCAGAGTTTCCGCATATTAGAAGCCGGGCGAGAACTGCGAGCGGTCGCCGCTACCCAAGATGGTTTTGGAGCGTGAGAAGGATGGAGGCGGAGAGGTTAACAGTGGCTAGCAGAGCTTGAGAGAGAGAGAGAGAGAGAGAGAGAGAAAGAGAGAGCAAAGCGTGTAAGCAGACTGTTGTGCTGCTTTCGTTATATAAGAAGCCCGGCTCCGTGGGCCATGGGTCGGGTCGGGTCGCGCCGTGCGCACGCTTTGGTCAGCGTGTACATGCAATATGTTAAAGTTTTGAGAGTCCGAGGGGCCAAGAGAGTATACGATGTACACACGGCACTGCGGCGCACGATAGCTTGGAAATTGCAAGCAGCAGCATTGGTGACGGAATCCCTCTCGCCCGAGTTGGTTTGGGAATTTAATTACTCTATAGTGCCTAGATTGTAGCTCCAGCCGGCCCGGAAATAAACTCGCCATTGTCGCGCTCGAGCAGACCTCTACGCCGCGCTTGGCTTGGCCTACGCGCAGCAACCGCCCATACGGCCTACCACCGTCATTGCTAAACATTTTGAATTGTATATATTGCCTGTATACCCATTATAAGCCCACCACTGTAGCATTCAAATATTATATGCCAATTACGCTATTGTACAGTAATAATTTTTTTCGTTATCGAACTCAAAATATACCGATGTAGCTAGATTCATCGACTACGATGTATAATACGACACTTTTACCACACACTTTTGGAGTAAAACCTTATTAGACATGTATGGTCAACCCATTAACGTCTAGAACACCGGCCGTACTAAGACAAACAAAAAAAATTCTTTCGGTGGTTTTGCACAAAGAAATTATTAAATCATTGGTAAAATTGACTAGTTCACTCCCAAAGATTGAACATGCAGATTAAATTAAAATAAATACATTTTTAAAACAAAATATTCGAAAATTATTCAAAAAGTACTGTTTCTTATTTGACCTAAAAAAACTGGTGTATCAGATTAGATTTATTTTATAATTAACGAACAAAAGCTTGTGCCTTGGGGTGAAATCGACTATTTTCATGAAAAAGAAACTAAAAAATGTTTAACATGAGTTCATTGCTTTTGACGCTTGCTAAGGGTTGTAATATTATTTATATTAAACCACGAGTACAATTCATTGATTTCATATTAAAACCAAAATCAATCAATAGTTGTTAGGCATCGCCAATGATTTTTAAAAGTGAGCCCGATATCAATATCTTGGGAGAGCTTCAAACTAAAATCAAATGCCAGTATTCCAAAAAATAGACAAGGATATCGATATTGTTGTTCAAAATCATAAGTTGATTTTTTTTCGAGTGTCCCAAGTACGTCTGATTGTGCGTTAAATAAGGACGAGGAAGAGGGAGTAAAATATTCGTTGAATTTTGAGCATATTTTAATGGCGTTTTTTAAGCACATAGTAAATTGAATTTATTCACATAACCAATAGTTCTTCTAAGATTATTAAGTAAAATTTTCAGCTCAAAATAATGTAAAATAAGCTAACAACAGAAAATTTTTACTTAAAATTGAACAAAAAAAGGTTTACCTAAAGTAGATACTGATACGTGGGTAAGTCGTTACTCGAGGGGAAAGGGGGAGAATAAAATAATAATACAACAATTGACTTCTAGTTAATTGCAGGAGATCGAAATAAGATAAGAGTACAAGATTCGTCGCGACCGTGGATGAAATGAGACTGCTTGAGACAGCCGCGCGATGCGCTAGAAGAGCGATCATCACGGGCCTCCAAAATGACTCGAGTGACATGCAAGTGTGAGAATGCTTGCAGTTGCAGGGACGAGCAGAGTCAGCGTTACCTGAACTCTGTGAGCCCACGTAACAATACTGTAACTTAAAATTTTCTCAACTGATCCTCTTCAAATTTTACCCACTTATTGTATACATAAAATACAATGTATGTAAAAAAATTACACAGGATGGAACCGGGACCGTAGGGTTTGGCCAAATAACCGTGGACATAATAAGCGGATTCCACTATATAATATATGGGTCAAAGTAATATTTTTCTAAAAAACCGTACAAAATCTTAGACCCCGCTCCCCCTTCATTCCACCCTTTCTATAAACGTATATTTTCTATTCTGAAGCCCTGAAGAAATTAAAAAATCTAAGAAATTCATGAAGGTACATTTCGACAAAATAAACAATCATGAATTTTTTCAGATTTTTTGTGTGCCTCAGGGCTTCAGATAAATCATTGAAAATGTTGAAAGTCCAGATACGGCGATATGAACTGATAATTAACTCGAAAATTGTTTCTTTTTTTTTATCGCATTGAAAAATATAAATAGGTCCTAAAAGTCGGAGCTTTCCAGTAAAAAAATTTTGAAAAATGTTTTGTCAAATTTAAAAATTTTTTTGTTCTTTGCATTTTTTTGATTGACAGCTTCTAGTTCAATCTTGAGCATTAGATGGATTATTACGAAATTCTGAAAACATTTCTGAAGACGTAAGTGGACCGGTATTTGATCTATCTGATGCTCACCACTGTTACGAAGATAGCCCACCCAGTCGATGGAACTTTTTTTAACGGTTCTGGAATCATCTATGTAAAGAGTTTATAAAAAGTCACCGTTACAAAAGTGCCTGAAAAAAAGTAAAGGAGGCATTTTTAGGGTTTAAAATTAAAAAATAGACATTGTTTTGTTAAGGAAAAGCATCGAAAAGTTCCTTCGATCCATTTGGAATGTATAATCGTACGAAGTCGAGAAAAAAAATTGAATACATATTAATGTAAGAAAAAATATTCACTCGTTACCTTGTAACTTCTGGCGACAAACAAAAGATTATTGTAGTCGATATTAATATATACGATACAGCTATAGGAGAGGTAACGAGTAAAGCGTGCATACAAGAGAGAGAGAGAGAGTTAAGGCTGGAATGAAAGTTGGAGCGAATATTCGCTGCGGCACAAATCCGGCTTGATTAAAACACTGTATCCTAGCTGGAAAGGAAGCAAGGTGCTATATATACCCACCCTATACCCTCTTGAAATCACCCATTCCCATCTCTATCTACATGTATACATACGTTTATAAATGTGTGTATGCGTGCATGTATCCACGCGCACGACAGCCAACTCAGCTATATATGTATACGTATAATTCTTCGATGGGTTTATACGCGGGTACTGCGTTCAAGGATGAGCGCGTGGGAGTGCAGCAAGTCCTCTTTACGCGCTTTTAATGGTAAAGCCAACAGATTTATAATTAGTCGAATGAGCGTGCAAGCTTCACGAGTTTCGCTGGCAGCTTTTTTACGCGTTGGAAAGTTCGGAATAAGCCTGCTCTGTTTGAATTTACGTACTATGCACTACTCAATACGTTGCTGTCTTTCAGTATTTGCCAAAGTGAATGAGAAAAAAGCTTATTGAACGCAACTTTTCGAAATTTATTTACAGAACAATAACTTGATTAGACACGTAATCTGTTTGACTTTTAACATTTTTATTTTTATCCTGCGGTAATAGGACTATATGGTGTTATCACATTTTCTATCCATCATGCTTGTGCCCTTTATCTTTTTTTTTAAACAAAATTTTTACATTTTCATTGCTATCTTCAACAATAGAGCTGTGTAGGGATTGTAAGTAAAAATTTTCGTATTTTTCTTCTTGAGAGTTCATAGCCATATAGACCCATCCGCGAATAGCGGCATTAGGTATAATCTTAATGCAGTCTTATACGAAGCGGAACGAAGGCTATATTTCATTATAACCTCCCGCAAGCCTTCCGGATGCTCACTGCTGCCTTAACCCTTTTCCATTTCAAGCTGTATAGACGAAAGTACGCATAGCTTCTGCCACCGCCACCACGACTTCGGCGTCGTCGTCGGAGCTCGCAGAGATATTGAGAGAAAATCGGGAACGAGAGAAAGCCGATAGCCGAGCTCGCAGAGTGAGGGACCTTCTTAGCTTCCTTTCTCTGCTATATACGTATACATATATATAAGCCGAGAAGATAAGTATATAAAGGGAAGAAGAAATTATCTGGGGGGACAGGCTACGTACCCGAGATGCCACATTGCGGAAGAAGAAAAAATTTTAAAGGGTTGGAATTCCAGCCACACGATCCCTTATTTACTTGACATCCGTTGGAAATCACAAATCGCACATTTTCTCGTGTCATTTTCACTTTTGCTGTCTTTTGATAATCTTAAGGGGTTACAAAGCTTTGCAAGAAGAAAATAAATTTATTTTTAAAAAATTGTATTTCTAAAATCAAATGTTCGATTGATTTGAAATTTATACATAGTAAAGTTAATTAACAATTTTCAGTTTAAAATATTTTTAGCTGAAAATTTTTTCAAAACTTCTTTGAGTAATAAACTTTATTGTGTTTAGATTTCAATTGAATCGAACTTTTGGATTTCAGGTACAATTTTTATAAAATAAAAAATTTTTTTATTCCTTTTGCATTTATTTAGTTTATTTAGTTTATTTTTTCATTTATGTTTTTTTTGCGTTTTCTGAAAATTACTATTGTTTCTTCGCTTTTCGTGATAACCAAAAAAAACCGTTTGAGTTACAGCCCTTTGTAAAAACAAAGGGAACAACTTGGGCGCTGGAATATATAAACCTTTTTTTTCGTCTACTTTAATTTGAAAAATTGATGTTTATAAGATCAAGCATCCGATTTCATGCTGTACATCAATTAAATTTTTTGAAGAAACATATAGTTGCAATTTGCATCCACTACTTTAACTCTGAATTCTATTTGAAACTGTTGACTTGGAACTTGATAAATTTTTTGACGATTTTATTAAATTTAAATAAGGGTGATCGACAGTACGCAATACTTTTACAAGGAAGATCGATTGGAACGAGTTAATCCAAAAGTATTGCTGGGGTTAGTGGTATTGGAAACTGTTTCAGAGAGCATAGATAATTATGTCTGATAGAAATCACGCT
Organism: Trichogramma dendrolimi; assembly: GCA_034770305.1. Classification (NCBI taxonomy): domain Eukaryota; kingdom Metazoa; phylum Arthropoda; class Insecta; order Hymenoptera; family Trichogrammatidae; genus Trichogramma; species Trichogramma dendrolimi. Next base: position 1,255,182 of record JAPMIB010000051.1, read on the forward strand.
ATAAGGCTGGATTACAGCAACAATATGCCAAGAGCTCAAGCTGAAATGAGCTCTAGATGCCGGAGGCAGAACCAGGTTAGAAGGAGGAACAGTGCATTGGGGAAAGCTCAGAGACAGACAGGCACGAGAAATGCCTGGCTGCAAGTGAGGAGCTTGCGAGCGAGTCCGGCGCTCCAGCTGGAACTTGTCCGGTGTGAAGTGTGTGCATGCACACGCCAGAGCTCTCTGCCAGAGACGAGTTGCCGGCGGCATTATAGCGTTTTAGTGGCCGAAAAGAGAGCGACGAGAGCCAAGGCCGAAAACGCTCGTGACGTTACACGTATTCTAAGACCCGAGCACACAGGCTGCTGCACGAGCTTGGCGAGGGATAGCTATAGGATGCGTATTTACGACGTTACGATACCCCAAGGGCTGAACCCTCAGCAGCATAAGTCTGGCCTTCGCCTGTTTAGATGCTAGCTCGCGCTTTCTCCCCGCCGACAGAAGAAGAAGAAGTAGTGTAGCGCCGCATGCACGGGCTACTCGCTACAAACTACCAACTCCAGTCCTGCAGCTGCTGCTATGTACAGCATGTAGCACGTATAATGCGCCCTACGCGCAGAGCATGCGAGTAATGACTATCTAAAACTCGCCTTTTTCGCGCCGCACTATAGCGACTCGTCACGCAGTAAAGAAGACGATTCGCAAAGATTTAGTATGTACGTCGCGCAGACTACGCCGCAAAACGAAAGGTAAGAATTGAGAGGAGCTGCCTGTGAAACTTTCTTGTTTACTTGTTAAGTCTTTGGCTGGTCGCGCGACTACAGAACTCTAGACCGAGCCTAGCCATGCTCCAACTTATATAAAGCCGAATACAACTTATGCTTCAACGTTAAAACGAGTCTTTTATTTCTCTTTGCAGGATTCATAAAATCCATTCGAATGTAAAACCCGACTTTTAATGAACGAAAGTGCAAAAAATAGAGCTTTTTATCAAACTAACCAATTTCGCAGAAAGGATCTCTCTTGAAACACTTGTATAATAAATTAAGGCTGTTATGATGATATTAAAAAAAAGTGAGAATTTTGTGAAACTTTGCACATACGTTTGTGATATCACAAAGATAGCGTCCATAAATTTTTACATCGATTAGGATCTTAGTTTTGAAGATATTTAACTCTCTAAAATGTTAAGATTACTTCAGAAATCAAATTTAACTTTCAAAATCTTATTCAGGGTCATAGAAATCGCTTTCAAAAATGATAATACATATCTCTGATAGTTGGGAAAAGTCAGATTTCTTGAAATACAAGTATTATAAGATGATCTTGAACTTTTTGTACAGATTGTATCGACGCTGTTAAGGAAGAGTAGCACGTTTCTATACATTTTTAAATGTAAACGTGCTAGTTTTTCTTAACAGCATCGGTATAGCCGATACAGCCTTAAATTTATCTTTGACCGAACTAATAATTTTTTTAAGTGTTAGTTTTTAAATAATACTATGATATATTTGATGATATATTTGATGAAATAAAATATTAATTCAATCATTACTATTTTTGACACTTCTAATTGCAATTCATGTCAATTTTAATGTGTTTACCGACAAAATACAAATTTAGGCAAAAGCCAGAATAGTCAGCTAGTGTAACGTAAATAGTTGTCGTTAAACAATTATTTCGTTTAGTTGGCCTTGATATACCGATCATTTTGAGTCTGCCGAATTAACGCACAATAACTCAGGAATTGTTGGTTCGTTCATTATTCTTTTTTATGTGGTTTATAGTAGATTTGGTTATAGGAATCATTTCATCAGAGGCAAGACTAGAATATTCATTGCCCCTGAAACCGTGACTCACATTGTGAAGAACATTTTTTATAGAATTAGAATAATATATGAAAAGTATCCTTGTATTAGAAAAGAAATAGAAAGAATGAATATATTTTAATTATCATCATATTTATTATAATTTGAACTTACATGGTTGAATTGAATGGAGTACCTGTTCTCGATACAAAGAAGCAGAGCTTATTTATTAGAACTGTCCAGTTTGGAAGCCGGAGAAGAAGAGAGCGAGTGATCGATCATTTTTCTATGAGTTGATCATTAATTCTCAAAAGTGAAAGGTTTTCTATTATTTGATTGACACGCCTCTATACTTCTTTGTGTCAAGTATTAAAGCCTTTCGTTCAAATTCGAGTTTACCTGATAAAACAGTTAGTATCTATATTAATCACTGTTGTGTTTATCTTACAATTATTTAATTAATTATTTATTATTATTATTATTATTTCTGTGGTAGAAAGGGCTAACGAGATAACTCCATTTTTCGTGTTTTCGAGGAAAACACGTTTTATGTTGCGCACGAGTGCCTAGCTAGACGCGAACGACTACAGATCTGTACCTATGATATTTTTATCTTTTGACCCGTATATCTATTTAATTGAAAGTGTGTTGCTTAGCAGAAAATATGGACTTATCTCGTTAGCCCTTTGCTCGCTTAGCAGATAAGTCCACTTTTGCGGGAATTGGTTTTCGAAATCGATGTTTTGCCTGCATCTCATGATAAAAACTATATCCTACAATTCTTCTTTCTAAAATATTGCTAATGTATAACTTTAAATTTATAACTCGCTATAAAAGTATCTAAATGCACCTACAAGAAAAAAGTAACCCAACATTTCGATGAGAAATCGCCTCAGCTTTCCGAAGGTCAGGTCAGATTTCCCGAAATATTACGCTTTACCCGGGAAAATCGCTGGAAAAACTTTAGAGTGGATTATCTCAAAAACTTTATTTTTAAGATCTTTCTAAATACTCTAGATCGAATTATCAGGAAATTTTCCTTGATATGGACATTTTTCAGAGATGTGTTTTTTGATTTTAGCAAGATATAGCGAGAGAAAGAAGAAAAAACGTGATTTTTTCGTGGTTTTTGCATGCCCAACCGGCACAGCGCGTGCTAAAACCATGTTTTTTCTTATTTCTCCGCGATATCTCACTAATATCAAAAAATGCCTCTCTGGAAAATGTCCATATCGATGGAAAATTTCCTGATCATTCGATCTAGACTATTTACAAAGATCTTAAAAATGAAGTTTTCTCGAGATAATCGACTTTAAAGTTTTTCCAGCGACTTTTCCGGGTAAAACGGAAAATTTTAGAAAATTTGACCTCACCTACGGAAAGCTGAGGCAATTTCCCATCGAAATAATGAGTTACTATTTTCTTGTAGGTGCATTTAGGTACTTTTATAGCGAGTTACAAATTTAGCGATTCGACTAAATAATGCCGCGTTGTGCGGCACTGGGAGAGTCGACGTGAAATGCAACATATATAAAATTATAAAAAGTCCAAAGGTATGACTGAAATTATTTATACATTTTTGAAAATTTATTTTATTACTTTGAACCTTGAATAATTATATGATATACCGTTGGCTAGTGATGTTTACATCATCGGGACTTGAGAGCGCTGTATTAAGAGTTCATCTACATTTATGCCTATGTATATTAGTATACTGCTGTTGCGTCTGCGCAAATCACACGCGGTAGTTGAAATTTGAATTTCCGTGCGTTCGATTAAGACAACAGTAAAAATCAAATTTCTTATAAAGTAGATGATATTCGACCGTCCACTCCAGTAGAGTAAATCAAAGTAGACTGAGTATTGCAGTACGGGGATCGCGGAGGTGGACTTATCTCGTTTGGGCGGGAATCGTTTGCAGCGAAATGGACTTAACTCGTTAGGCACGATGTTATATTTAACGATAGGTGCTATTTTCAGCTTTTGTGACACTTGTACCTTAAAGTAGACATAACATATGGGTAATTTATGTCATAAACTCAATTTCGAAAAAAAATGGAGTTATCTCGTTAGCCCTTTCCACCACAGATTTATTCTTACTTAAACGAACCGAAAGATTTTATTATTATTGTATTTCTATAATTTGATTTAGTTATTTGTTTCAATGGTTTAAATATTTTTGGTTGCACAATTGATTATTATTTTATATTCTATTAATTAATTGGGATATTGTAATTATTCATTCACGGCTGGGTATAATATCATCATCCACTACGAGGCTGAGGATCTTCTTCTCCATTATTTTAATAGAGATTAAATTACGACAAGTCATTGAAACACAGAAAGATAAAAGATCATCTTTGAGATCTTAAAATGATTAAAATAGATAATGTTGCATGTGTTAAGGCGTCGCTTTAGAGACTTGAGTAATCTTTTCCCAATTCATAATGTCAATCTTTTACTGTTTGACGTAGCGACATTACCCTAGGCAGATTCCGATAATCTATGATTTTAAGACGTGACCGAATTAACGAATTACCCAATTACTCAATTCGCCCTTGACAGAAAATTTCATTACCATTTTACGTATGATTATCAACAGTATACATTTTTACTTAACTTTCTATCTGAGTTTTTGTGCAAAAATAAAAAGTTGGAAAATAGAAGTAAGTTCTTAGGTAAGAACTTAAGTAATAACTTATAGAAACATTTACGTAAAGTCTTATGTAAGATCTTGACCAAAAAATCAACGAGAAAACATACTTTTTCCTAGCTAATAATTACACCAGCATATAAAAAATTTTAAAAATTCAGTTCCAAAGGCGAGACCTATTGGTTTTAATTTTTGGGATCGCTAAATCCGAATCTGGCTTCAGTTTTCAGTCTGGGTGGGCTCATTTTTAAGGTCATATAAAGGTCAGACTGAGAAAAAGTAGTAAAAAAAGTTGAACAAATCCATAGCAAGGTTTTTGTGCCAAAAAAGAGGAGCAGCAGTATTGTCAAGATAGAAGTAGCAGCTGTGCCTGGATGAGAAGATTTTGCAGGTACAGCTGCGGCGCGTTATGAAGGAACAGCAGTTACCCACATCAAGGCACAGCAGCTGTACCCATTTAGGCGCAGCCACCATCCCCATTTAGGCACAGGGGCTACTCCCATCCAGGCAGAGCTGCAGCTTTCTATTTAGGCACAACTGCTGCTTCTCTTCTTTTGGTACGAAAATCTTGCTATGGATTTGTTCAACTTTTTTTTACTACTTTTTCTCGATCTAACCTTCAAATAACCTTGAAAATCAAGCCAACATAGAAAAATTGATGCCGAATTCGGATTCAGCGACCCACAAACTTAACACCCACTAGGACCGTTCTCTGGAACTGAATTTTTCAATATTTTTGTGTTAACAGTATTACTATCAATAATAGTACGTAAGATTAAACGTATAAAATTTAACGTAAAATATCAAGTAATTTCGAGTTAAAAACTGTAATGAGAATTTATTTAAAATTTTCATTGTATTTTTTAAGCGATGCCCGACCACCAAGGAAAAAATGGAAACTGCCTAAATTAGAGTTTTACACATGAACTTTTTGAGATAAAAACCTCTAGCTCATAATTTAAAATTAAGGAGGTTCGGGAGTCTCATCAAAATGCAGCCAAATTTTTAAAAAACATTTATTTGCTTTGAAACTTTATATTATGAATGTTAATATCAAAATACAACTTTTCGCCGTGAAATTTTGTTAAAATGATAAAAAAAATGTTTGACCTTTTAACATGGTTTCTTACGAGAAATCATAAATTTTCGACTTTCAATGAGCATAAACATAATGTAAAAAAACAAAAACTAAATAGAAAAAAATACGTACACATAGGAAATTTAATAAGGAATAATTTGACAGCAAAAAAAAGTTCATTGACCGTTTAGTTATTGAGAAATAAATTGTTATGTGTAAAAATTCGTGGGTCATTTGCGCGTACCCTAACCAACAAATGAGCTAGAACAACAAAAATGTGCTCATTCCACTCTAATGACAAATAGATTATTCGTTTTACGCCTAAAACATTGAAAGAATTGATCAAAATGATTTAATTACTAATAATAGCTATAATTGTGTGCCAGCTCATTGAAAAAACCTAATTTTGTGTTATTTCGAAGTTGGCAGTTCTGATTTTTTAACACGGTGAACATAGGAGCCCCGCGTCCCGCTTCGCCCCTCTTTGGAACCCCCGAACCTCCTTAAGTTAACAAAATCAAATACTCAATAATGCAAAGCTTAAACAGCCAAGTGTTTTTCCAATTTTAAAACTGCACGGCAGCACTATCTATACCTAAACATTGAAAGTTTCCTCTACCAAAACGGTAATCAATTAAGAATTCTTTAAGAATTTTGCTAAACCATCTGATGGTATATAATTATTATGGAAATAATTTTTTTAACGATAGCAGTTCAATGTAGTTTTTATCATATAAAATAACCAATTTTAACCAAACACCATTCAATTCATTGCTTACATCTTTAATACAATCTTTCTTTAATGATTTAAGATGAAAGAAGAGGTTAGATATTTTATCTAATCACCCTGATTCATGCAAGCAAGTTATACATTGATGGGCAACAAAAAACTAAACATTGGGACAGTGCAAGGATTATAATCTAATCATAAATTCATTCAATAAAAAATCTTATTCCGTAAAAGCATCATTCCTTTGTTGAAAACTTGACAACGTTAGAACTTAAAATACTGTAAAAAGTAAATACATATAAGATGTAAAAAATAAGTGTGGACTTGGTTGAGCATAAATGAAAAACCGAAATATTGACAAAATATACGGACTGAGCAGACGATTTCAGACTCGTGTGTTTGTTTAGTTTAGTGATGGTCCCGACTCCCGTCATCTCTGTGCCTATTACGCTAGATATGCCGCGCGCATGTTACGAATGCGAGAACGAGCAACGAGGCACATAATAAAAGCCTACAGAGAGTACACTGTACGGACTACAGACCTATACAAACAGACACACTGTCATGGAGGAATGTCAGTGTGCAGCAAAGAACACAGCGACAGTATACTTATTATTATATGCCGCTGCTATGTACATATGTACATATATATAGTGAGTCGCGCAGAGACTAGCAGCCGTACGAGCGTGAAAAAAACGATGGTGTGCGTGAATGTGAAAGTCAGCCTCAGCAACGCCAACAACAGCAGCCGAGCGAGCTGCGAGGAGAAGCAGTAATCAGCTTTTAAACGCAATCGCTGCCTCGCATGCTGGATTCGCATCCGCTGTTGCCTCGACTTCCATAACAAACAAAACACCAGAAATTACGGCGTAGTTTTTGAGGACCGTGAAACGGCGCCACAGGGTGCTAAGATCAACGGGTGACGTCGTTAGCTACAAATCGTTGCATCATGGAAGTTCTCGACCCGAGTGTTTCGCGGGACGATGCACCTCTTACCGACCATGACTCCCTGCAAAAAGGTATAATAGAGTGCATTATGTGCCAATAAGTCCGTCTGCTGATGCATGTCCTGCCGCGTTTTTGCATTTTTAAACGTTTGTGATTCTCTGCACATGACACTTCGCGTATGCTCTTTGTTTGCCGCGGGAAGTATTGACATGACATGACATGACACGGCTTTTATCTGACTGAAAAATGCATTGATAAATGCGCGAAACCCGATTTCATCGAATCGGATTATAAACTTTGCTCTGCAAACTGACTAACGGAGAGAGTGACACATTGCGCGATATCATCATAATAGTATAGCATATTTACACATGTATAGCTAATACGAATGGTTATTTTCCTTTGAGCTTACACATACATTAAATGAGAGAGACTCAATTCCAAGGCTGTTGAGATTTGCAGTATCCAGCTGTCGATTTGAATTAGCAAATTTAATGAGAAAAATTTTTTCTTTTTTCGTTCCATCATAGATTATTTAGCAGATGCTTGAGTCATTGGAAGTGCGATATTTAAATTTAAATTGATGTATTCTTCATGTGCATTTTGAAATTAATGATAATTCATGTATTTGAAGAGAGAAAATTATGAATATTGTACTTCAAAAAACTACTTAGAACTTTTTTTATCTATGACTCAATATAATATATATATATATATATTATTCATATAATTTATTACATATTAAAAATATGAGAAATTATCATTAATGTTAAAAAAATTAATTTTAGTAAAAAAAATATCTGAACATGTCGTATGTTTCATTTCTCAATGACTAATGAAAGTTTTATTTTTTTCATTTTTAACAAAAAAATAAATTAATAAAGAAATAAATAAAAAGCAATTACACTGTAAGATAAACACTAGTCATTTAACACTTTAGCGTTAATAATATCAGTTTATATTATATGCATCAAAATCATATTACAAATAAGGAAAAAACATCACATAAAAATAAGAAATTTCTTATGCTCAAATTGGATATTTAATTTGAATTTTATAACTTTTTAACTATTCATCTATGTTGTTGCAGCTTCAACTTCAACAAATGATATTGAAGACAGTAAAGCATGTATAAAATCAAGACAAGTTTTTGGTTTTCTTGGCTTTATGGGATTTGCATTAGTTTATGCAATGAGGGTCAACTTAACAGTGGCAATAGTATCAATGGTCAACCAAACAAACTCAGTTAATCCAAATGACGATGTTGTAGATTCCTGTCCTAATACTAATACAAATTCTAGTAACAGTACTATTATTCCAGTAAGTATTTTTAATTTAATATTTTATTTTTCTTGCAATGCTACATTATGAAATAGGATTAATCTCATGTTTATTGATGTTAATATATTTTATTTGCAGAGTAAAGGTGAATTCAACTGGGATGAAAAAACACAAGGCCTTATACTAGGTGCATTTTTCTTGGGTTACGTAATGACTAATATACCTGGAGGAAGACTTTCAGAAAAGAAGGGAGGAAAATTGATTTATGGATTGGGAGTATTTTTGACATCAGTGTTAACTGTTATAAGCCCCTTTGCTGCATACATGGATCAAACCAGTTTAGGCTTGTATCCTTTTTTAATCATCAGAGTAGCAGAAGGTATTACTGAGGTAAATATGAAAAAGAAGGAACTCTCTTAATAAATTGTAATTTTTTAAAAACTCATGATTTTATTGTTATTAAAGGGTGTAACATATCCATCCATGCACACAATGTTGGCACATTGGATACCTCCATGTGAAAGGAGTAAATTTGCTGCCTTGGTATATGCAGGTTTGGATATTATAATCCTAATACTTTATTAAAGTAATAATAATATAAATATTAATATTTAAAATTTGTAGGTGCTAATTTTGGAACTGTTATATCATTACCAGTAGCTGGTTATTTGTGCTCTCTAGATTTATGGGGTGGATGGCCTCTTTCATTTTACTTATTTGGCATCCTTGGTATGATTTGGTATGTGTTTTGGTTATTATTTGTATATGATACACCAGCTCAACATCCTAGAATTGATCCTCAAGAAAGAGCTTATATTGAATCGAAAGTGGAACCAAAGCATGATGTAAGTTATTTATAGTCAATCATATTTTCTTATAAGACTGTAATTTTTTTTTTCAAGTTCTTAAAATGTTACCTTGTTTACCTTTGCCTCTCTTGATGATTTGCATATGATCTGATATGATCTGAGATATTTTATTTTTCTCCTCCCTGTCCCATAATTTTCTGTTTAATTACTATAATTTTCCATCTATTTGTACCAATCAAAAATTACAATTTTTTATATTTCTAGGGGGAAAATGATGGTGTACCATGGCTATCAGTATTCACATCGCTTCCAATGTGGGCTATTGCTATTACTCAATGTGGTCAAGCTTGGGCATTTTACACCCTTTTAAATGAACTTCCGACCTACATGGATCGGATTCTGCATTTTGATGTTCAAAAAGATGCATTTTTATCTGCTCTACCTTACTTTACACCTTGGATATTAGGATTATTCCTGTCAGCCATTGCTGATGCCTTATTGGCTCGTAATATTTTGTCACCCCTCACATCATTAAAAGTATGGAATACTGTGTCATGCCTAGGGCCAAGTTTAAGCTTTTTGGGAGCCATTTGGGCCAAGTGTAATCGTCACTGTGATGTTCATGTTGTCTGGTTTTGGAGCATTTTATGGGGCTGTTTATGCAGGAAATCAAATAAACCACATAGCTCTTGCACCTCGTTACGCTGGAACTTTATATGGAATCACTAACTCTCTTGCTAACACTTGCGGATTTCTTGCTCCTTATATAATAGGACAAATTGTCAATGGTCACGTAAGTATTTCTTTTTCATATTTTTTTCTTTTGAAAATATATTTTATTAAATAACTATTTAATTATATTTAAAAATACATTTTCAGGAGTCTCTTGAACGGTGGCATACAGTATTTTTAATAGCTGCAGTCATTAACATGGGAGGAAATTGTTTTTATCTTATATTTGCTTCAGCTTCCGAACAACCGTGGAGTAGAACCAGAAGTTGATGACTAATTTTTCGACGCGATGTGATAAGCGATATGAGGTCGGATCGATTGGCGCTCAGCACATTTTATGATTAAGACATTATTGAATAAGCATACATTACGTTAAATTATTGTTTTTAAAATTCAGTAAAAGTATTATTTTATTGTTAGACTAGATTCTTTTTGCAAAATACAACTAGGAAAAAGTATTTACCCTCATTATTTAGTTTTAAGAAAATCAATGACAATATCTCATATAGCAAATATTTTTACCATTAGATAAATTTCTTAACTTTTTGCAATTACTGTTTTGTATCAAATACTATTTATATATAATTTATTTGTTTGATGTGAACATATGAATTCATTATTTATCATAAACACTTTAAATTACATTGTTTTATAATATTAAAATGGGAAAAATCGTGATAGCCACAAATTAATGTAATGTATATTTTAAAACATAGGCATATATAAATATTTACATATATATATATATATATATATATTTATATATCTGCCAAGATATACATATATCTGAGTATATCTAAATATATGAGAAATTACAAAATTTACCAAAATCTCCAAGTATGGAATAAATAGTAATTAACTGTTCTACTTTACATTCATGTTGGGAAAAAAGTGAATGAAAACCACCAGTTGACATGAAAATAGCACTATTTAAGCAGTGAATGTCTTGCTGGATCAAGATTAACGATTCATCATTTATTATAAAAATCTCTAATGATTTTTTCTTTATAGACTTTTAGAAAATTTTCTAAAGACAGTAGACATTAATAAACCTGTAAGGAAAATTCTCATCAATTATTCTAAATGAAATGTAGAAGTTGCTTATTGCTACTAAAAAGAGACTGAAAAAACTATTTTTCTTATAAATTTTTATAATGTCTAGCATTGAAGGAAATATAAACGTTTTTCGCCTTAAAATGAGAAGTTCAGTTAGATTCAATTTATTTAAATTAATGTGCCTAGATGGATAAAGATGTAATAAAATAAATGGATTTATATTGAAATGTTAAAAAATAGGTTTTACCTTTATATATTATATACATAAAGAAATCTTATTTATGTAATATCGATGTTTTGTAAAAATACTTGTTTACTTTCAATGCATAAAAACGATTCACAATATCTTTGCAATTTTATATTTGTTTTATAATTTAGATAAAAATCTTATAAATACTATAAATCATCTTTTTTCTTTGCAGTCAACTCAAATATCATATCACGCATACGGCTCAAATTATGCAGTTCGGATTGTAATTTCTGCACAGATTCTTCTTTTTCTGCGATTGTCATTTGATAACTATGACATTGTTGAACTTGAGCTTTAATTTCTTGATTTAAAGCTGCAATGTCGTTTTGATTTGATAAAATTTCTCTGTTTTTTTCTTCTATGACCTAAATAATATTTTGATAATAAATAAAAAATAATACTTATTTCACATTCTTCAAAGACTTTAACTAAAATAAAACTGTACCTGGTCTTTTCTACTCAAACTTTCTTGTAATTTTTGTAGTAATTTAGTAAGCTCTTGATTTTTAGATGTAGCTTGCTTGAGTTGATTTTTCATTTGTTCAACAGTAGACTCCAAATCATTAGTTTTGGCAATTAATATTGGTATCTCTTCATTTTTACTTTCTAATTCTTTTATGTGTGCACTGAAGCGGGTAATTTGGTGATCTTTCTCCACTACGATTTTCTTCAAACTACAAATCTCCTGGTAAATATTATATATTTTAAATTGCATGCATGATTCATTAGAATATATTATCTTGTGAGAATTTTTAACCTGATTTTGGATGGAATGAGTTTTCTTGGTATTTTCCTCTGTTTCTATGATTTTTTTCATCAAGGCAGCTTTCTCTATTTGTGAACCTTCTAAACATTGTTGTGTATTGAATAAAAGTTGATGCAATTGGCTAGATTGAGCAATGACTTGTGCTAATCTATGTTGCAATCTTGTAGCATGATTAGTTGAAGCTTCTAAACTGGATTGCATGGACCTTTCAGCGTGCTTCATAGCAGCCATCTATTGAATATAGAAATTAAATTTTTATTAAATAGTACAGAAAATATTGAATAAAATTGAATAAAAACCTTATACTCATAAAGTTCCATTATAGAAGATGTCATAATATCTGATAATTTATTATTTTCAAAAGCTTCTCGAAGTCTATCTAAAAATGCATCAAGCCTTCCTTCTTGAACCATTGTAATTAATGGTAAAGAATCATGATTGTTTATCAAACTTTCTGGTATTTTTGTGACATTTTTTTCTCTAACCAACATTAATGGTTCTAATTCAGACATACAACGTGCAACTGCTGATATACTAAACATGAAAATCATGAAAAACGTAATTTAAAAATGTTAATGTTATATTTAAAAATAAAAATGTTAATATTTCAATACCATTCTTGAGGGAATCCAACTGTTGATGTTAGTTGTAAAACTTTTTGTTTTACTTCACTGTCTCCACTAAACAATGCAACAGCCATTATTATCTGCATTTGTTTTTTCTGTAATAACTCTGTATATAATGTTAACCAATGAGTATTGTTAATTGCTAAATCTGCTATAAATGCTAAAGCATGAACATGAAAATCAGTTGATGTATCCTGCAAAAGTTATATTTTTTAAATTAACTTATTATTTTAACTAAAATAAACAGGTACTAGTAACTTACATTGAACAAATCTCTAGGCTTATCAAGGAGTTGGGTATCATTGTTGTACTCTAATACTGATTTCAATAAAAATCTAACTTTTTGTACCGTGAAAATTTCTAAAACTTTTGTTCTTATTGCTGGAGTCTTTACTAATTCTTGTAAAAGCTGCATAAGCTCTGATAACGTTTTTTCATTATTTGCATAATTCTCATCTGAATCAACTTCCATTTCTTCTTCGTTTATTAACAGATTCAATAATGAAAAGTCCAATTCCTCCAAAACATCAACATTAATTTTGGTCCTTCTTGAATCCACTATGATAGCTTTAATCAAAGCTAAAGCTTTGGAAACCAATTTAAAATCAATTAAAATTATTTAAAATATAGTATTTTATGAATGAATGTATTGAAATAAAATGATTAAACTTACATTTTTAAGGATACTTTAGAAATAGCTGCCTTAACTATTACAGGATATAACTCCATCAAATGAGGCACTTTGAGTTTTACAAAGAAAGAAGAAAATCTATAATAAGCCCAATGCATTCTTGATTAGATACACTTGTTACAGTTTCTATAATATTTTTTACATCTTGATTGTATCTAAAATTAACAATATCAAACTTCATATATTTATCTTATTAAATAATATGTTATTAAAAATAAAAATTAACAAAAAAATTTACTTCGAATACGTTAATAAAACTGTTCTGAAACGTTCATTTTGTCTGATATCATCAAAAAAGTCAACAATGTGTCGTAGCAATAGAACATCCTCTGACTTTAATGTAGGTATGATATTAGTAAAAGTAACAGCTGCTACATCCAAAATATATGATTCTAAAATTTCACTGTTGGAATGTTCCAGAATTATAAGCAGCTTGCAACATTGAACTCTGACATTAATATTTTGACCTCGAGTACGTACTACACTTTGCAAAAATGTTTTTGTGTTCACACTTCGCATCAGAGCATATACAGCTGGTAGGTTTTTGTAGCATAAATTAACAAGAACGCCTAATGAGAGTGTAATAACTTCTTCCTCATTGGATTGTGTTACCCAGTTAGATAAAGTTTTAATTAAATGTGGTAAGTGAGCTTCTTGCCAAGAAATATTTATACCATAAGTTAAGTCTTGCATTAACTTCAAGGCTCTTATTCTTTTTTCTGAAGTCAAATTGGCCTTTAATATTAAAAAAAAGTTTCATAAATCTATGGTTTATAGTTTAATAATCATTTAATATTATGTAAACCTCTGAAATTACCTCTAATAATTTTGCCAGCAAAGGTGCAAATTTGTAAGTGTGCACAAGGGCAAATCTAGCGTTACTATTTTTACAGGCTATTTGTAATACGTCAACTAAACTCCAAATTAAACTAGATCTTGATTCTATAGAATTCATTAATTCATGTAAACTGACATAAAAAATAGCAACTATACTGCTTCCAGGTTCAAATATGCTTAGATCACTTGTTGCACTGATTGCCTGTTCAAAAAGAAAAAAAATTTTAGTTCAAATCAATTCGTTCTGAAATGTTATTAATGAAAAATAAGTTACAGCAAGATTTCTTTGTATGGCTGCTGCAGCTGTTTCATTTTGATGTTTGGCATATTCAGTTGCAGCTGAAATATCCTCGCAAATATTGGAATTTGTCCGATTGTTTGTCACCCATTTTATTTTACATTAAAATCGCTTTTGAAAACTCAATCAGAACAATGTACAAAACAATTATTTTCAAAAGTGGAACAAATTCACAAAAAATCCTGCAACGAAGGCGAAAATGTGATCGCGCGCGTTATTCTACAGCCTTGGTTTAGACGGCCTCAGCAGCGACGTCTGTACTGTACAACTTACTCAGACGTTCAAATTTCAAACAAAACACGTTTCGACAGTTTTAAACGAGCAAATGGCGCGGAGTGCGCGAGCGCCAACTATCTACTTAAACTGGTAAGAGCCAAGGGTATGAAAAGATGGACGTGCTGCAAAGTGCATAGACCACAGACGTGCAGTAGGCGCAAAACAATCGCATACAAATTAGTCAACAAACATATTCAATTACAGTTGAATTTAATTTGAATATAATGTGTTAATTTTTATGTTATCATTTCACGGAGTTTACGAATAGATATAAGCAGAAGATCGTTGATTGAGATTTGATGAAGTTTTCCGAATTACCTAAAATGGAAAAAAACTTGAAATTTCTGCTTTAAATTAACAACTTATTTATTTAACAATTATTTGCAACATGTTAAGTCTGATAAAAATAATTTAATTGTTATTGACGAGCAATGTTCGAAGCATATTCAAGTAAGTTGCAGAAGCTTTCAATACCTGAAAAATATGAACGTACAATTAATTATAACATAATAACAAAAAACGTCCTTTTTACTTTTAAAATCTGACGAACTCGCATGTAAATCGGATTATTTAAGTCGGACACCCATAAAAATTTACCCGAATCTTTATTACATTTTTAGGCATGTAATTTTTGTATCAAAAAATTTCAAGCTAAGTCTTCCGAGTTTGGTAGAGTATTTATTTTTGAAACCTTTTTAGGACGTTTTCCGAATGAACTCGATATTTTCAAAAAATAGTTTCTGCCATTTTACGTATTTCTTGTAAAAGACGATTAATTTTTTTGTATATAATTGACACGCAAAGAAACTCCTTGTGATAACGAAAAAAATGACCCAACCAAAATTGTCTTTGAAATTGACAATCCTGCACGTAATTTAACATTTGTTAGCGGTATCATAACTCATCAAGCAAATTCTAATAAAAAATTTACTTTTTTTACTAGTTAAAAATTAAAAAACCAAAATTCCAAAACAGACTACGCATAAAAAGGAGCAACGGGATTTTTTAACACAATTGTTTTTCATAAATACCAGGAAAAATTCATTTTTAACAGGGTTTGCCCAAATTTTTGTATTAATTTTTTTAGAACTCTTATTCTAAAAGTATAGAGGAATTACTTATATTTATCATTTTATCTACATTTCATTAATCAAATCCGTAAAATAAGATTAGTAGAAAAAAATGTAATCTTACGTTTGTGAATGATCGTATTGACAATGTGATCATTTTTCCAGCAGTTAAAAATACAGGTTTTTGTGCTACTGACAATACCAAAATAAACTTTTTTACATCTGCTGGAGGAAGTTCGGACCAAGACGATTCAAATACGGCCTGACCTACTTTGTTGCACTACAAATTAATGAACAAATTCCTAATCGTGTTAATCAATAACCGTTCGTTAAATAATTAAAGTTCTAAACTAATAAAAAACTAAGATTACACAGATATATTAATTTTAGCACCACAGTAAAAAAAGGTCCGCGAAACTTCATGAAAAATTTTAATCCAATTGAAATCTCAGTAAACGCCATTCAAAATAGTCAAGTTTACTATAGAATTACAAATGCATACCTTATCAGTTAGAATTTCTCCAACATAGCAGAATATAAAAATATTAAATGTTATTGAAACAAATAAGCACGAGTGAGTAAGCAATCCAAAAGTATCCATCCGTTCAATATCCTGAAAGTTATTATTTCGAGTGAACTCTTCACACGGTAAGTAGTACGTGGTTTATTAAATTTTTTCAGTACTAACAAGGAGACCTTCTCACCTGCGGGTCACAGATCTTTCTCAAAATTTTTTAGGGTCTTCTGGTAACTAAAAACGAAGCACTCCGAGCTTCGTTTAATTGAATGGGCCTTAGGGCCCAAGTTTAAAAGAATTTTCTATATTATCAAAAAATCTTTGCGATTTTTATCTCGAGGTAGAAGCACTTAAACGAAAAATGCAAAGAACAAAAAAGTCTTCAAATTTTTCAAAGAATCTCTGAATTTTTTCAAAATTTTTAAAACCGTCTATCACCTATTTTCAGAGATCCTGAAATCTCTAAGAAAAACGGCAAATCTGGGCCTCTGAAAATAGGTGATGACGGTTTTAAAAATTTTGAAAAAATTCAGACAGATTCTTTGAAAAATTTGAAGACTTTTTTGTTCTTTGCATTTTTTCGTTTAAGTGCTTCTACCTCGAGATAAAAATCGCAAAGATTTTTTGATAATATAGAAAATTCTTTAAACTTGGGCCCTAAGGCCCATTCAATTAAACGAAGCTCGGAGTGCTTCGTTATTAGTTACCAGAAGACCCTAAAAAAATTTTGAGAAAGATCTGTGACCCGCAGGTGAGAAGGTCTCCTTGTTAGTACTGAAAAAATTTAATAAACCACGTACTACTTACCGTGTGAAGAGTTCACTCGAAATAATAACTTTCAGGATATTGAACGGATGGATACTTTTGGATTGCTTACTCACTCGTGCTTATTTGTTTCAATAACATTTAATATTTTTATTCTGCTATGTTGGAGAAATTCTAACTGATAAGGTATGCATTTGTAATTCTATAGTAAACTTGACTATTTTGAATGGCGTTTACTGAGATTTCAATTGGATTAAAATTTTTCATGAAGTTTCGCGGACCTTTTTTTACTGTGGTGCTAAAATTAATATATCTGTGTAATCTTAGTTTTTATAGTTTAGAAACTTTAATTATTTAACGAACGGTTATTGATTAACACGATTAGGAATTTGTTCATTAATTTGTAGTGCAACAAAGTAGGTCAGGCCGTATTTGAATCGTCTTGGTCCGAACTTCCTCCAGCAGATGTAAAAAAGTTTATTTTGGTATTGTCAGTAGCACAAAAACCTGTATTTTTAACTGCTGGAAAAATGATCACATTGTCAATACGATCATTCACAAACGTAAGATTACATTTTTTCTACTAATCTTATTTTACGGATTTGATTAATGAAATGTAGATAAAATGATAAATATAAGTAATTCCTCTATACTTTTAGAATAAGAGTTCTAAAAAAATTAATACAAAAATTTGGGCAAACCCTGTTAAAAATGAATTTTTCCTGGTATTTATGAAAAACAATTGTGTTAAAAAATCCCGTTGCTCCTTTTTATGCGTAGTCTGTTTTGGAATTTTGGTTTTTTAATTTTTAACTAGTAAAAAAAGTAAATTTTTTATTAGAATTTGCTTGATGAGTTATGATACCGCTAACAAATGTTAAATTACGTGCAGGATTGTCAATTTCAAAGACACATATTTCTGGTTGGGTCATTTTTTTCGTTATCACAAGGAGTTTCTTTGCGTGTCAATTATATACAAAAAAAATTAATCGTCTTTTACAAGAAATACGTAAAATGTGGCAGAAACTATTTTTTGAAAATATCGAGTTCATTCGGAAAACGTCCTAAAAAGGTTTCAAAAATAAATACTCTACAAACTCGGAAGACTTAGCTTGAAATTTTTTGATACAAAAATTACATGCCTAAAAATGTAATAAAGATTCGGGTAAATTTTTATGGGTGTCCGACTTAAATAATCCGATTTACATGCGAGTTCGTCAGATTTTAAAAGTAAAAAGGACGTTTTTTGTTATTATGTTATAATTAATTGTACGTTCATATTTTTCAGGTATTGAAAGCTTCTGCAACTTACTTGAATATGCTTCGAACATTGCTCGTCAAACAATTAAATTATTTTATCAGACTTAACATGTTGCAAATAATTGTTAAATAAATAAGTTGTTAATTTAAAGCAGAAATTTCAAGTTTTTTTCCATTTTAGGTAATTCGAAAACTTCATCAAATCTCAATCAACGATCTTCTGCTTATATCTACTTTCGTAAACTCCGTGAAATGATAACATAAAAATTAACACATTATATTCAAATTAAATTCAACTGTAATTGAATATGTTTGTTGACTAATTTGTATGCGATTGTTTTGCGCCTACTGCACGTCTGTGGTCTATGCACTTTGCAGCACGTCCATCTTTTCATACCCTTGGCTCTTACCAGTTTAAGTAGATAGTTGGCGCTCGCGCACTCCGCGCCATTTGCTCGTTTAAAACTGTCGAAACGTGTTTTGTTTGAAATTTGAACGTCTGAGTAAGTTGTACAGTACAGACGTCGCTGCTGAGGCCGTCTAAACCAAGGCTGTAGAATAACGCGCGCGATCACATTTTTCGCCTCGTTGCAGGATTTTATTTGTGAATTTGTTCCACTTTTGAAAATAATTGTTTTGTACATTGTTCTGATTGAGTTTTCAAAAGCGATTTTAATGTAAAATAAAATGGGTGACAAACAATCGGACAAATTCCAATATTTGCGAGGATATATTTCAGCTGCAACTGAATATGCCAAACATCAAAATGAAACAGCTGCAGCAGCCATACAAAGAAATCTTGCTGTAACTTATTTTTCATTAATAACATTTCAGAACGAATTGATTTGAACTAAAATTTTTTTTCTTTTTGAACAGGCAATCAGTGCAACAAGTGATCTAAGCATATTTGAACCTGGAAGCAGTATAGTTGCTATTTTTTATGTCAGTTTACATGAATTAATGAATTCTATAGAATCAAGATCTAGTTTAATTTGGAGTTTAGTTGACGTATTACAAATAGCCTGTAAAAATAGTAACGCTAGATTTGCCCTTGTGCACACTTACAAATTTGCACCTTTGCTGGCAAAATTATTAGAGGTAATTTCAGAGGTTTACATAATATTAAATGATTATTAAACTATAAACCATAGATTTATGAAACTTTTTTTTTAATATTAAAGGCCAATTTGACTTCAGAAAAAAGAATAAGAGCCTTGAAGTTAATGCAAGACTTAACTTATGGTATAAATATTTCTTGGCAAGAAGCTCACTTACCACATTTAATTAAAACTTTATCTAACTGGGTAACACAATCCAATGAGGAAGAAGTTATTACACTCTCATTAGGCGTTCTTGTTAATTTATGCTACAAAAACCTACCAGCTGTATATGCTCTGATGCGAAGTGTGAACACAAAAACATTTTTGCAAAGTGTAGTACGTACTCGAGGTCAAAATATTAATGTCAGAGTTCAATGTTGCAAGCTGCTTATAATTCTGGAACATTCCAACAGTGAAATTTTAGAATCATATATTTTGGATGTAGCAGCTGTTACTTTTACTAATATCATACCTACATTAAAGTCAGAGGATGTTCTATTGCTACGACACATTGTTGACTTTTTTGATGATATCAGACAAAATGAACGTTTCAGAACAGTTTTATTAACGTATTCGAAGTAAATTTTTTTGTTAATTTTTATTTTTAATAACATATTATTTAATAAGATAAATATATGAAGTTTGATATTGTTAATTTTAGATACAATCAAGATGTAAAAAATATTATAGAAACTGTAACAAGTGTATCTAATCAAGAATGCATTGGGCTTATTATAGATTTTCTTCTTTCTTTGGTAAAACTCAAAGTGCCTCATTTGATGGAGTTATATCCTGTAATAGTTAAGGCAGCTATTTCTAAAGTATCCTTAAAAAATGTAAGTTTAATCATTTTTATTTCAATACATTCATTCATAAAATACTATATTTTAAATAATTTTAATTGATTTGATTTAAAAAGGTTGGTTCCAAAGCTTTAGCTTTGATTAAAGCTATCATAGTGGATTCAAGAAGGACCAAAATTAATGTTGATGTTTTGGAGGAATTGGACTTTTCATTATTGAATCTGTTAATAAACGAAGAAGAAATGGAAGTTGATTCAGATGAGAATTATGCAAATAATGAAAAAACGTTATCAGAGCTTATGCAGCTTTTACAAGAATTAGTAAAGACTCCAGCAATAAGAACAAAAGTTTTAGAAATTTTCACGGTACAAAAAGTTAGATTTTTATTGAAATCAGTATTAGAGTACAACAATGATACCCAACTCCTTGATAAGCCTAGAGATTTGTTCAATGTAAGTTACTAGTACCTGTTTATTTTAGTTAAAATAAGTTAATTTAAAAAATATAACTTTTGCAGGATACATCAACTGATTTTCATGTTCATGCTTTAGCATTTATAGCAGATTTAGCAATTAACAATACTCATTGGTTAACATTATATACAGAGTTATTACAGAAAAAACAAATGCAGATAATAATGGCTGTTGCATTGTTTAGTGGAGACAGTGAAGTAAAACAAAAAGTTTTACAACTAACATCAACAGTTGGATTCCCTCAAGAATGGTATTGAAATATTAACATTTTTATTTTTAAATATAACATTAACATTTTAAATTACGTTTTTCATGATTTTCATGTTTAGTATATCAGCAGTTGCACGTTGTATGTCTGAATTAGAACCATTAATGTTGGTTAGAGAAAAAAATGTCACAAAAATACCAGAAAGTTTGATAAACAATCATGATTCTTTACCATTAATTACAATGGTTCAAGAAGGAAGGCTTGATGCATTTTTAGATAGACTTCGAGAAGCTTTGAAAATAAAAATTATCAGATATTATGACATCTTCTATAATGGAACTTTATGAGTATAAGGTTTTTATTCAATTTTATTCAATATTTTCTGTACTATTTAATAAAATTTAATTTCTATATTCAATAGATGGCTGCTATGAAGCACGCTGAAAGGTCCATGCAATCCAGTTTAGAAGCTTCAACTAATCATGCTACAAGATTGCAACATAGATTAGCACAAGTCATTGCTCAATCTAGCCAATTGCATCAACTTTTATTCAATACACAACAATGTTTAGAAGGTTCACAAATAGAGAAAGCTGCCTTGATGAAAAAAATCATAGAAACAGAGGAAAATACCAAGAAAACTCATTCCATCCAAAATCAGGTTAAAAATTCTCACAAGATAATATATTCTATCTAATGAATCATGCAATTTAAAATATATAATATTTACCAGGAGATTTGTAGTTTGAAGAAAATCGTAGTGGAGAAAGATCACCAAATTACCCGCTTCAGTGCACACATAAAAGAATTAGAAAGTAAAAATGAAGAGATACCAATATTAATTGCCAAAACTAATGATTTGGAGTCTACTGTTGAACAAATGAAAAATCAACTCAAGCAAGCTACATCTAAAAATCAAGAGCTTACTAAATTACTACAAAAATTACAAGAAAGTTTGAGTAGAAAAGACCAGGTACAGTTTTATTTTAGTTAAAGTCTTTGAAGAATGTGAAATAAGTATTATTTTTTATTTATTATCAAAAATATTATTTAGGTCATAGAAGAAAAAAACAGAGAAATTTTATCAAATCAAAACGACATTGCAGCTTTAAATCAAGAAATTAAAGCTCAAGTTCAACAATGTCATAGTTATCAAATGACAATCGCAGAAAAAGAAGAATCTGTGCAGAAATTACAATCCGAACTGCATAATTTGAGCCGTATGCGTGATATGATATTTGAGTTGACTGCAAAGAAAAAAGATGATTTATAGTATTTATAAGATTTTTATCTAAATTATAAAACAAATATAAAATTGCAAAGATATTGTGAATCGTTTTTATGCATTGAAAGTAAACAAGTATTTTTACAAAACATCGATATTACATAAATATAAGATTTCTTTATGTATATAATATATATATAAAGGTAAAACCTATTTTTTAACATTTCAATATAAATCCATTTATTTTATTACATCTTTATCCATCTAGGCACATTAATTTAAAATAAATTGAATCTAACTGAACTTCTCATTTTAAGGCGAAAAACGTTTATATTTTCCTTCAATGCTAGACATTATAAAAATTTATAAGAAAAATAGTTTTTTCAGTCTCTTTTTAGTAGCAATAAGCAACTTCTACATTTCATTTAGAATAATTGATGAGAATTTTCCTTACAGGTTTATTAATGTCTACTGTCTTTAGAAAATTTTCTAAAAGTCTATAAAGAAAAAATCATTAGAGATTTTTATAATAAATGATGAATCGTTAATCTTGATCCAGCAAGACATTCACTGCTTAAATATTGTGCTATTTTCATGTCAACTGGTGGTTTTCATTCACTTTTTTCCCAACATGAATGTAAAGTAGAACAGTTAATTACTATTTATTCCATACTTGGAGATTTTGGTAAATTTTGTAATTTCTCATATATTTAGATATACTCAGATATATGTATATCTTGGCAGATATATAAATATATATATATATATATATGTAAATATTTATATATGCCTATGTTTTAAATATACATTACATTAATTTGTGGCTATCACGATTTTTCCCATTTTAATATTATAAACAATGTAATTTAAAGTGTTTATGATAAATAATGAATTCATATGTTCACATCAAACAAATAAATTATATATAAATAGTATTTGATACAAAACAGTAATTGCAAAAAGTTAAGAAATTTATCTAATGGTAAAAATATTTGCTATATGAGATATTGTCATTGATTTTCTTAAAACTAAATAATGAGGGTAAATACTTTTTCCTAGTTGTATTTTGCAAAAAGAATCTAGTCTAACAATAAAATAATACTTTTACTGAATTTTAAAAACAATAATTTAACGTAATGTATGCTTATTCAATAATGTCTTAATCATAAAATGTGCTGAGCGCCAATCGATCCGACCTCATATCGCTTATCACATCGCGTCGAAAATTAGTCATCAACTTCTGGTTCTACTCCACGGTTGTTCGGAAGCTGAAGCAAATATAAGATAAAACAATTTCCTCCCATGTTAATGACTGCAGCTATTAAAAATACTGTATGCCACCGTTCAAGAGACTCCTGAAAATGTATTTTTAATATAATTAAATAGTTATTTAATAAAATATTTTCAAAAGAAAAAATATGAAAAAGAAATACTTACGTGACCATTGACAATTTGTCCTATTATATAAGGAGCAAGAAATCCGCAAGTGTTAGCAAGAGAGTTAGTGATTCCATATAAAGTTCCAGCGTAACGAGGTGCAAGAGCTATGTGGTTTATTTGATTTCCTGCATAAACAGCCCCATAAAATGCTCCAAAACCAGACAACATGAACATCACAGTGATACGATTACACTTGGCCCAAATGGCTCCCAAAAAGCTTAAACTTGGCCCTAGGCATGACACAGTATTCCATACTTTTAATGATGTGAGGGGTGACAAAATATTACGAGCCAATAAGGCATCAGCAATGGCTGACAGGAATAATCCTAATATCCAAGGTGTAAAGTAAGGTAGAGCAGATAAAAATGCATCTTTTTGAACATCAAAATGCAGAATCCGATCCATGTAGGTCGGAAGTTCATTTAAAAGGGTGTAAAATGCCCAAGCTTGACCACATTGAGTAATAGCAATAGCCCACATTGGAAGCGATGTGAATACTGATAGCCATGGTACACCATCATTTTCCCCCTAGAAATATAAAAAATTGTAATTTTTGATTGGTACAAATAGATGGAAAATTATAGTAATTAAACAGAAAATTATGGGACAGGGAGGAGAAAAATAAAATATCTCAGATCATATCAGATCATATGCAAATCATCAAGAGAGGCAAAGGTAAACAAGGTAACATTTTAAGAACTTGAAAAAAAAAATTACAGTCTTATAAGAAAATATGATTGACTATAAATAACTTACATCATGCTTTGGTTCCACTTTCGATTCAATATAAGCTCTTTCTTGAGGATCAATTCTAGGATGTTGAGCTGGTGTATCATATACAAATAATAACCAAAACACATACCAAATCATACCAAGGATGCCAAATAAGTAAAATGAAAGAGGCCATCCACCCCATAAATCTAGAGAGCACAAATAACCAGCTACTGGTAATGATATAACAGTTCCAAAATTAGCACCTACAAATTTTAAATATTAATATTTATATTATTATTACTTTAATAAAGTATTAGGATTATAATATCCAAACCTGCATATACCAAGGCAGCAAATTTACTCCTTTCACATGGAGGTATCCAATGTGCCAACATTGTGTGCATGGATGGATATGTTACACCCTTTAATAACAATAAAATCATGAGTTTTTAAAAAATTACAATTTATTAAGAGAGTTCCTTCTTTTTCATATTTACCTCAGTAATACCTTCTGCTACTCTGATGATTAAAAAAGGATACAAGCCTAAACTGGTTTGATCCATGTATGCAGCAAAGGGGCTTATAACAGTTAACACTGATGTCAAAAATACTCCCAATCCATAAATCAATTTTCCTCCCTTCTTTTCTGAAAGTCTTCCTCCAGGTATATTAGTCATTACGTAACCCAAGAAAAATGCACCTAGTATAAGGCCTTGTGTTTTTCATCCCAGTTGAATTCACCTTTACTCTGCAAATAAAATATATTAACATCAATAAACATGAGATTAATCCTATTTCATAATGTAGCATTGCAAGAAAAATAAAATATTAAATTAAAATACTTACTGGAATAATAGTACTGTTACTAGAATTTGTATTAGTAGGACAGGAATCTACAACATCGTCATTTGGATTAACTGAGTTTGTTTGGTTGACCATTGATACTATTGCCACTGTTAAGTTGACCCTCATTGCATAAACTAATGCAAATCCCATAAAGCCAAGAAAACCAAAACTTGTCTTGATTTTATACATGCTTTACTGTCTTCAATATCATTGTTGAAGTTGAAGCTGCAACAACACAGATGAATAGTTAAAAAGTTATAAAATTCAAATTAAATATCCAATTTGAGCATAGAAATTTCTTATTTTTATGTGATGTTTTTCCTTATTTGTAATATGATTTTGATGCAATAATATAAACTGATATTATTAACGCTAAAGTGTTAAATGACTAGTGTTTATCTTACAGTGTAATTGCTTTTTATTTATTTCTTTATTAATTTATTTTTTTGTTAAAAATGAAAAAAATAAAACTTTCATTAGTCATTGAGAAATGAAACATACGACATGTTCAGATATTTTTTTTACTAAAATTAATTTTTTAACATTAATGATAATTTCTCATATTTTTAATAT
Organism: Trichogramma dendrolimi; assembly: GCA_034770305.1. Taxonomy (NCBI): domain Eukaryota; kingdom Metazoa; phylum Arthropoda; class Insecta; order Hymenoptera; family Trichogrammatidae; genus Trichogramma; species Trichogramma dendrolimi. Next base: position 1,280,997 of record JAPMIB010000051.1, read on the forward strand.
GTAATAAATTATATGAATAATATATATATATATATATATATATATTGAGTCATAGATAAAAAAAGTTCTAAGTAGTTTTTTGAAGTACAATATTCATAATTTTCTCTCTTCAAATACATGAATTATCATTAATTTCAAAATGCACATGAAGAATACATCAATTTAAATTTAAATATCGCACTTCCAATGACTCAAGCATCTGCTAAATAATCTATGATGGAACGAAAAAAGAAAAAATTTTTCTCATTAAATTTGCTAATTCAAATCGACAGCTGGATACTGCAAATCTCAACAGCCTTGGAATTGAGTCTCTCTCATTTAATGTATGTGTAAGCTCAAAGGAAATAACCATTCGTATTAGCTATACATGTGTAAATATGCTATACTATTATGATGATATCGCGCAATGTGTCACTCTCTCCGTTAGTCAGTTTGCAGAGCAAAGTTTATAATCCGATTCGATGAAATCGGGTTTCGCGCATTTATCAATGCATTTTTCAGTCAGATAAAAGCCGTGTCATGTCATGTCATGTCAATACTTCCCGCGGCAAACAAAGAGCATACGCGAAGTGTCATGTGCAGAGAATCACAAACGTTTAAAAATGCAAAAACGCGGCAGGACATGCATCAGCAGACGGACTTATTGGCACATAATGCACTCTATTATACCTTTTTGCAGGGAGTCATGGTCGGTAAGAGGTGCATCGTCCCGCGAAACACTCGGGTCGAGAACTTCCATGATGCAACGATTTGTAGCTAACGACGTCACCCGTTGATCTTAGCACCCTGTGGCGCCGTTTCACGGTCCTCAAAAACTACGCCGTAATTTCTGGTGTTTTGTTTGTTATGGAAGTCGAGGCAACAGCGGATGCGAATCCAGCATGCGAGGCAGCGATTGCGTTTAAAAGCTGATTACTGCTTCTCCTCGCAGCTCGCTCGGCTGCTGTTGTTGGCGTTGCTGAGGCTGACTTTCACATTCACGCACACCATCGTTTTTTTCACGCTCGTACGGCTGCTAGTCTCTGCGCGACTCACTATATATATGTACATATGTACATAGCAGCGGCATATAATAATAAGTATACTGTCGCTGTGTTCTTTGCTGCACACTGACATTCCTCCATGACAGTGTGTCTGTTTGTATAGGTCTGTAGTCCGTACAGTGTACTCTCTGTAGGCTTTTATTATGTGCCTCGTTGCTCGTTCTCGCATTCGTAACATGCGCGCGCATATCTAGCGTAATAGGCACAGAGATGACGGGTCGGGACCATCACTAAACTAAACAAACACACGAGTCTGAACGTCTGCTCAGTCCGTATATTTTGTCAATATTTCGGTTTTTCATTTATGCTCAACCAAGTCCAACTTATTTTTTACATCTTATATGTATTTACTTTTTACAGTATTTTAAGTTCTAACGTTGTCAAGTTTTCAACAAAGGAATGATGCTTTTACGGAATAAGATTTTTTTGAATGAATTTATGATTAGATTATAATCCTTGCACTGTCCCAATGTTTAGTTTTTTGTTGCCCATCAATGTATAACTTGCTTGCATGAATCAGGGTGATTAGATAAAATATCTAACCTCTTCTTCATCTTAAATCATTAAAGAAAGATTGTATTAAAGATGTAAGCAATGAATTGAATGGTGTTTGGTTAAAATTGGTTATTTTATATGATAAAAACTACATTGAACTGCTATCGTTAAAAAAATTATTTCCATAATAATTATATACCATCAGATGGTTTAGCAAAATTCTTAAAGAATTCTTAATTGATTACCGTTTTGGTAGAGGAAACTTTCAATGTTTAGGTATAGATAGTGCTGCCGTGCAGTTTTAAAATTGGAAAAACACTTGGCTGTTTAAGCTTTGCATTATTGAGTATTTGATTTTGTTAACTTAAGGAGGTTCGGGGGTTCCAAAGAGGGGCGAAGCGGGACGCGAGGGGCTCCTATGTTCACCGTGTTAAAAAATCAGAACTGCCAACTTCGAAATAACACAAAATTATAGGTTTTTTCAATGAGCTGGCACACAATTATAGCTATTATTAGTAATTAAATCATTTTGATCAATTCTTTTCAATGTTTTAGGCGTAAAACAATAATCTATTTGTCATTAGAGTGGAATGAGCACATATTTTTGTTGTTCTAGCTCATTTGTTGGTTAGGGTACGCGCAAATGACCCACGAATTTTTACACATAACAATTTATTTCTCAATAACTAAACGGTCAATGAACTTTTTTTTGCTGTCAAATTATTCCTTATTAAATTTCCTATGTGTACGTATTTTTTTCTATTTAGTTTTTGTTTTTTTACATTATGTTTAGCTCATTGAAAGTCGAAAATTTATGATTTCTCGTAAGAAACCATGTTAAAAGGTCAAACATTTTTTTATCATTTTAACAAAATTTCACGGCGAAAAGTTGTATTTTGATATTAACATTCATAATATAAAGTTTCAAAGCAAATAAAGTTTTTTAAAATTTGGCTGCATTTTGATGAGACTCCCGAACCTCCTTAATTTTAATTATGAGCTAGAGGTTTTTATCTCAAAAAGTTCATGTGTAAAACTCTAATTTAGGCAGTTTCCATTTTTTTGGTGGTCGGGCATCGCTTAAAAAATACAATGAAAATTTTAAATAAATTCTCATTACAGTTTTTAACTCGAAATTACTTGATATTTTACGTTAAATTTTATACGTTTAATCTTACGTACTATTATTGATAGTAATACTGTTAACACAAAAATATTGAAAATTCAGTTCCAGAGAACGGTCCTAGTGGGTGTTAAGTTTGTGGGTCGCTGAATCCGAATTCGGCATCAATTTTTCTATGTTGGCTTGATTTTCAAGGTTATTTGAAGGTTAGATCGAGAAAAAGTAGTAAAAAAAAGTTGAACAAATCCATAGCAAGATTTTCGTACCAAAAGAAGAGAAGCAGCAGTTGTGCCTAAATAGAAAGCTGCAGCTCTGCCTGGATGGGAGTAGCCCCTGTGCCTAAATGGGGATGGTGGCTGCGCCTAAATGGGTACAGCTGCTGTGCCTTGATGTGGGTAACTGCTGTTCCTTCATAACGCGCCGCAGCTGTACCTGCAAAATCTTCTCATCCAGGCACAGCTGCTACTTCTATCTTGACAATACTGCTGCTCCTCTTTTTTGGCACAAAAACCTTGCTATGGATTTGTTCAACTTTTTTTTACTACTTTTTCTCAGTCTGACCTTTATATGACCTTAAAAATGAGCCCACCCAGACTGAAAACTGAAGCCAGATTCGGATTTAGCGATCCCAAAAATTAAAACCAATAGGTCTCGCCTTTGGAACTGAATTTTAAAATTTTTTATATGCTGGTGTAATTATTAGCTAGGAAAAAGTATGTTTTCTCGTTGATTTTTTGGTCAAGATCTTACATAAGACTTTACGTAAATGTTTCTATAAGTTATTACTTAAATTCTTACCTAAGAACTTACTTCTATTTTCCAACTTTTTATTTTTGCACAAAAACTCAGATAGAAAGTTAAGTAAAAATGTATACTGTTGATAATCATACGTAAAATGGTAATGAAATTTTCTGTCAAGGGCGAATTGAGTAATTGGGTAATTCGTTAATTCGGTCACGTCTTAAAATCATAGATTATCGGAATCTGCCTAGGGTAATGTCGCTACGTCAAACAGTAAAAGATTGACATTATGAATTGGGAAAAGATTACTCAAGTCTCTAAAGCGACGCCTTAACACATGCAACATTATCTATTTAATCATTTTAAGATCTCAAAGATGATCTTTTATCTTTCTGTGTTTCAATGACTTGTCGTAATTTAATCTCTATTAAAATAATGGAGAAGAAGATCCTCAGCCTCGTAGTGGATGATGATATTATACCCAGCCGTGAATGAATAATTACAATTCCCAATTAATTAATAGAATATAAAATAATAATCAATTGTGCAACCAAAAATATTTAAACCATTGAAACAATAACTAAATCAAATTATAGAAATACAATAATAATAAAATCTTTCGGTTCGTTTAAGTAAGAATAAATCTGTGGTGGAAAGGGCTAACGAGATAACTCCATTTTTTTTCGAAATTGAGTTTATGACATAAATTACCCATATGTTATGTCTACTTTAAGGTACAAGTGTCACAAAAGCTGAAAATAGCACCTATCGTTAAATATAACATCGTGCCTAACGAGTTAAGTCCATTTCGCTGCAAACGATTCCCGCCCAAACGAGATAAGTCCACCTCCGCGATCCCCGTACTGCAATACTCAGTCTACTTTGATTTACTCTACTGGAGTGGACGGTCGAATATCATCTACTTTATAAGAATTTGATTTTTACTGTTGTCTTAATCGAACGCACGTAAATTCAAATTTCAACTACCGCGTGTGATTTGCGCAGACGCAACAGCAGTATACTAATATACATAGGCATAAATGTAGATGAACTCTTAATACAGCGCTCTCAAGTCCCGATGATGTAAACATCACTAGCCAACGGTATATCATATAATTATTCAAGGTTCAAAGTAATAAATAAATTTTCAAAATGTATAAATAATTTCAGTCATACCTTCTGACTTTTTATAATTTTATATATGTTGCATTTCACGTCGACTCTCCCAGTGCCGCACAACGCGGCATTATTTAGTCGAATCGCTAAATTTGTAACTCGCTATAAAAGTACCTAAATGCACCTACAAGAAAATAGTAACTCATTATTTCGATGGGAAATTGCCTCAGCTTTCCGTAGGTGAGGTCAAATTTTCTAAAATTTTCCGTTTTACCCGGAAAAGTCGCTGGAAAAACTTTAAAGTCGATTATCTCGAGAAAACTTCATTTTTAAGATCTTTGTAAATAGTCTAGATCGAATGATCAGGAAATTTTCCATCGATATGGACATTTTCCAGAGAGGCATTTTTTGATATTAGTGAGATATCGCGGAGAAATAAGAAAAAACATGGTTTTAGCACGCGCTGTGCCGGTTGGGCATGCAAAAACCACGAAAAAATCACGTTTTTTCTTCTTTCTCTCGCTATATCTTGCTAAAATCAAAAAACACATCTCTGAAAAAGTCCATATCAAGGAAAATTTCCTGATAATTCGATCTAGAGTATTTAGAAAGATCTTAAAAATAAAGTTTTTGAGATAATCCACTCTAAAGTTTTTCCAGCGATTTTCCCGGGTAAAGCGTAATATTTCGGGAAATCTGACCTGACCTTCGGAAAGCTGAGGCGATTTCTCATCGAAATGTTGGGTTACTTTTTTCTTGTAGGTGCATTTAGATACTTTTATAGCGAGTTATAAATTTAAAGTTATACATTAGCAATATTTTAGAAAGAAGAATTGTAGGATATAGTTTTATCATGAGATGCAGGCAAAACATCGATTTCGAAAACCAATTCCCGCAAAAGTGGACTTATCTGCTAAGCGAGCAAAGGGCTAACGAGATAAGTCCATATTTTGCTAAGCAACACACTTTCAATTAAATAGATATACGGGTCAAAATAAAATATCATAGGTACAGATCTAGTCGTTCGCGTCTAGCTAGGCACTCGTGCGCAACATAAAACGTGTTTTCCTCGAAAACACGAAAAATGGAGTTATCTCGTTAGCCCTTTCTACCACAGAAATAATAATAATAATAATAATTAATTAAATAATTGTAAGATAAACACAACAGTGATTAATATAGATACTAACTGTTTTATCAGGTAAACTCGAATTTGAACGAAAGGCTTAATACTTGACACAAAGAAGTATAGAGGCGTGTCAATCAAATAATAGAAAACCTTTCACTTTTGAGAATTAATGATCAACTCATAGAAAAATGATCGATCACGCGCCTCGCTTCTGCGCCGGCTTCCAAACTGGACAGTTCTAATATAAGCTCTGCTTCTTTGTATCGAGAACAGGGTACTCCATGCAATTCAACCATGTAGTTCAAATTATAAAATATGATGATAATTAAAAATAGATCATTCTTTCATTCTTTTCTAAACAGGATACTTTTCATATATGATTCTAATTCTATAAAAATGTTCTTCACAATGTGGAGTCACGGTTTCAGGGGCATGAATATCTAGTCTTGCCTCTGATGAAATGATTCCTATAACCAAATCTACTATAAACCACATAAAAAAAGAATAATGAACGAACCAACAATTCCTGAGTTATTGTGCGTTAATTCGGCAGACTCAAAATGATCGGTATATCAAGGCCAACTAAACGAAATAATTGTTTAACGACAACTATTTACGTTACACTAGCACTATTCTGGCTTTTGCCTAAATTTGTATTTTGTCGGTAAACACATTAAAATTGACATGAATTGCAATTAGAAGTGTCAAAAATAGTAATGATGAAGTTAAATTTTTATTTCATCAATATATCATCAAATATATCATAGTATTATTTAAAAACTAACACTTAA